>VYXB01004355.1:2622-102661 GCA_013397135.1 Pachyramphus minor | reverse complement strand
GGGTTTTTTTTTCTTTTTTTTTTTTTTTTCCCCTTCCGAGTGCAGCCAGTGGAGGCAAGAAAGGTGTTTAGTTTGAAAGTTGGCTGTTTGCATTTCTGGCTGTCAGGTCTGCATTAGTTTTGAGTGACTGTTATTAAATTAGCATTTGATGCATGCACCAGGACCGATGCCAGTGACCTTCCTCAGCAGAGATTTTGTCTTGTCACTCCGGGGAACCGTCGCTGTAAAGTCTTCCAGATGAGCAGTTGGCACCCAAGTGAGGATGAGGTTGAAAGCCCCCTGGTTTTCTTGCTTGTCCAATGTTTGTGGAGAAGCTCTTTCCTCTGCCTGAATCATGTGCATGTGCTTTTGGTAGGTGTGCCCTTCTGGTTTAGTTTTACATCTATGTGCTCTGATCACACCCCCGTGGATGTGAGCTCAAGTGGTATCACGTCCCTTCTTACTTTGGGGTAATTGCTCCAACATGGAAAAATTGCAGATTTTCCGGAGGCTGTCATCTAATAACCAGGTAAAGTTTGCCAGATTTGGTGATAAACGCACTTGGAGAATTTCCTGCTTGTGGAAGTTTCCTGAAATCATCCCTGTTAAAAATATCCTTTATGCTGGATTATGTTTTTGAAACCAGCATGTCGTGAAACCACGTCAGAACGCTTAGAATTGGATCAGAAATGCTGCGCCTGCACTCTGGGAAGTGCTGAGAGTGCATTAGCTCCCTTGGCTGCTTCAGATATGTCCAAAATGTTTTATACAACAGCCTTTCCGCCTCTGCCAGTCGAGCCTTGTGCTGGATCAGGCCTTGCCTGTCCTCCTCACAGCAGGAAGCCAGCACACTCTCTGTACCCGTGTTACCATCGGTGGTCCAGAGCTTTATCGTGCTTTTAGAGTGACTTCAGCATCTCAGGGGTGACCGGGGAGGTGATGGTGGGACAAGGCGCAGCTCTAAGAGTTGAGCATTTCAAAGTCTGAAGCCTGAGGGAAGGGAAAAGCTCCAAACCGTAATTACAGAAGTGAAATTAAGTTGTGAGCTGGCCTCGCACGTTTTGTGGGGTGTGCTGGGGGTGATCACTGTGGAGAACTTCCCCCCCCAAAGCAGTCACAGGGGAGGACAGGTGCGGGAGCTGCTTGCTGGGCAGTCGGGATTGAGCGTGCCGGATTTTTTTCCCTGGAGAAAAGCAGTCCTGGGTGAGTGGTGCCAGTGGCACACTGCCCCACCCCGCATTGTACACACTGCCTGTTCCTTTGCTCAGTGGGAAATGGACTTAAACCCAGCACCTCCCATTCCAGATAACCTTGTTCTTTTAGAGGCAGGACCGAGCTCTAACATCCTCATTTATAGGTGGGAATCTGCCTCAGGGCCAGGCTTCCCATGCCTTGCTTTTGGAGGCTGGGTAGGCAATACGTGGTAGATGCTGGAAAAAATTCCCACAGTTGCTGTTTCTTTGTCCAGGTTTCTACAGAGGTGTATCCATATCTCCTGGCTATTCTGTGCTTTGAAAGTTGTGTGCCGAGCTGATGTCAGACACATGCTCGTAATGGTTCCTGATCCTATGACACCACGCACTTAGGCACGGATTCCTTCAAAAGAGCTCTTAACACGAGGCTGGAATAAGGAGCTGCTACTTTATAAAGCAGGACTGGTTTCAAACAGACACACAGTCAAGTAAGAAGTTGCCTCCAAGGCATAAAGCTAACAAAAATGTTGCAGGACATGACATTGTCACGGTAATAAATAGCAAAAAATAGATCAGATGCCACAGGGTGACTTGAAATAATAATTTTTAGGAAAAATCCACTACTGCTTGTGGGTATAAAACCTGACATTCTGCCTCTAGAGAAAGCTTTTTTATTATTATTATTATTATTTCTATTTCATGCTTTGCAGAAAATTAAGCTATGAAAAATGTCTGGTTTGTGTTATCCTCAAACAGATATATTCATAATATTTGCAGTCTGAAATCACTTCTTCCTGTGGATTCATCTCATTTGATTCCATCTCACAAAGCTCCTGCGGAAGTGCAAGCCAGAATTCCTCTCAGGGTGTCTCTGTACCTTTTCCTGCCTGTAGCTACATGAAAAGTAGCAGATGGATGTGGGATGTGTCGGGAGCCAGGTGCTCAGCAGCAGAGATTCACCCTGTCCCGCTCGAGAGGGGCTTGCACTGAGATCCTGAAATTCCCAAATAAAACTGGAGTGCAGTACAGCCTTCTCTTTGCTGAGTCTCCAGTTACAGCTCCATGGTTTCCTTGAGGAGAAGGAAATGAAAACAAAGAGGTAGCTGACTTTATCAGCTTTTATAGAGTTATGTCATTTTATGGTAAGTAATATAAACATAATGAAACAAAGGCTTCAACTGCTACACCTGCCCCGGCATCCAGTGCCAGTGTTCTCCCTGTATTTTCCCGTGGTTTGATTTTGTTACTTTATTGTTTGTGGACAAGAAAACTGCAACTTCATTCACTCTTAATTGCTTTTCCTAGGAGTTACTTCATTTTTGGAACGTATCCAACTTGAAAAGTTCTTGCAAAGTTGTCAGGGATTAAAATTGAAATCCAGATGATAGAACTTGTTTTGTCACCACAAACGCAAATGATTCTTACCTCGGTTTCAGGAAGTTGCCCTCTCAGGCTTCACCTGTGAATTGAGATAAACCTTTAGAGTTCTTGACATTCCAGTCTGTGAGAGTTTTTGAAAACAAGATTTAGTCAAGAACTGAGAGTCATATTTAAATCCTATCATGGGACTTAATTTCAATCCCTGAGAACACCTCTGCGGAGGGAAACATTTCACCTAATGAGGTGACTTAATTGGGAATTTATTTGGTGTATAAATATTACAGTGCATGTTCTTTGTGCAGGAGGCAGGGAGTTCTGTCCTGCTCTGCTCGGGGTGAGCACAGCCTTTTGCTGAGAAAGCTGGTAAGTAAGTGCTGCTTTAGAGCTGACAGGGGAAAATGCATCCAAGATAAATTTGGCAACGTGTTCCAAAAGTGCATCAGCAAGGCCACACTGAGTATAGTCAGAAGCTCGTTTTTTCTGTGTGATAGAGCCCATATGCAAGTATGTGAGAAAACCAAAACACATCCGGGCCCTGAAACGGAACGGGTTGCATTAGGTCTGTTTATTCAAGCATTTGCGTATGGGCTGTGAGACCATCAGCTGGGACCAAGTCTCCTTCCTGGTTTCCTGTTTACTTGGCCACTACAATTGCAGTATCCAAATGCTTCACAGGTTGCAGAGAAAAGGAATAGTGGTATCTCTGTCTCTGTGCAGCCCGCTGACAGAAGCACCCCATTTGGCTGGCTGGCTCATTCCCTTTGGGATGCACACTCGGCATCTAACCTGGGTTAGGCAGCACCGGCAGGAAAGCCTTTGGTGGCTCTTTTGCCTTCTCAGGCCCAGGTGCCATCCTCCAGCTCTGGCCAGTGACTGTGCTGGTCCCTCTGTAGTTGAAGGCTGGATGATGTTGCTCGTCACAAGTAGTGTTGGTTCCGCCTGTGGGGAGCAGTGTGGGGCTGTGGGGGTTCCTTACTGGAACAGTCTCCCCTCTTGTGTTTGGGAGCTACCTGGTGAGGGCAAGCGGCTTGTGTGTGGGTTCAGGTGTAATCCTTGTGGGATTTGGGATCTGCCAAACAGCTCAGCCCGTGATGCCCAGTGCGCTGTTTGCTTGGGTTTGTCTCTTCTCCCCCCCAGCATCCCCATCCACGTGCTCCCACTCCATTTTACACACAGCAGTTTTCTGAGGAAAAAAATCTTGACAGGTCACTGGTGCCGGGCTCTGTGAAGCGGACGAGGGTGGTTGATTCTGCGCACGCAGGAAGATCCTGTTTGCCTTTGCCTTTCCCAGGAGTGTGGGCAGCTTCCCCACTCCTGCCGGGCAGAGCTGTGGCACAGGAGCTGCTGCCACTGCTGCTCCGAGACCCGGCATTCTCCCTTTTCCCTCAGCCCTCTCCCCACTCTCCCCCCCGGCTCGTTGGGTTGCTCTTTAATGGGACTTTCACATGGCTCCGCGTTACGGTGCTTCAGTTACGGAACTGGCTCCGTTTCTTTTCCCTCGTGCAGTCCGGAGTTTGCTGGAGTTTCTTCCCGATTGCAAAAGCCGTTGGAAATGGGCAGAATCGTAAAAGCTTATCAGCAAGCAGTAACTCTCCCCTAGTGCTCCACAGCTCTGTTAGGCGTTTATTCACTCCAGCGAGTTGTAACTCAGTGCAACAACTCGTGTTGCCACATCAGTCCTTCTTTATTTACGCCAAACACCACTTTCCCTCTCTCCTGCCCTCAATCGCCAGAGTTCCACGGCTCCGGAGCTGTGCAGCCGGGCGGTGGCAGCACTCCATCTCCCGGGGGAGCTGCTGCCGACCTCCAGTAGCACCGGGAACAGGAACTCCGAGGTTTACTTGCTGCTTGGAAAATGCCTTGCAAGTGTTTGGTGCTGCAGCTCAGAGACCTGCAGAAACATTTCCTGATGTGATGAGCAAAACAAATGCTGGCAGATGAGTGCGGCCATTAGGAAGTCCAGGATCCCTGTTGGTACTAAGCTGCTCTTGTTCTTTCTGAGTAGTCTGGCAGAATATTTCTGTGAGCTGTATCTGCTGGTGCTCTGCAGATTCGAGTTGCTGCTGTGCCGGGTAGGCCGCGTGTGACTCTTGTTCAAACCCGATTGACACATAACATCATGTCTAAAAATATTTGGCACCGACCTAATCATTGGCCCGGGGAGGCCAATTACTCAAGCAGCTTGTGTTTTTTCACTGGAGTGTATTCTGTCAGATCTAGACCCTGAAAATAGAAACCCAGTATTTTTTTGATTTTTTTTTTTTTTAGGTTTGTTTGCAAAATGTTGCAGTAGCAGTCACGAGGATGTGAATCTAGGCAAGAAGTGCCTGAATGTCCCTTTAGTTACAACAAGGAGCTGGTAAACCAGGCTTAAGCGAAGGCACATCTCTTTTCAGAGGCCCTAAAATTATTTTCACCCTTTTTTCTCTCTATTTTTTGATCCACGGTATGGTGGCAATACCTGGTCTTGCCGAGGTGCTTCACTGACAGGATTCTGCCACTTTTCCCCAGAAGACCCAACTGAAGATTTTCTGCCTCTTGTTGTTTCACGTGATTATTTTTTTTTTTTTTTTTTTTGGTGAAGTTTCTGCAACTCCCATTTCATGGTATTTGAAAAATTCCAGGGGGGCTCAAACAGTTTCCCAGTGCAAATTGGTGAAGGATGTTTTCTTGCTAGATTTTGGCCCGCAGAAATGCTGTGTTCATGTGAGAAGGGCAGAAAAGACCAAGTCAAGGAGGGTGACGCTCGGAGTCTAATCACCAAACTCCTGAAGATTAGAGGCGGGGCACCATGCCAAGGCAACCCAAGCTCTATTCCTCACCCTTTAAAACCCCTCAACTCCTTCGGATCCGTGTTTCAGGGGAAAAGCACCAGCCCTGCAGTGTGTCCTCAGCAGTTTTCCAACCCTCTGGGGCTGGAAAGCGTGGCTGTTAAATGCGATACACCCATTCCAGGTGCCGTTCCTGGGAGCCAGGGAGCCCTTCCCGCTGCTGTGGGTGCTCAGTGCCCGGCAGGGTGATACTGGTGATACTGCGAGGATGCTCTACTGTTGTGGGCAGGTTGAGCAGATATTTCACCAAGGGGATGGCACCTGTGAACTCAGCACCGTATCCCTTGCAGGCAGTGGAAATTGGTCCCTTCCTTTCCCTTTTTCCCCTCTACCAGACCATAGCTTCTTTTTTGCCCCATGCCTGGGCTGATGCTGCCTGTGACAGAGGAACTGGCCTGGGGACATAGTGTTTGGGAGGGCTGTGGGACACACAGGTGCGTTACACACCTGCATATGTGTCCATGCTCAGGGAACAGAGGTGACTCCTGGGACAAGAACAGACTTGACATGAGAATAAAGCGCCTGCGGTTTGTGTTGGGTCTGGAAATCCAGTCCCATCTGTTCCAGATGTTTCCAGTTGTGTTTATAGCAAGCTGCTACTGTGCTACTTTGTGGGGAAAAAATGATAAAATGAAAAAAAAAAAAAAATTGGGGTTGTGCCTTCACAACCGTCGCGAACAGGCAAGGGCATCCATGGAATATGTTCCCTTTTGTTGCCTCAGAAAAGATGCATAAATAGTCTTGAATAATTGAGTGAGGAGCTGGAGCTTTCAGGGGAGGTTGGTGTGTGCCTGAGTGCTGGCTTGGCGTGCTGTGCTGGCAGGGAGCACGTCCCACCCCCCTGTGCCCAGCAGCAACTGCTTGGGGAATGGCACCTTTCCTAGCTCAGGGAAACTTCTGCTGGAAATCCTCTGGCTTCTGGGATTCGGGCAGGAACAGCCTGTGCGAAGGGGAGCTGGGTCTGGGCTGGACCTAAACCTGGGGGCTGATGCTCACATGTATTTTTGGGTACAGCGCTTTATTATTCGTTGCCATCTAATAATCCAAATGAAAAATGTGTATTTTCATAGGCTTTGGTAGTGGGTTTGAATCTGACCTATTTTTCTTTGTTGTTTTTTTAATCTGTGACATATTTGAGACTTGTTTTTGGGAGTTCAGCTGCAGACTAAGAGCCAAGGATGAAGCCGGGGTGGGTTAGTGAAGACACTTGGGGTGGAGGAAAACTTGGCAGAGTGGCTGCTGAGCTACTGCTCAGGAAATGGGACTCCGGCACTTCCTTTTGTGACTGGGTTTTCTTTTTTATCTTTTATTTTCTACTTTCTATTCAGGTAGGTGTTGGCATACAAGTTAGACACCCTAAGGCATTCTAATTTCTTGGTATTCATCTGTTCAGGTTTTACAGTCGTGGATTTGAATGTTGTCTTAAAATAATCGTAAAATTAAGTGTCTGCTGCTACTGCCCTTGGAGGATCTTGCATGGAAGCAATATAGATGGGAAGGGGTTTTGAAGGCCTTGTCTCTTTCTGGATCGAGTTTGTCTTTGTTCCACCAAGGGAATGTAAGGGAAAGGTGTTTTTTGCCTGGTTTTTGGTAGGAAAACAGGTTACCATCCCAGTCCCAGTTGTATTCGCATAGAAAGCTCCCCCAGCGACTGCCCAGCAGTGAGCAGCAAATGTGTGCTTAGCCTCTAAGGAGATTATTTAACACAGCTCCAATTTTGGTTTTTTCATTATTATTTTATTATTTTTGTATTTGCTTGTCAAGAGTGGATTTGCAGATGTACCCTTGGACAGTGGGCAGGGTCTGATTTTGTGGGGGGAACAGCAGCGGGAGCTCTGGGCAGCGCTGCAGGAGCACAGCGATGGCCAAGGCGTGGAATTAGGAGTCTCTGTTGTCCACAGAAACAGATCAGAGGTGGAGGGAGAAGGGGAGGGGAAGGAAGGGCAACTACTAAAACCCTTCCCCAAATGGATGAATGAATGGGTGACACACATAAATGACTGCTGTGATGGTCTGACTTACTGTAGCTCGGTCTCGGGATAATCCTCATATGTCAGATTTCTGTAAGGCCAGCATGTGACACAAAGCTGGGCTCCCAGCAGAGCAGTGTGCTGTGCTGGTATTAAGGGGCTGGCCGGAGCCGGGCTGTGCAGTGGAACGTGTGTCCGTGTGCGGGGTGCCTGCTCGCCTCCGGCCGCGGCCCCTGCCAGGAGAGCTTCACAGGGAAGCTGGAACTCCACAAACTCTCGGCTATTGCATAGACAGCCCCCAACCTGCCTGCGTGTCTGTACTTTATAGAAAAAAGGGAAAAAAAAAAAACCCAAACCCAACACAAGAAACAGGAAAACCCCCCAAAGACTCGTAGCTGGGATTACCTTGCTCACACCTGTCACCGCTGATGTCCTCTCAAGGTCAGAATTCGAGCTATGTGAGGCCAGCTTAGAGCAAACGCCATGTGAAAGAAGCTCTATGAAGGAACAGCAGGCACTGGAAGGAGGACAGGAGTGCCCACAGGAACATGAACAACAGCTTGCAAGTTAACCTGCCCAGGACCTGGGCTGGTTCGAACAGCTCCCTCCAGGAGAAGTCTGAGCATTCCTTTTTTCTTTTCTATTACTATAGGATGGAGGACGAGGCAGTACTGGATAGAGGGGCTTCCTTCCTTAAACATGTATGTGATGAAGAAGAAGTGGAAGGTAAGAGACTCGGACTGCTGGGGAGGAAGGGTGCCTTTGCTTTGGTGTTTGTATGTAGGATGAGAATCCTAAAACTGAGTGAAACATGAGTAAACTTGATCGGGGCGGAACTGGGTTTTTAAAGAAATCCTCTCTTTCAGTTTAGGAGCGAATGTTATCGCATGTGCCAGCACACGCTGCCGCTGCCCCCAAAGTCCTGTTCACCGTGCCCTGCACAGGGGCTGTGAAACACCTGAGCTGTTTGCTTTGCTTTCCTCTGGGAATAGAGTTTTGGCAGCCCTTGCCTATCGCTGCTGCCCTGGGGAGTGCAGGAATACAGAGGCAGGTGGAGAAGCCAAGTGGAAAAAGCAGCAGGATTTGTACCGAGTGTTGGGGTGGACGTTTGCCTGGGTTGTCCTCTGAGCTCGGGAGGCATAAAGAAAAGGGTTTTCCCTTGAGGAAGAACTTTTTAACAGAGCAAACAGTTTCCTCACTTTTTTAGGGAAAGAGTGGACTCCTTTGAAAGTGTTTATGTTTTTTCTCTGAAAATGTTGTGAAATCTCAAAGGTGAAAGGAATGTAAAGGAGTCTACTCTGAGGTTGTTCCTGGAAAATTCTGAAGCTGACAGGAGTGAATTATTTGCAGCAAATTCTCTTTTTCTCATTTTCTGAGGATCAGTTGACCATGGGCTTGATAACTAGTGGGGGAGAAGGAAGGGACCGTGATAGGGTAGGACTCTACTAGAAAGGAAAGAATGTCACCTTGCAGCACTATCCTTCCCCTCCTGACTTGAGATATAATTTTATTCTAATTTCTTTATTTGCAAACAAATGCCTGTGGCTTTTAGGTTGAAAATGCTTTGAAAGGTGTAGGGTTACAGGCATGTCATTGTCACCGGTAATGGGCAGGAAAAGATCCAGCAGTAGGAGAGAAAATAATCTCCAAGAAGAGGAGTTAGAACACTTCCAGCAAACCAAGCCAGTCCTTTCCATGAAAAACCTGTTTTCTTGCTCTCTGGGATGAAGTAATCTGTGCTGAGTCGCTATAAATCATCACGTTGTGTTTAATGAGGCCATTTGCTGTCTGCGGGATCGGGTTTGTATTAGCCTTTTGCTGCTGGAATAATTGGCACTTTGGCACAGCAGAACCACTTGAGAGGGGAAGGAGGGAGAATATTTCTCATGTTTTATTGTCTTAAATGTTGCCACATGCTGTTGTGGTGTGTACTGCCCACGTGTGACACTCCAGGAATATAATACAAGTGGTTGTTGGTGACGAGGAGTGTGGGAAGGTCCTCTTGACTGTCTGCAGGGGCTGTGAAAAACTTGTGGTTAATGCAGCAGTGGTGTGTTTATATCCCACGTTCCGATGTGCATATCCTGATTTGGTTTAGTTGGGCTAAGAGACCAGTTGCATCTCGCTGGGGGAAGGAGGAGAGAAGGTAAAACGAGTATTTCTAATTGCACACGACAGGCCTTGGGAGCTGGAGCTGCTCAGCTGAGCCTCCGGAGAGCCTCGGAACTGTGTAGCCAGCTAATTCCCTGGAATGAATTGTAGACTCAGAGCGCTCTGGCTTGGGAGGGACCTTAAAGATCATCTGGTTCCCACCCCCTGCCATGGGCAGGGACACCTTCCACTCTCCCAGATTGCTCCAAGCCCTGTCCAATCTGACCTGGATCACTTTCAGGGATGGGGCAGCCACAGCTTCTCTGGGCAAACCTGTGCCAGGGCCTCCCCACCCTCACGGGGAAGAATTTCTTCCGTATATCTAATCTAACCCTGCCCTCTGTCCGTTTAAGATCCAGTGGAAGGGCTGAAACATCAGAGGACAGACCTTTGGCTGACACTTGGTGCAGATGCTGTTAAATCCCTGTTAGGTTCCTGCACTGCCAGTGGGGTGTTTTCAAGGAGGAGAGCATCTGTCTGGAGGCCTGGAGCCATCAGCTCCAAAGTGCCCTCCATTACTGCCCCACTTTCATGCTGTGGTTTCAAGTTTTTTGCTGTTCTAAAAGGCTTTCAGGGGCTACATCCTCTGCAGAAGGAGGTAACAGCAAGGGGAATTGTCAGTACACGCACACTCCAGGTGTGTGTTATTTTTCTGATAATTTATATTTTTAGCATGGTTCATGAGGAAGCAACATACATACCCTGAAGTTGCTTGCCTCCCTTGCCTCTTCTTTCCATTCCTCTCCCAAGTATTTTTTTACTGTCAATATTGGTTGAATTTCTTAGGAAGGCTCTTCATTCATTTAATTTCACTATTTTCTTTACCCTCTGTGATGGAAAGCAGAGTTGTAAGCTTTATCAGAAGAAAGCTGATGGTGCAGTGATAGAGCCATGGAACTTGGCGATTCCTTGGCTGCAGGTTTGAAGGAGAGAACAGGGAAAAGTCTTCAGCAAAACATTATAACATGCCTCAAAACTAGGCTGCCTTTGCTGCTTGTAAGTCAGTTTGATTCCAGACAGGTGAACACAGAATTTTGAAGTTGTCACCTGGAGCATCCCTCTTTGGCATGTTCTTTGGGAGAAGGGAGGAGCGTGCCTTTCTTGGTCAGTGATGCCCTCGGGTTATGCCTGTGGGAGGGAGATAGAAACTCTGAAGGACCACGTCACCCACTGATTGGATTGTGTAAACAGTGCGGGGGAGAGGGAAGGACTTGGCTTTTTAAGGAGTGGGGGGGAAACAGGCATTTCTGGTCAGGAGGGTGTTGAGACATTTTCAGCGTGGGACAATTGCCGAGTAAACGTAAGGTTAACAGAAACTGTGCATACCTGGCAGAAGTACATCCCTGGGATTACTCCCAGGGGGGTTTACTGCCTCTCTCAGGTGGCACCTCGGTCTGGTCCTACACTGGCTGTGGTATCAGTTGTTGACATTTGAAAATAACCCCCTTGCAGCCCGTCCCTGCTGCCTGTCTCGGCGGGAGGGCTCGGTGACTGGTTCCCTACACGTTACTTGGGAGGAGCTGCTTTGCTGGAGGTGCCCAGAAACGTGACCTGGCGAGAGAAGGGGTCTGCCCAGGTCTGGTGCAGAGTGTGGAAGGAAAGCAAGTGCAAGTCAGCTTTCCTGGGGGAAATGAGGAAGAGGCACTGCCCTGAGCCATGCGAGAGAACCCTTCCCATTCGTTTAGAGCACTGCACGTTCCTTTCCTTGAAGGTAACGCAGTGCTGCTGTAATGCCACTGTGAGGAGTGCTGGTATGTGTGACATAAACAGATTACTTAATAACCGATTTTGCAAGAGGGGAAAAGTAAAGCTCCACCTTATCCTCTGAGATAAGGTATTCTTGGCTCTCTAAGCGTAACTTCCCCCGGGCTCGCTGCGCTGCCGCCCTGACTCCGTGGTGGGGTGGAGGATGCTGGGTTTCAAGTCTGACAACTCCACTGCTGCA
This sequence comes from Pachyramphus minor, assembly GCA_013397135.1. Taxonomy (NCBI): domain Eukaryota; kingdom Metazoa; phylum Chordata; class Aves; order Passeriformes; family Tyrannidae; genus Pachyramphus; species Pachyramphus minor. The sequence continues at coordinate 91,212 of VYXB01004355.1, read as the reverse complement.
AAGCCCAAGGAGCACTCCAACTCTAGCTCCATTTGTAGGAAACAGGGACCAGCATCTAACTCCCGCCCTCCAAATGATGGGCAAAGTAAAGGTTTCGACAGCATCTCTAAGATACCACTGCTATAGGAGTGAATTCAGGAAAATATGCTGCTAGTGGAAACTTTCCCTGCATCCTGTTATCATTGTGGAATTTACTATTGTGCTGCTAACTGCAGAAAGGCTAAACCATGGATTTTGTAACAACATTCCATAGCCATTTGTTCCATTTTAGCACTTTCCTCCTCCTTGCTTTCTATTCTCGACCAGGTTGTGTCATTGCACTTTGCTGGTAGAAGGCTGTGTGATGCCATAAGCCCAAGATTAGTCCTTGATGGTTGGATGAATGAGGAGAGTGGTTAAAAGGGCAAAAATAACTGTGAATATCTCTACCTTTATTAGCAGCATGCAGACAGTAGGAGAAATGAGCTGTGTTTACCCACTTGCTTGATTTCATTTTCTCCTCTCATCCTCACCCTCAGTTTTTGATCCGTGAGTGCAGGCAGACCTCCTTCATCTTCAGGAGTAACCACATGACCTGTTTCCTATCAGAGTTTTTAATTGCTTCTGAAATAAATGTGATTAAAAAATTAATCAGGTAAAATCTGATCACAGAATGTACTTCATTAATATTCTTTGGTACCTTTAATTTATGTGTGGAGATCAACGAGGCTGTATTTTGCTTTGCTAAGGCTGAGTCAGGCTTTGCTCCTGCAAAAGCCAAACGCAGAGGACTCAGGCACTGCCTTTTTGCTCTATTTCCATACAGCATCTGGCACAACTTCCCTGTGAGGGTGGGGAGGCCCTGGCAGAGGTTGCCTAGAGAAACTGTGGCCGCTCCATCCGTGGCAGTGTCCAAGGCCAGGTTGGACGAGGCTTGGAGCAACGTGGGATAGTGGAAGGTGTCCCTGCCCATGGTAGGGGATTGGAACAAGGTGATCTTGAAGGTCCCTTCCAACCCAAACCATTCTGGAATTCTATGAACTTGGGAATGGCAGGCTCAGGTTGCAACATAATGCTCTTCCACACAGCTAGTGAAAACAAGGTGGGTGGTTTGGATCTTCCCAGCTTTGAAGCATCGGGATGAAAGATTTCAGATTTTCTTTTTTTTTTTTTTTTTTTCTTCCCAACCTTAATTCTCCATGGCACCTTGCAGGAGGCTGCTTACTCTTGGCAGTGTCCAGCAGGTCATTGCATGGGATACTGCTCTGGTCGCTGCCCATGTCTGTCCTCTGCTGCCGGGAGTCAGCATTATCTCTGGGGTGGGCTGAGGAGGCATTGATTCCTGCCCGCTCTGTGCTGGGTGAGAAAAGCTACAGTCTGAGTTCAGAGGGTGATAACCCGAGTTTACACCAGGCAGTGATAAGTTGGCTGTGCAGGCAGGAGAAATGGAGAGGAGCAGCTGAGTCAATAGCTGGCGTGGTGCGCCCGTGGTGAGGGGAGGTGGTGGTTTCTTTTCAGTGATAAGTTTTGTGCCAACACATGCTCAGTGCAAGGTGAAGGAAGGTGTTTCCCTACCATTCTGACAGTGACTGGCTTTTTTCCAGCTCCTATCAGGTCAGAATCACAGAATCACTGAAGTTGGAAAAGACCTTTAGAGAGGGTCGAATCCAACCATTTACAAACAGTTGTCAGCTCTCTGACCCGGCGGTGAGACTGATTTCAGTGAGGGTCTCACTTGGCACCTTTCAGCCTTGGATGGGAGCAACTCTCTCAGTCAGGGTTCAAGTCTAGGCTTGCTTGACTGCCCGCTCCCACCTTCCTCTGCCCAACAGCGCTTTTTTAAGGTACAGTAACACTGGATATAACCATTCACATGGAGATTGAAAAGCTGATACAGCCTTTGCTCAATCATCAGTTGTGAACCCCTGATGTGCTGATGATCCTACATCCTTCACGGATTTTTCTGGGAGATTTAAAATGAAAAGGCATCCCAAAACGTGTTGGGGAGATCCAGTCATGTTGCCTGAGCTGGGGCTGGGTAACACAGGAGTGTCCTTCCTTCTCTTAGCAGAACTGCTGGAGCTGAGCTTAGCCTGGAAACTGGTGCTAGGGCTGTAGCTTGTAGGCTGGTTCAGGCGTCATCCCAGCCTTCCTGGCATTTTGTCCCTTCCTTTCCTTCGGGTGATGCTCCTAGTCTGCTTGCACAACACTGGGCAGGGTGTTAAATAGAGGCTGAGAGGGGACAAAGGGGACTCAGCACTTCCTGAAGGAAGCGTGTGCTGCTGGAGAGGCGTCGGGAGCCTTTGTGCTTGCATTCCTTCGTGGTGCCCTGCTGGCACCAACTTGGCCTCCGGGAAAGCCCGGCTCCGACCGCCTTCCACGAAACACATGTTTAATGATGACTGCAGCCTTGGAATCAAGGTTCTCTTGCGGGGGGCTGGTTTGAGGTTTTTCCCAGGAATGGAGGCAGTGCTTGGATGCCTTAGTCATCATTCCACAACTCTTTCTTCTCTTCAGGGGGGGTTTAAAATCCTACCTGCATCTGTGAACCTGATAGTGCCAAGTACAGCTTGGTACTCATTTACTCAGCCTTGGTCATTAACGAGATGGAAATACAGAAAATGAGGCCAAGATTTTCAGCCAAGATTGGTTATTTTGGGTGGTCATTTGGAGTGTTTTGGAAGGGGACAGTGTTTTAAAGGATGCCAGAAAATCCAGAGGTGCCATGCTTGCAAAGAGCTAAGTCTAACAGTCCAGCACAGCTCCCCTCCTCTGCCCTGTTCCCCAAAACCCTGAGTTTTTGAAGTCTTCCTTGTCTGTCCGTGGAAACCAAGTAGTCCAGGCCAGATTAGATCAGATCACAGCAGGACAGGTTCGGTGGGTTTTGTAACCTCTCACAGCTCCAAAGAAGAGAAAGAAAAGCAGCTTACGGGGTTGTGGGTAAGAGTCTCGCAAGGGCTTACGTAAAGCTCAGGGAGAATACCCCCACCACATGTTCATTGTTCTGTCTGAACAATGTCCACCCCTTACTTCACTGCCACCTTCGTGGCTGACTTTGCTCCTTCTACACAAGCAGAGTTTGTAGGATCTTCAGGAAGTCAGTTGAACACCTCTTTTCATTTTGTTTTCATTTTCTTCTCCTCCTTAGCTACTCTTGACTTGACTTTATATGAGTTCTGTCTTTCCGAGCCATCCAGTTGCTCAGGGCTAACTCCCCTTTTACGCACGCTTCACTGGACGCAGCCTTGGATCTTACTAGGAATCCAACAGGTCCAGTCTGGGTCATGCAGTCAGCTGTTTGGAACAGAGGAGTGCAAGCTTTAGGCAGATGGCTGGGAAGACTTCCCCTCTGCCTAACTATGGTGGTGTTACATGGGAACCTTTGGATCTGACCTTTTGAAGATACTGAAGTTCTAGAAGTCTGATGTTAACAAAAGAAAAAAACAAAACAGTCTCCAATTCCCATGCTGTCTTCCCCTCCACAGCTCATTCATTGCCCCTCACAGGGATTTCAGGGGCTGCATGTTAGGATGTGAAGTGTAGGAATGCAAATATATATAAAATGATCTTTGGACAAGTTCCCCCTTTGATTAACTGCATCTTCACTGCTGATGCTGGGTCCTGTCTTGAATCTTAGGCATGAATGTGGGGTTCTTTTGTCAGAGCTGGCAGAATTGAAAAGAATCCCTGTTGTTCTAATCTTATCCCTTCTTCTGTCTTTTGTCCATGGCACAGTAGCTCAGGGTGTTTTCTCCTGAAGCCTCTTTTATATTTTGTCCTTTCCTGCCTTTCTGTCGGGGCAGGCTCCTCTGCTGATGGCATTTATCAGGCTGTGAAGCCCCTACTCAGCCTTATGGTGGTTGTTTCTGTTGCCTGATGGATTCACACCGATCCTTTTCCTTGGCACATGATGGAAGAATCAGTTCATTGCCTGCTACTGTTGTTTATAGGAGAAGGGATTTGGCTCTAGAATGTTTAGATTTCCACAAAGTGATCAGTGAATCCTTCTGCTGTTTCCCTGATCGATGGGCTTTTACTTGCGAGCAAAATTGGTCACCTGAATATCAGGATGTTCTGAAAATCCTGTGGGGACTCGTGGGTGAGCCTGGGACTGTGCCTGGGCAGCCCATCCAGAGAACTGGTTACGGCTTGGTTTTCCTTGGAGTTTCAGTGTGCATTAATGGGTGAAGATGGTTGGGATGTAGGCCCTGCATCTGCTCCTCTGCTGCCGCCAGCACCTGTAATTTCCTCTAAAACCAGGTAGAGCTGAGGGCACCAGGCACGTGACGGCGCGGCCTTTTGTTCTTATTTCTTGAGCTGATTTGAAACTAAGCAGGGCTTAGTTTGGGACTTCCTTAGCGCTACTTTTAGTACCTCCCCTTTAAAATGGATCATCCCTCTGATTTATTTGTCCTTCTGGGCCATCAGCTTTCTATGTCGTTAATTTCCTTCGACTCTCACAGAAAATGAGAAGCACCTTCTGCCACCACCCCCGGGTTAGAAAAGAAGCCTGGCTGTGATCCCGGCAGTGTCCTGGCTAGTGCCACGTCCCTGGGGGCTTGGCAACATGCCAGCACCTCAGCCACAAAACTGTGCTGTCTTTTTTGCTGACGAAGCATGTGGCGGGCTGCGTCCTGTGCCCCTCTTAGGCAACTCCTTTCAAGCAAAGCCCTTGGTGCAGGTGGCCAAAAGCATCTGTCCCAGTCTTCCCTGAGAGCTTGGGGACAAGGGGGTGCCCACTGTGGGAGGGAGGTGTGAGCGGCTGGAGCTGGTGGAGAAGGTTTTAGGCTCTGTGGACATGTCAGCTGGAACCACGTGAGCCTTTTGCGGGCTCATGGGGTTTGATGTGACTCTCCCTGTGCTGTGGAAAGGAGCCTTGAAAGGAGAAACAAAGACTGGGTGAAAACTGCTGATGCTCAGCTCATTTTCAGTCCTTTATGCGTTTTTAATATTAGATTTGGATCTTGTTTCTTTCAAAGGTGCCAGGGTGAGATTCTTTATGAGCTGGTCTGACCAGGCTCTGAGTCTCAAGAACCCAGTCATGTGGAAGGGATTCCTTCTTAGATACAGCAGACAGACTTTATCCTTTGCTCGTGTAGCTTTTGGCTTCTTTCTCCAAGTGACCAAGTTTTGTTTTTGCTGAGCAAAAGCCATTCCATTGTCACCCTTTTCTTAAAAGAAAGTGCTTAAAAATGGAGAGGATCATAAATAAAGTGACCTTTCACAATGGTTTGGGGTTGGAAGGGACCTTAAAGATACCTAATTCCAACACCCTGCTATGGGGAGGGACACACTTGACTAGACCGGATTGTTCCAAGCCCTATCCACCCTGGCCTTGATGATGAGGAGCAGATATTCCTGCAGGCAGGGAAGGGGAGGGAATGCTGCATTTCACAGAACTTGAGTTGGGTGACACATGAGTGTGTTTTCACCAGTAGAACTGACTCAGGGAGTTTGCTGTGCCCAAACTCCAAATTTGGGTGCTGAATCATGAACTGCTGTTCTTCAGTAGCTCTTAATAAAGCAAAAGATGTGGTTTCAACTGAATTTTTCCAGGAGGACCTCCCTGATGATGACTACTTCTTGCTCAATTAATAATCAGATGTGAGCTTTGGGGCACAGTAAGGATTCTCCTTGGGCACAAACTTCAAGGGTTTTTAGCCCACTGCTGTCCTGTAAAACAGAACCGGTGCCACCGGGACCTGCAGGTGGGGTTTGAGTGTTGTGAAACACACACTGGTCAGCCAAAACAGCTCTGAAAACTAATGAGGTGCACACAGGGGGTGATGAATTCTCTGGGGAGAGCGGGGAGGGCGATGGGAGCAGCCCCTCAGGAGGAGCTGTGTTGGGTGTACAAGGCGAGAACTACGGCCCTGGATTAGCAGGAGCAGTTCAGCACTCGGCTCCGCGCTTCCCATCGTCCCCAAGCCGTAGGATCGCAGCCCGGTGCCTGTGTGCCACGTTACATTCCTCAGGCATTGCCTCTTGCAGCCAGTGGTTCTCATGGGAAAGGCTGGGCTCCCCCGGTGAGTCGGAAATGTCTCAGGAGCCCAGTGCATTGAGAGTATGTGTCAATTGTTTCCTTCCAGGCGCTTTGGGAAGGGAGCCTAGAAGTTTATCTCAGCGTTTGGAACAATATAAACAGATGCCAAGCACTTGAAGTACACAGAGGAGGAAAATGTCTTGCTTGGCCTCCCTGAACAGACTGGGAGGGGGCAGGGGAGGGACACGGAAAGCAACATTAAATAAGTGTCTGCCTTCAGACCAGGGAAAAGCAGCAAAGTAATGCAGATGCTTGCCTGTGTATATACAACTGAGTTTCATGTTACCAAAATCTGTACTGCGCACACGTGGTCCAAAGATTAAAGAGATTGTCCAGTTCTGTTGGCAGCATATTAAAGTATTAAGACTACAGGCTTACTATGATGTGTTTCTATTATCAAGCTGACCACAGAATTCGAGTGATTCAAAGGAGGATGTTGTTTAATAAAAAATAACCTTCTGCATCAGGCTTCTGGATACAATCTTGGGCGTGAGAATCCTTTGGGAAGGGCTACCAGTGCCCTGCATGTCCAGCGTCACCCCCACCCTCCAGCTCCTGCTTGTGCTCCGATAAGATCTCCCCTTCGCTGTCCCTGTGTGGCATTTAGGGGCCATCTGCCACGTTAAAGCTGATGTTTCCAGTTGCTGGGAGAGCTTTCTGGGCTTCCTTTGGCACGCAAGAGCTAAATTGAATCTTCAGGTGTCGATCCAAAGGTCTTGCTGCAGGTGCCTCCGTGGCTCTGCCTGTTCCGTCTGTGGTGTGATCCCATTCCTCGGAGACGGCAGTGCCGGCACACCAGGCTGGAGGCAGCACGTGCAGGACTGCAGCCACTGCTCTGCTGCCTGAGTTTGAACCCTGCTCAGCCCTGCATTTCTGTTTCTTCCATCCCTGGAAGTGTCCAAGGCCAGGGTGGGTGGGGCAGAAGTGCAGAAAGCCCTGAAAATAAAACATTTTTATCAAACTCAACAGTTGGGAAATGTAACTGCGGTGCTTTGGTTTGAAATGAGTCTCACTGCAAGGGGAAAGGCATCCTTGGGGTTCACATGCAGCATGTGACATTTGGCACTCACTCTGTTATTATAACGTTAATTTTTGTTTTGGAAAGTGAGGAGTACTTAGGAATTGACAGGAACTTCTGTGAGTAGTCCTTCCTCCTCTGCTGTGTTATAACAACACTCTTGATGGCACTTAGAACACGGTACCTCTATAATGGCACCTGTATGAAGGTACCTAATGGTACTTTGACACTTCTTATACAATAAACTGCACAGTCAAGTGATGTAGATTTTGTTGGCCTAAGCTCTTCAATTAAACTGAATCAGTTGGCACAAGGTAGTTGTTAAGTCCAGCTGATGTATTTGGTAAAACAAATGGAAAAATTAGCGTAGAATGTGTTTGAAGAGCACTTTAGTCAATATTACAAAATGTTCTGTATTTAAACGAGTCACAAGGACAAAAATTACCAGAGAGTCTGCACTGGCTTATGCTCTCAGAAATGGAGGTACAAAAAATACTTTTCCAAATGGAAGCTACAGAGGTCCAAGCTCACACTGGAAGGCAAGAACAACAGGACTGATTAATGCTGGGCCAGCATAGAAGGATAGTTCATTTGCCTATTGGAGTGAAACAGGAATAGAACAAGGAGTAATGGTTTAAACTGAAAGAGGGAAAGTTTAGGTTAGATATACAGGAGAAATTCTTCCCTGTGAGGGTGGTGAGGCCCTGGCACAGGTTTCCCAGAGAAGCTGTGGCTGCCCCATCCCTGGAAGTGTCTAAGGCCGGGTTGGACGGGGCTTGGAGCAACGAGGGCTAATGGAAAGTGTCCCTGCCCATGGCAGGGGGGGGGACTGGATGGGCTCTAAGGTCCCTTCCAACCCAAACCATTCCGGGATTCTATGAAAGGCAGCGTGAACTGTGCTGGCCAGTGATGCCCAAACTACCCTGAGCTGGAGTTAATACTTGTTAACACTTGTGCTTGTGTTCCCCAGGGCACCACACGATTTACATCGGGGTCCACGTGCCGAAGAGCTACAGGAGGAGGAGGCGTCACAGGAGAAGACCTGGGCACAAAGAAAAGAAAGAAAAGGAGAAAATCTCGGAAAACTACTCGGACAAATCAGACGTAGAAAACGCTGATGAGACGAGCAGCAGCATCCTTAAACCACTCAGTAAGTCCTGTTTCAGTTGTCACTCACTACAATGGTCTGTTGTCTAGGGATCTGCTCCTGGAGGAGGAAACTTGATCCATGAAAACACTCGTCTCACGTTGTTGGAGTAGTCTTAGCCAGTTGCTGTGGAATGGTTGCTGTGGCTTGGGAAAGGCACAGGCTGGAGCAGACATTTCATCCCTCTGTATCACCTGAGTTGGCTCCTGAGCGAATGCCAGCCAGGAACAGGCCAACTGTTTAAAAGCAATTTGACACTGTGTGTAAAGAGATAGCAGGCAAAGGCAAAACCTGAGTAGGTGCCTGGGCAGATCTATTGCAGCTTCTGCCCTGGCTCTGGGGCATGCACCCGCTCTGCAATTCCAGCTCCCCTTGGTTTTGGCTTCATGTGTCACTGACTTGTGGTGCTAATAACTGTTTTCCCATCTGTAATTAACCAGTTTAAAGTTGTGCAGACAAAAAGAAGAATGAAATGTAGCATTGCTGTATGTTTGAGTATCTGTAGAGGTTGAACATCTGGATTTTGATAGGCAGGTGAGGTCTGTTTTGCATGCCCTGTTACTCTTTTCAGAGAGCAGCACCTGGAAAGGAAGGCCAGTCCCAGAATCTGTTTGTTCTTCCTGCCTCTAGTTCCCTGGTTGTACCAAAGAAGTTCTCTTGTCAGCACTCAGAAACCAGGAGTTGCTTTTACACCAGAAGACATAATGACCTGTCCTCAGGAACTCAAATATTTTAAGTTTAATTTTTATATTTACAGCTCTGTTCTTTGGCATGCAGGTGACCTGGCCTGTAGCAATTACTTTCTGGTTTCTAAGTGTATCATATCCTAGGGGATTTGCTTCCACGGGGCTAATTGTGCCCATGGTTGAAAGCCCATTTCCTCCATCAGGTTTTCATGTTCTGCCATTCATTTTGTCCATCATTGTTTCTGTGTCATTTGAGGAAGGGTTAATGGTATTTTTTGTCTCTCTGTGCCTTTGTATGTTCTCATCTACACTTACATCTGCATGTAAAAATGTTCAGTCTTTCCGGCTCTCTCCATCTGGGAATTTTCCTATCGTTTTTCCCCCCCTGACCTCCTTGCAGTGCAGATTTTTGAAATATGATCCCATAAATAGCACTCAGTATTCCAGGTGTCCCATGTAACAGCGTTCATACCCCATCACTGGGACCTTTTCTCTGTTGTTCCCCATCTCACATATCCGGATAATTTTCCAGGTCCTTGCAGGGACTTGCTGTTTCTCGCTGGTGGTCAGATCTTTTTACAAGCTGGCTCAGTTAGTTCAGAGCTCTGTAAAAGAGAGAGGTAGTTCAGATTACTGTGTTGAATTACAGCTTGCCTCATACCCCCGTTTTTTTTCTCTTCTGAAACTCTTGTCTTCGGAGCTGACATGAATTTTGTGTTTCCTACCCTTTTTTTCTGCTTGCTCAGAAGCCCTTCTTCTCTATCCTCTTGCTGTATCACACAAGGGAGTCTGAGGGAAACCCAATTCTCTCCAGTCAGCACCTACCAGGTGTCCAGTACTGGCAATCCTGGCAAGAAATCCCAGTTAGAGCCCCGAGTTTTTTAATCTTCATCCCATAACAGGCATTAGTTGAGGGGAAAGTGGCTCAAATTCAGTTTCCAAAAGGGTATTAGAAATGAAGAACTAGGAAATACTGAGCAGCAACTCTGAGTTGGGAGAAATGTGGAGTGAACTATGTTGCATGTGTCTGAGGCAGCTGTCAGGAGTATCAGGGGTATCAGAAGCTGGAATATGGGTAAGGGGTGTGTAGTTTAGCAGAGCAGGAATGGAAGCGCTCTTGATGTAGTTGTTGGTACTTGGATTTCTTGATCTGTCCCTAAGGACCACAATATCTTACCTGAAAATGATTTGTCAGCTTCTTTGGTGAAAACTGCACCAAATCTGGATCTGGCTCGCCAGGTCAAGCTGCTCATCCCACAACAACCGAACCCGATGGAACATGTCTGTGGATACCGGGAAGAGAGTAAACAGGTCCAGAAATGCAAACCTTCCCTAGAAAAGTTTTGTCCCTGTTCCAAACTGGTGACGCTGCACTTCTGTATTTGGGAGTTGGTGCAGTCTGGAAACATCAGTAGTTTTTATTTAATCTGTGGCCAGTTCAGTCAAACAAGCCAAACTTGAGTAGTTTATAGACAACCTTCAGCTCTCCCAGCTGGAGATCGAACGTGTACAGATCTGTTCTGTCCTAAGGAAATTATTGCTTGGGAAAGATGCCTCCTTCACAAATCCAGACAGGGGTGCTGTGATAGACCGAGGAGGAGGCGGGAAGGCGATGTTCCCTCCGCAGAACCCTTTCAGGACATTCCAGGCCTGCAGGGGCTGTGTCTGCGCTCACAGAACTTCAGAGTTCACACCCTGCTTCTCAGGCAGGACTGCTGACACTGCAGACGATGACAAATCCCTCTTCCAGGTGAAACATCCCAGCACCTCTTTTAACGAACCTGGCCCTGGTTTCCACTTAGGGCCAGCAAGGAGGAAACACTTTTTAGCAGTGGTTATCCTGCCTGGCGCTGCCTCATCGGGTTGGCCAGTGCTTATCTCAGCATGAAGAGGACGACGTAGTCTGCTGCTGCTTGCAAGGGATGAGACAAGGGAGGAACAAGGAAGGCAGACACAAGTTTCTCTGAGTCCATTTCCCTCTTCCTCATTCTTTACTACAGACGTGCAGAGATTTTCCCATGAGGAAAAGCATCTCTGCTTGATCTAGGAAGGGGTTTCTTCTCCTTGTGTGGTTGCCCTCCAGGTCAGTTTGGCTCACCTCCCTGGCCCAAACCCAGGGGCTTGCAATACTTTTACTGACTTTGTTAAAACCACTTGTGTGCCTGACAAATTGTTGCTGCCGAGGAATAGAATTCTCTCAGTGCTTGCATCCCTGAAGAGAGTATAACCTGATTTTTGTCAGGAGTCAGAACGTTGCCAGGTGGATAAATATAACTGCGGAATCTAAATTTTGGAATCCCTAAAAGGAGAGAGGTATGGACCCATATAGAAAGAGAGAGGGGAGGGACGATATGTTGTCCTGTCAAAGGTTTGTAAAGGTTTTCAGTGGGCTCAGAGAATTCTTCCACCCACCATCAGTAGTTCTTGAGGGGTTTAGTAAAAAACTACTCTTAATCCCTCAGATGTGGGTTCAGAGGAATATTTGCATGTTTGCAGCGGAGTCATTTCAGTAAGAAGCTGTTTGAGGCTTGTGCTGCCCTTTTGGATGGAGCCTCTTCTGGTGAGGGTGAGGTTTGGGCTGGATGGATCAGATTTGCCCTGGAGGCAAGTAAATGGCTGGTACTGCTTCCCAGCTCAGAACGCCTGCCTTGCAGGAAAAGGTTATGGTAGGAACATCCCAGTTGATAGGTTGCCCGAGGAAGTGGTGGATATCCCATCCCTGGAAGTGTCCAAGGCCAGTTTGGACAGAGCTTGGAGCAACCTGGGATAATGGAAGGTGTCCCTGCCCATGGCAGGGGGATGGAATTGGGTGATCTTTAATGTCCCTCCCGACCCAGGCCATTCTGTGATTTCCAGTGAGGAGTGGAAGTTGCCAGTCTGACTATGGAACCATCCATTCATAACAAGATCGAATTAATTGAACAAGGATATTTAAACATCAATTTAGGAAGGCTCAGGCTTGGTGTCTACCTCGAAAGTTCATTAGGGCAGCAGCTATAAATAGCAGGAGACAGCTACAGGATGGAAATAAATGAACCTGCTTAGCAGAGCAGATGCAGTGCAGGCAGAGCTGTGCCAAAAGTCTTGCTATAAGTGTTACTGGATTTTTCAGCCATCCAGTTTCTTTTCCTGATTTTCCAAAAGCTTTTAGCTTCAGTTTACCACAATGAGACCAATAACTGTAGTTGAGAAGTACCAGTGCCAGGCAGGATGGCCAAAGACCTTAGGGTTTTTTGAATTGGTATATACATAGGGAAGGTGGTCAGGGAGACTTTTGCCATAAATACTCGGGAGCTCTGGTGTTTTGGTCTTCAAGAACTGGATGGCAAGCTCATGGGTTGGTCCTGGGTGGTGGAGTCAGCTGAAGCAGGCCTTCTTCTGCCCTTGCAATGCTGCAGGGAGCGTGTTTAGGTCCCACATAGTGCAGTTGCAGAGGCAAATTAATGTAATACAGAACTAATTACTGCTTCGTTTGCAAACGTGCATAGCTGGGGGCCCGTCAGAGAGGCTGTCGGGGTGCAGCTGGCTGTGTCCATGGGAAAGGGCCTGGGAAGGTGCTCAGGGCAGGCAGGCTGTGGGAAAGGTGCAGGTGAGGAGGTGAGCCCTGCCTGCGGGCACAGCCCTCCGTTGCTCCCACCCTGCCAGGGAAGGGTTGTGTAATTCCAGGGGAGATGGCTGTTGCTGGGTCTGGATGTCAGCCTGGGACACAGCCTGGCCCTGCTTAGGTGGGCAGCGACCTGGTTGGAAGGGACCTCAAAGCCCATCTCATTTCACCCCCTGCCATGGGCAGGGACACCTTCCACTAGCCCAGGCTGCCCCAAGCCCCATCCAAGCTGGCCTTGGATACTTCCAGGGATGGGGCAGCCACAGCTTCTCTGGGCAACCTGTGCCAGGGCCTCCCTACCCTCCCAGGGAAGGATTTCTCCTTAATATCTGATCTAACCATACCCTGTGTCAGTGTGAAGCCATGATGGTGCCATTGATGGCAGTTAGAAGGACTGCTTGAGGTGTGGGAGTGACAGGGAAGAGACACCTCTGTAGGGGAGAGGTACCTCAGCAGCAGCTAAAGCTGGCTTCCTTCCACTGTTGTTTACTCCAGCTCTCGTTTCAAGAGAGGGTCTGCATGGCATTTCTCCTGTTCCTGTGCCTCACTGCAAAGCCCCACAGCTCCCAGTGAGGCCCTTGGGTGGGGTGAAGGCATGTGGTGTTATGTGGTTGGGCTTAAATGTGACCTGTTGCCCCAGGCAAAGATTTTCCTTTTCTTCTTGGCAAGAGTGCAGGGCTTTACTCAGACAGCTAATTAAAAAAACTGCTGTCTTTGCAACACCCCTCACCTGAACTCCTGTTTAGTTTTTTTTTTTTTTTTACTTTTTGACCTTGACTTGTGCATGTGCTGATCCCAACAGGGCTTGTTGTGATCTCTTGGGATTGTTTAAAGCCATTTGCACTTCTCCTGCACTGAACACACATCTTCTTTAGGTAAATCCAGGGTGTACAGCACGGAGCTTTCGTTCCTTGCTTGTGGCGGCTGGGAAAGGAGCTCAGGTTTAGATTTTTTTATTCCCTTGCAAAGTCCACATTTTGGGTGGATGTGCTAAAAGGTAGAGCTGAAATCCTTCTCCCTCCTTAGGTGTGTCCTGAGACTCCCACACACAATAGCAGCAAAAGATGTGGTTTTGAGGCAAACACGGAGTGCCTCCAATACAGGGAATTCATCCTCTTCCTGCACAGAAAAGTGTGAGAGTTGGGATTTTTTCCCTTTGGGGTCGTTTCTGAAGTTGTTTTTGAGAGTGAGGGTTGGAGGAAAGAAGCAGTTGTCCCTGGATAAGTTAAGTGCAGGTTAGGACTTAACTTAGGACTGACTGATAAAATATGGGCATGGCTGGAGTACCCGTAGGAAGCACAAGGACGTGCTCAGAGGTGGCATGTGGCATCTGCCCTTCTCCCTGCCAGCAGGTGCCCTCTGGCAAGTCCCAGGAGCTGGTGTTGAAAGTCTTCAAAGGGACAACTATGTCAGGGACTCGTGCAAGTGAAAATAAATCTCACCCTAATGCAGCAGCGCTTCCCACACTCTCTGTCCACTCTGGTCGTTCCCCAGCCTCTGAAGTGCCACCAAAGTGTCCTTTTAGGAAAGGAGACTGTTCAGCCACACAAACCAGCCCAGCCCTGTCTTTGCCACATTTCAGTGTGGGCTGAAATTCCATACTGCAGCCTGATCCATTCCTGTGTGTTGTGTTCCCAGCAGTGGTCGTGTCACTTGGTGTTCACATCAGTCCCCTTCACCTGCAGCAGGACTGTGGTGCTTCAGGAGGGCTGGCTGGTGTTCCTGGAGGGTTTAGAAGGTGCCTTGTATTTCTAGGATTTCAGTGTTCCTTGGGTTCTGATGCTGTCAGACTGGTGCTGAAGGGCACGCTGTGAAGCTGTCACAAACACCTGGGCCTGGAATATTGTGAATGTACAGGAGGGAATTTTCCACCTGTGCAGAGACCAGGCTGAAATTGTTCGGATCTGAATTCTGTGTTCAGAGATTGTGTCTGGCAGGAACAGCCACTGGGGGAGGAAAGGGGAATGAACGCATCGAGAAATGATAATGGGCTTTTGGTGAGGATTATTCCTGGGGCAGTGCATTTAAAGGCACAGTGTCAGCTCCTCAGGGAGCTTTTAAAACCTGCCTCCACTGCTTTCATCCCGAAAAACCAACCAGAGCAGTTGCCATGGCAGTAACACCAATATAGGCTGTTGAGCAATTTCACTTTGGTTGTTTACTTGAAGTGATCAAAATCCATGACCTTGAAGTAAAAAAATTATTTTGAGTAAGAAGTATAAACACTTCTTGCTGCCCTTTTGGCTCTGACACCCAAATGCTGTCAGCCTTGGGCCACACCTCTCAGTTTTTTCTTCAGTTTGAGGAACTGATACAAATAGTTTTTGGCTGAGTGAAAGTTAAGATTCTTCTGTGGCTGTAGCTTCCCCTTGGGAGCGGGGTCAAAATGCTGTTGATTAATATTGAATTAGCGGTGGCAAAGTTTGAGATAAAATAACAAGAATTATTTGATAAATGGGGTCTGGGCAGAACAGAAAAAAATAACCTACAGAGATGACCAGTCTCAGAATCCCTTGGTTTTGGGGAAGGTGTGAGTGACACGGAACATTTTTGTTTACTGGTGACTTCTTCCTTGATCAACTGCATCTTTGCTTGCAGCTCTACCACTGAGCCTTTCTTATTTAGGAATGGTCTTTGCTGCTTTTTTTCCTGACCAGGCAATTTTCTTAGAAATCTCCCCTGGCCCAAGGTGACGCAATTAGTCATGTAATTGTCGAAGAAAATAATTCAATATAACCTTTATTTGGGGTTTAAAACCACGGGGAGTGTAACTGTCTACTTGGTAGGTTGCAAGTGGTTCTTCAGCTTCAGCTTGAAACTTCTTCAGTGTTTAAGTACCAGCAAAAGCCCCTCTGGGAAGTTTTTATGGGGTCTCTGTTGCCACTTTGACATTGTAGGCTGTTCATGTTTTAGACAGAGCAAAAAAGAGGCCAGTTCCTTTCCCAGTATGGGGAAGACCCTTTAACTGGGAGCTCGCTGTGCTAATCTTCTGTCTTGAACTGATAGCATGTGCCGCTATAATTACCTAAGCCACCTTAATTCTTTGCTTAATTCTGTTCCCTGTGTTCACGTGAAACTGCTAAGGGACAGAAAAGTCTAAGGAATTTACCATGTGGGGGGAAAAAAATCTCATTTAGAAGCATTTTGATTTGAAGCCAGAGCTGTTTTTCTAGCTGACTTGGGGAGGTGATCTTTGGCACTGCAAAGCTGCCCTTTTTGGATTAAACTCTATGCAAATCTGTTGGGCAATGTGGGAACAAGCCATCCCAAAGCTCTGTGAGAGTTTATTATCTAGTGCCACAATAACCAACACCTGGATTTTCTTCTCTGAACCCTACTTTGTGTTTCCAGTTGGCTCTTGTGAATCTCACTGGACTCCTCCTGTCGGGACCGTTTCAAATGTTGATCCTTGGTCTGGTTGTTCTTGAGGCTCCTGTCCTATTTTTAGTTCCACGCTCTAAAATCTGCTGCCCATCAGCAACGCTGGGGTAGGTTTGCCTGTCACTTCTGGCATTTGCCCTGGAAAGGGACACTTGGCCACTTTTGGGAGGGGCGGGAGAGGTGTTAGAATGTCGGGACAGGTGGCAGAGGGGCTCTTGGCGCTTCCCGCGGCTTGGAGCCGAGTCTCCTCTCATCCCAGGAGGGGCAGAGAATCACGCCCGTGACCTACTAACCTCCTCCAGTTGGGATTGTGGGTTTGGGAAATGAGTGCACAGATGGCAGCTCTGGGATGGCAGCAGATGCTGCTGATCTAATGAGTGGGATCAATTGACGTTTTAGCAGAGTAGTGGAGAGCGGTGTAGGGAGGCCTGCAGAACTCCCTAATACCAGGCCTTCCTGGGCCTTTCCCTTCCTCACTTGGCACCCCACATTCATCTTCTCGTCCAGATCGAGCTGGCACAACGATAATGCAGATAACTTTGATTGCACAGGGAAGCTGTTAGGGAATTAAATGATTAAGAAACATGTCGAGGGTGAAACAGAGATCTTGAGGCCAAAAACCTGCTTTACTTGAATGCCAGCAGGCTGGAATAACCAAATGGGAGTGTTAAAAAAAAAAAAGAGAAATCAATTCCATACAGAATAGCCTGCTGATAGCAAAGGGCTCTCTGTGTATCCCTGTGGACATTGCTCCAGTGTGGGCTTTGTGTAACTGAGAACCCTGAAATAAATATGTATCTGTCATTGCTCGTGAAAACCAAGCCTCAGGATGCCCTTACAAATGCTCTTGAGGCAAGACCTGTGTTCAGGCTTAGTCTTCTGCAGCTGTGGGTTGTGTCCAAGGACCCACTCCGGGGTTTCCCTTTCTGTTGAGATTATTTTGGGAATGGTGTTCTTGCTTGGAAGTTCGGAGCGGATGCTGTGTCATGAATGTGTTCATGCCTTGAAGAAACAACAAGTTAACGAGAGGCAAGAGCTGCCTTTATCTCTTCTGTCTTTTATCTCTCTGACTTTGTGATAAGCCAAAATTGGCTCTTTTAGCTGTGACCTGAAGGACTGGCAGCCAAAGAGCTGCCACCAAAGGAAATGGAAATTGAGATTTCCTTGTTATAAACCCAAAGAATAAACAAGACAGGGCAGAGAAGGCGTCAGCCCTGGGACATTGATCATTGCAGATTATTTCCTCTCCATTTTTTCAGCATCAGCCATTTCCCAGAAAAATGTTATATTTGGTAGAATAAATCTGTATGATATCTGAAAAGAAATCCTTGAGAGCTGTGGGCTGTTCTGCTCAGCCTTGAATCCTGATCCGACATCTGTTCAAGCAGGGGAGAGTCTTTGCTTGGATTTATTTGCTGATTTCTTACCCACTGGGTGAACTTTAAAATAATGATATTAAGTACATCAAAATTATGTGTAGGGAAGAGCTTGGTCGTCTGCAAGCTGAAGAGGAAAGCAGATGTCAACCGAAATGTAAGCAGTTCTGGATAGATGCGTTTGAATTTACCCAGCCAGATTTACGTCTCTGAAAAGGCAGAGCCCTTTTGGTGCCTTTTCCTTACAGCTTGGATATTCCCTGGAAGGGCACTGTAGACCTCAGCAGTTAACTGGAAATAGAAGTATGCATAAATCAGCAGAGCCTTTCCTGCTCTTTGTAAGGAAACCTAGGAATGGACTAGTCCCAGCCTGAATGTGGTATTGGGAGGTGTTCAAACCTTGCTTCCAACTGGAGACCTAGATATTTAAATATAGTAATGGGAACTGAGTTCATCCGATGGAACAGGGCTGTTTGGTTGGGCCCTGAGCTGTGGGTGTAGAAAACCCTGTAAACTACACAGCTGGGCCTGAGAGGAGAGGTGCTTTGAGCATCCTGCTCTGTGGAGACCTCCAGCAGTTACCCCCTGTTGTATTCCTGCTCCGAGGGCAGTTCCATAACGCTGGGACTGACCAGGCTTGGCCTTCAGGCTCTTCCTGATAGCCCAGCTCCACTGTGATCCACCAGAGAGCCACCCATCGCTGCAGGAGTCTGCTCAGAGTGCCTGGCCCTGTGGGAGCTGGGAAGTCTGAGGGTGGGGATGATACTGTTACTGGATCAGGAAATAAGGACAGCAGTTGGCAGTGCTGTGGCGACAGAACGGTCCTTGGCTGCAGAGCACTGATGGCATTGTGGCTTTGGGGCAGGGGTGGTGGTGTCTTTCAAACAGATAAGTAGCTCTTACGATGTGAGTCATCAGTCAGGAAAAAAGGACGTGCACTGAAGAGCAGTCGGGAAGAGCTGGCTGGAGGCAGTGAAACATGGTGAGCTTGGTGCAGAGAGGGCAGAAAAGCTGTTCTGAAACCACAAGATTTAGATATCAAGGCACTGAGCAAGTGCCTGGCACCAAATCTGGGCAGAGATGGCTGTCACACAGGCTGGGAGAAGCTAAATGAAGGTGTTCCATGGGCTGTGGTCTAGGTGAGTGAGTCTCTCTTCGTGAGGGAGATGAGCCCCTGTGAATTCCCTGCCTGAGAGCTCTGTCCCAGTGTGGTGACTGTGCCCTGTGGGAGCAGTTGTATCCCACAGTCAGACACTCCGTGGTGCCTGTGGAACAGGCTGCGTGAAAAGAACAAACTGGAGAACGGCAAGTGATGGCTCCACAAAGTTTTGGGAGCTGTCTGGGGGCAGTTAGGTGAGTAGCACTGATCGATTCCTGATGAGGAGACGCGCTGACAGAAGTCACCCAGAACTGTGTGGTTTCAAGTTCCACAGAGGCAATGGAAGCTTTGAGGCCAGGAAAGAGTTTCGTGGGTGTGGGAGAATTTCAGTGCGTGGTGTTTGGTCCTTGGGCCTCTCAAGGCTTTTTGGGGCACCTCACAAACCTGTTGGGCTCCAGATGCTGAGGAGAAGGTGCTGCCTGCTCCTTGCTCCCGGGCAGAGTGCTGACTCAGCCGGGCACGGGCTCTGCCTTGCACTTTGGGTATTCCTAGAGAACATGCCTGACCCCGTTTTTTGGTTGGCCTTGCTCTTATTTGGGTTTCCCTTTATCTGTGTGGGACTTTTCTGCCTACTTTGTATATCATGGTTTTCTTGTCCCAGCCTGTTGCGAGGTAAATTGCCCAGGATGGGAAACTTCAGAAGGATGAGTGTGTAGCAAAAGAAGAAATGCAGTCAAATGATTTCATTCCAGCGTGCATTTCATCGTGGGAATAGGAGCTCACGCTGCAGAAAGAAACTGCTCACCATCAAACAGTATAAATGTATTTAGTGGCAACAATTGCTCCTTTGGCAAATGCCAGCTAAAGCTCTCCAGGGGGATTAGTCTAGGCTTTGCATTAAAGCCAGGCTTGAAACATGCTCCGCATTCCTAGTGGCAGGAAAGTAGTGGCATCCAGAACAGTTGTTTCATGCAAGAAATGGGGATTATTTGGGGATGGTGTCGTTCAGATAAACGACTGTCACGGCCTGTAGAATCCTGTTTGCTGGGTGGAGGCAAAAGAAACAGCTCTGGAAGCACGGAATATGCTGATTTCCGTTATTCACATGGGGTTTTTCCCCGTTAAATTTTGTCAGCTGTACAGTTCAGATATCAAGCCCACACTCTAAACTCCTAATTTAGAGTAATCCCAGAGTCATTTAGACTTTCCTTCGGCCTGGCCTGAGGGTTTTGCAGCATCTTGCAGCTCCCAGTGATGCGTGTTGTGTGTGGGTGAGGGAGGGGGGAACAGGGAACTACTAAAGGTCATGGCATGGGCAGCGTGCCTTGGGACCTGCCCCAGAAAAACGATGCTGGGGGTTTTCTACTGAGCTCAGTCTGATTTCTGTTCAACTGTGTCAGTGGTGAAGAGGGAAGATTTCCAAATCCTTTACCTTGTCTACTTAAAATACATATGCGTGTATATGCAAAACAGACAGTACTTTGTAATGAATTGTTTGCCTTTGGAACGAGATTGCTCTTTGTCTCGTGGGTTCCTTTAGGGCTTTGGCAATAAATAAGAAGCTTCCAGCTGCAGACAAAACCACATTTGGGGTTGCACGCGAGCAATTTTTGATTGTTGGATATTCCATCATCACCTCCTCTGAGGGTTTGGGGTCCTGCTTTGCCATAGTGAGGGGAGGGACCGCGGTGGGACAGGGACAGGCTGCCAGGACACCTTGTGCCAGCACCTATAGGAACAGGGCGGGCAGAATGAGAGCCCTGATCCAGGGCAGCACCAGGAACAAATTTAACTCAGAGCATATATTTAGCCTGGCTGCTTTCAAGAAGATTTAAAGCCATATTTAAAGCTGAGCATCTGCTGAAGTGCTGGGTGGATTGCTGATATAAATAGTTACCCGGGCTGGAGCTGCTCTGGCTACGTGGGGAAACCTGGGAGCAGGCAGGATTTCAGGGAGCGTGTTCGGCTGCTCTGCCACGCTGGCAGGACTGTTCCTGGTATCGATCCTCCCTGTCCTTTCCCCTTTCCTTAGCTCACTTTCTAAGGACCATAGGCTTTTTTTTTGGAAGCAGAGAATTCCCTTGATCACAAGTGGGAGAAACAGAGCACAGATGGGACCAGAGTTGGCCTTGGCAGATCCCTGCCCACCGCCCTGGCTGGCCTGGGAGTTGTGTGGCTTTCCTGAAGTGTGGCTCTGCTGGGAGCCTTCCCCCCTCGTCGGGGCTTACTGTAAACTGATCCCAGGAGGATGAGCGGGGCTGTCTTCACAGAAAAGCTGCCACAGTCTCTGCACAGCTTGTCCTGCTCTCCCTTTGGAAGTGGAGCATTGTGAAAGGGCTTTCTTCCCCCAGCAGTGCTTAGGAGGCGCGTTCTCATTTTCCCCATTATTTTTACTCAGCTGTCACTAAATGGATTGCCAGATGTTTTCATAATTTCTCCCTGTTGTTGTGAAAAAGGGCTTGTAAAAAAAAGGGTCATTCCCATGGGTTGGGATCTTTCTCAAGTCAGAGTTAGGGTGATGAGCAGTTCCCCTTGGAAGTGGTGATGCAGTTGCTGACCTCCCTTTGAGTCACAAGTGAGCCAGGCTACTTCCCACCTGTTGTGGGAGGTCGGGTGCTGACTCTTATCCTACATGGAAAATGTCCGGCAAGAGCTGGCGGTGGTGGTCACGGCGCCCTGCTCACCCCTCTGGCTGGAGCTGCCTTGGACAGCTGTGTCCATCCTGCTCCAGCAAACGTTTCCTTTGCATTCCGGTTTCATTTCCAGTCTCAAGATACTGTGTTTTTTCCGTGTGAGAGTGGTAACACAAGTGGATTTTTGTCCAAAACCTGTGCCTGAAGAATGCGGTGTTTTCTGTGCTTACGGTGCTTCCTAAGTATTGGAGGGTTCAGTGTTAAAAAGCTGGAAAAGTCAGCAGCTGGGTGAGGTTTGTGGGTGATGATCTAGTTCCCCAGCTTCTGCCTGATGTCCTTCCTCGATCACTGGAGCAAAACAGGTTTTAGCAAACCGTATCCTCCTGGATTCCCTATGGAGAAGCCAAGTCCTGTGGATGATATGCGTGCTGTCACAGCTCGCAGCTGGTACCAGTCGTGGGGAGGGTTGGCTTTCAGGACATCCCATGTTTCACAACAGTTGGAGCTGTAGGCTTGTAGCTGAAACTTGGCAGCGTTTGGGAAGCTGGGGATGTGTTTTCTTCCCCTTTGTTTTCCCAAAAAGTGGATATAGTACGACATAAGGGGCTTTTCTTTGCTCTTCTGGAGAAGAGGAGATAGATTGTTTGCAGTAAAAAAAATTTCTGGTGGATCTATTCCTTAGATTTCCTAAACCTGCAGACCTTCCTTTAGGCAACTTAATTCTGTCTCTGTGGCTAACTCGGATTTCTTTGGAGGACCATAGATAACCCTCAAGTGCATTTGGCTGTTATTTTGGGGTTGTGAGAATATTTAGCGCGCCTTCATTACATCTCCAGCTAATCCAGGGTTGGTGACTTGACTCTTTTCGCTGCAGTGCTGTGACTAATCTCACACTTTTGTTGTTTGTTAACATAATTATGCGCTTTTCTAAAATGGGAAGAGTGCTGGGGCATTTGCTTCATCCCTCCACAGTGGTTATTGCACACGTTTAGTGGCTAAAAATCCCCCTTGATTAAAGTTCCTGTGTTTATAGCCATGTTTGCCAAGGAATTTGGGACAGGTGTGAGCAAGGCAGAGAAAGGGAAGGTGTGATGCTTTGGGGAAGAACCTGTTAATTCCTGTTGTCAGAAGGGAATGTGGCTGCTTTGGAAGCCTTTGAAGATAGGGAGAACCATCAGAAGGTGAAATAATATTAATATGCAGTTGTAAGGAGCTACAGAGAAGGTTTCTGGCTGGAAGAGGGGTTGTGTGGTTTTGGATCACAGGAATGCAGTGGGGTGCTTCCAGTGGTACATGCTGATAGTGGCTCTCTGTTTTCAAACCCTTGGGAATGATTATTTTACAACAACTCTGGGATTGTGAGGCTGAGACTGACCAGAAATGGTGTTTTTACTTCTTTTCACCCATTTCTTAAAACAGAGAGGTACAGTATTTACTCTGGGGTTCCTTTGAAATTTGGAGACTTGGGAAGTGGATGTTTTTGGCTGCAGCTGCTGGCCCTCAGCACATTTTGGAAATGAGGATGTGGATTTCCTCTGAGGTTTCATCTGGAAAAGAGGTTGCAAGGGGAGAGCTGTGGAAGTGGCGACTGTCTAAGCCTGCGATCCTGGCATGTGCAGCCTCTGGTTATCTGCTGGAATTTTACATCCTTTAGCTCTGTGTGGGTCAGGCACGTGGTGTTTGTTGTGAGCTGTTTCACGTGCTGCCTGTGCTCGTCTGAGGTGTCTGGAAGCTGTGGCGACACTGTGGGTTTTTGGCAAGTGTTCGAACTCTGTGCCCGTGGGAAATGGAAAAGCAGAAGGTTTTTGCCTGGTCAGCTTTATGCAGATGGAATGAGATGATCTTTAAGGTCCCTTCCAACCCAAACCATTCTTTGATTCTGTGCACGCTGTTCCCACTGTAGCTTCAGGTCGTATGAGGAGAGGCCCTGGCTACGAATTCTTAGAGAGCTTCAGGCCTCTGCAGGGGTGTGGGACAGCACCAGGCAGTGTTTTGTGCTCTGTCAGATATCCTTGATGTGAAAGTAGTGGATCTGTGAAGAACATCCTCCTGGCTCTGGAATATCCAAGGCAGCACGTGGTGCAGAAGGGAAGATGCTCTTTTCTTAGAAGCCCACAGCTTCAGAAACATAAGGTCAGTGCTGAAGTTGTTGTAAAAACATCCTCCTCCAATTAAATCTGGTGTGACATTTTTCCAAGCAATGTGGGTTTGATGTCCTTCGTTTGGGAAGAACAGACAGATTTTACACAGCAAAAGGAAGAGTAAATGTTTTGCAAGATATATTTTGCTTCCTATCAAGGTCAAGTATTTTCTTTCAGTTATGCAAAGCATGTGCTTAAAATGGGAATCTCCACTGGAGGACAGCTTTCAAATCTTGGAAGAGAAATCCTTGAGGTTTATTGCTCACAATTTCCTGTCTCTTTGGGGGATAAAAAACAAGTATGTTTTTGAAGAAAAGGCTTTTTTTATCTACACCAGTGAGCTGAACTGTTCCTATCTGAGACATTGTGGGCAGAGGTTTAACTTCATCTGAAAATCAAGCAGAAATTGGGTGGGGGTTGAGGAGTTAGTTATCTGCAAGAGCTGCTCTGTGCTCCGTGGCTTCTTCACTGCCATAAAGTTGAGAAACACATGGAAAACCAACCTTTTTTTCTACATCTTCTCTAATTCCATTTTGGTAGCCAAGTTGCACTCTAAAAATCCTCGATTTAAATTGATATTGGAATCTGCAGGTATCCAGCATCCTAAATTTTGTGCGTTAGACTGTACTAAGCAGTGCTCTGCTTGTGTCCAAAGCCTGCCTGCAGATGGCCAGGGTCAGGTGTTCATGGTGTTATATCCACCTGGAGATGGAGAGGATGGAAATTGAAATTCCATTCCAAGGGGGAGGCTGCTTTCATTTGTATTGGTGCAACTACTTGGTGTTTGGGGTTTTTCCCCAGTTAAAATCCCTTTAAGAATTACAGGAAGCATTATCCGAGCTACTGAGCAAGTGGAGTTCCCTGTTCTCCCCAGACCTCATCTTCCCACCCCTTCCTTTCAGCTTGAAATTGTCCTGTTTTATCACCTCACATTTAATTTCCTTAATGAGCTGGATAATTTAATAATGCAAACGGACGGTAGTATTACAATTATTTAAAAATATTAAGATTATATAAAAAAGTTATTGAGGCTGCGGGTGCTGGCGGGGCAGGGGCAGGATCAGCATGTCACACTCCAGACCGAGGAGACACGTACTGTGTTACGTGACCAGGGTGCTGCCCTGGCCACAGGCACTGTCTGCAGGCACAGCCTCTATTAATAGAGCTGAGAACCAGATGATTCCCAGTGTTATGTGACTCTGACTCCAGAGATTACTGGGGAAGGTGGTTTGGGGTGGCAGGAAATCACCTCTGCGCCTGGTTTTGCAAGGGGGCCGAGATTTCAGATGCTACAGTCTTGAAATGGAAAAGATGCAGGAATATGGTGGAGAGAGTTTGGATTTGAGGTGCGAGCTTATTAAACTCCTTTCAGGGCAGTGCAGAGCTATTCGAGACCCAAGAATGGAAGAAATGACTGCACAGAGGGCAGAAAATAATGCAGGATGTAATTCCAAGTAGGTACATCCGTCCTTGCTCTAGCATTTTTTTCCTTGCCACCTAAATCATATAAATCCAAGGAATTCTCCAAATTTGTGGCATCCAAGGAGCTATGAGTACTTCTGTGAGCAAGGAAATGGTGCACTTGGATTTTCAGGTCTGTTGAGGATAAATTCAGAAGGACCACCAAGTTGTAGCAAAGGCAGTCTGAATAGTGAAGCAGCTGGGAGATAGATTAGTCACATCTCAGCCACCTATGCATTAAATGCCTCTCAAAACCACTTTCTTAACTCTTTTCTTGTCATTGTGTGATAGGGGACTCTTGGGGTCTTTGCCAAAATGCAGTCTTTAGGCCGCAAGTTTTCCATCCAGGTGTCTACTTTGAGCTCACATTTCTTCTGGGGAGGAGGAAGATGGAAAGCAGGGATAAATTCCTATTTAAAACTTCAGAAAATATTTCAAAGAATTTAACAAAAAAAAAAATCATCTAGTGGTCGTCATCTCTGGAAAGGAGTTCTCACCTGTGTTTTGCATCAGACAGCTCACAGTGAGAACTGTTGGCTGTGTGTGCCAGGCAGTGCCCAGGTGAAAATTTGTCCAAACTACCCCAAAGTTGTGAGCAGTAGAAAGGCCTTTGAATTTCACAGGTGAAACTTGTCAAGTCTCTTGCTCTTCCCCGAGGAACAATTCCACGTTAGGGACTCACCTCAATGCCTCCTTCCCCCAACCTGGGCATAAGGTTCCATTCCATCTAGGTGCAACAAAAATATTCTCTGCTGTGAAAGCCAACAATGCAGCAAGAAGTGGTGCAGTTCCCTTCTTTGGGAATTTCAGGGTTCACCTTGCTGGGGCCCTGGGTGTTTTACTGAAGGGCCGTGCTTCCAGCACCAGGATGGAGCAGGTGATGTCCAGTGGTTTCCTCCAGTCTCAGCTTGCCAGTCATTCTGGGATCTGCAGGTGAGGACCTGGAAGAGAAGGGTTTGGCTGGTGGCATGTGGCAGAGATGCTGCTGTTGTGAGCAGCGAAGCAGTTTCTGGGTTACACTACCTGTGTGAAATTTATGGATTATTTATTTTTCCACAGAGCTCAGCCTTGTGTTCATGCTAGAGCGAGGTTTCCCTGAGATGTCTGTTTTCCCTTCAGTCTGCTGTTGTATCCCTGTAGTTGGGTTCAGAGGTGCAAATCTCTGGTTTCTGGGTGTCTCTTTGTCACAAAGTGTAAGGATTTCCCGTTTCATTTTGGTTTTGAGTAGAGAGCTGTGTGGATGGATATGCTGGTTGTACTATTCCTCGATGGATACAGAAAGTTCAGATTTGGTATCTCTGACAGGAGTTTTTCAAGGGGACTGATGTCATTTCTAGCAAAAGGGGTTTTTTCAAACCCTTAGTCATTTAAATCTTTTGCAGTCATAGGTGTTACCTCTCTGAGCAATGTGCTGATCAGCATCATTACTCCAGCACCAGATCTTGAATGTAAACCTTCGACACCTGCTATTCCTGTAAATTCTCTTTGGAAAGGCCCCAGTGTGGCTCAGTATGGAAAACTTCAAATTATTTTAGGGTCACATTTCACTGGGAACAACTTGGTGAGTGTGACTTTAGCTCCCCTTAGTGCTGTCAAGTTTGTCCGGTGCCTCGTTACCTTATTTTACATCAGTCCTGTGCTTTGCCTGACTCCTGTGGGAATTGAGCAGGTCCAGGCGTAGGAAAGTGGCTGGTGGGATAGTTCAGCACCTCTTTGGCCATAATGTTGTTTTCCTCACTGTTGTCGCAGGTATAATCTGTGGTTAATCCCCCAAGTCTAAACCTGTGACTCCCCGGAGGACCTGAAGCCTTTTGTTGGTTTTGATTTGCAGCCTTATTATAGACAAATTAATGTCTGTGAGTGACAGCAGGGCAGCCAGAGACGAGAAGAAAATGAGTAATTAACATATATTGGGTATTACTGATTGCTTTTATGATTATCTGGATTTTAAGGTATTAGCTGGAAAAATAGCTCCTAATCCCTTATTAAAGATAAAAGGCAAGTCATTAAAAGTAGGAGGTTGTTTTCAGTCCTGAGAAGCACTGGAAATATGTCTTGGCTCCGGCAGCAAACTAACCTTGAAAGCCTGTAATTCCAAGTTACTCAGCTTAGTTGTTCTCCTCGGCAAGGGAATTTCTGAAGTTTCCCATGTGCTGGGAGGTGGAGGGGATGCAAGACAAAGCGACCCTTGTCGTGGGAGCCGCGTGCTTGGCACCGGGACAGGGCCCTTTCAACATCCTCGGCATTACCCGAGCCCGGCCCAGCTGCCAGGCTGGGAACATTCGGCAGCTCCACAGGGGGTTATCCCAAACTTCAGGTTTCTGTCAGAGGCAGGTCTCTTGTACGAGGCTCCTCTCGCAACCCGACTGCTTTCTACCTTCCCCATATCACTGTGACCAGCTAACTGGTTTCCTGCCCATCTAACTGGTTTCATGGCTGTGCACTGAGCTGAATCAGCAAAACACAGTGGTCCAAGCCCAGAGCACTGATCCCAGCAGGGAAGGGGGAATGAATGAGAGGCTGAAGTGCTGGGAAGGCGCTAAAGCTGAGGAAGGGTGATGTTTCCCCCTTGCTTTACTGCTCTTGAACCCGGGGCATGTGCAGGGTCAGGAGGAAAGCGACAGCACCCTTTGCAAGTTATAATAATTGTTTGCAGAAACTTGCCACACACTAAGTCATTCTTAATAATCAAGTATTTTGTGTTTTAAAACGAGTACATTCCTTATTTCTGGGTAATGAAATTTGAGCACCAGTAAAACCACTGCCTTTTCGGATTTATTTCCTGTATTTTAACAGTTCTGTGTTTCAACACATCGTGTTTATATACTTCTACTATATTTCAAAAAGCAATTTAAAATGCACTGGGGGCAATTAAAAAGAAATAAAGATGGCATTTAATGACTTTAAGGAGATCAGTGCTTGTAAAGAGATTTACTTTGGGGGAAATGCTGTTCTGATGGAACATGGTTTGGAAAACACTGCTCACTTCTGCTTTGTCCTTTCCATCCCAAGTTGTTTAAAAGATTATTGCTGGGTACCTGGGTCATTTGTACCCATTTTATTTTTCTTTCATTGTTTGGGGTTTTTTTTTAAGACCTGGACAATGTTTAAGGCCAACTGTGCTGTTGGCTGCTCAGTGCTTTTATCGCTGAGATGCTGAGGCCGGTTTTGTGCTTGAGGAGGGATTTAAAGAGTAGAGGTAGATCTTGACTCCATGTTGGGTTGGTCAGCATTGATTCCCTGGATGCAAATGAAGCACTGCAGCTTTGGGAATTTTTTTGCTGTTTTCTGCTGGTTTTTGTGATGCTGGGGCAGCCCTTGCTGTTTGTAAGTATCTTCTGATATAGAGTTGGGTTTCTGTTCCTTTCGTTTCTGATCTCATCCTCCAGACCACGATGCCAAGCAGATCATTAATCCCAGCATGGGGTTTCCAGTCTCCCTTCATTACTACAAGTTGCTCTGAAAACCTGGCAAAGCGCTCAGGTTTGGGCAGCAGATGGGATGGCTGGAGTGCAGATCAGCTGTCTGGAATAGGATAAATGAGGTTGGAAGGCACCATCAGCAGGTCCAAACCTCTGCTCCAAGCAGGGCCAGCTTGGTAATTAAGTTATTAATGTTGGGTTCTAAGTTGTGATATCACATCCAGAGCGCTCTGTCATTAGATGGAAGTGCAGGTGGCACAGAGCCCCAGGGAGGCACAGTGGTTATTTTTCCTTCTCCTGGATATCTTTGGATGCTCAGGGCAGAGAATGCTTGGATCTCCCGGGGCTCCCTGTAAGCACAGGCGGTACAAAATTAGTCTTGCCAAGCACAAGGAATTGCACCTTCTCTCTCTGTTTTCCTGCAGTTTCATCCTCACCTCACATGCAGGAGGTGAGTTCTGTTGTATCCTCCTCCTCAGAGGTAGAACACAGGAGGTGACATGACGGTGTAAAAGACACCACTCACCATGTCCTGCCACTTTGGGGCTACACAGGGGGGTTGACCATTAGGAAGGTCAGTGCTTATGCAAAAATCCCCCCCAGTCATTCAGTTCAGTCCAAGCCATCCCCAAACCGACCTCCTACTCCTGTTTTTTCCTCCCAAATGTCTAATGATTAACAAGCTGCTTAATGCACGACAAAAGACCAATTAACCCTAAAGCATTTAGTGAACTACATGTAAATTAGTTGTAAAACGTGTCTGTAAACATTAAATGTTAGGCAATTACATAAACCAATAATTGCTAAAGTTGCATTTAGGAGCTTAAAAGAAAGAAAGGGAAAAAAAATCTGCTTAAGTAGTGCTCCAGAGAACTCTGCTAATGGTTTTGTTTTTAACTACAGCCACCCCGGTCTGGGTAAGTCCCATCAGGTTGGGGCAGCTCAGATCCCATGTGTTTTTAGTCGTGGAAGCAAAATAAAGGCATGGTAACCTTGTACATCTTTGGAAACTGCAATGAAAACCTCCAGAACCTGGAGTCCAGAAAGAAATGGCAGGAAGGTGATAGGTGGTGTACTGTTGGGTACCAGTTCCTGGTGATTTTGTGGATTCGTTCTTGTTTTCTTTGGTTTCAGGCTGTACAAAACATCCCAGACCTGTCAAAAACCTCAGGACTGGGCAGGGCCTGGTGAGCTGTGAGCACAGGGGACTTGGCCACTCATTGCTGTTGAGTTCATCTTCTCTTCCTCATTCTGCAGCCACCTGCCTCCCACGTTAGACTTTGGAAAAGGTTAAGTGCCTTTCCACCCACCTGTGTGCCAGAGTTTCACACGAAGCAGCTGCTTTGCTTTTCTGCACAATTTTTAATCCCCTTAATTGGCCGTCTCACTCCGAGGTGGTCCAGGTCGCCCACTGCTCCTCAAGCTCCTGCTGCTAATGGTCTTAAATAATTCATTTTCCTTGTACTTATCCTCCAGGTTTTAGTGGAATCTTTCAGTTTGGTATTTTTGCTGTGACCTCAGCTTGTGTCGGACCCAGATGTTCCTAAATGGTGCAGTGAAGTGTGGCTTTGCCTCCTTATTCTGTGTATTTGTGCTTCCCTACTTTTTTAGAGCCTCTTTGTTGTTTTGGTAAAAGTATCTCTCTGTGTGGCTCATGTTGCATTCCATAAGGAAGCCTCCAAATGTGTCTCTAGATACCAGATTTCTCATTTTTCAGTGAAAAAACAAGTTGAGTTTGTTTGAACGCACTTTCTTCCTCCCTCAGTTTTGGCAGTAGCCTTTCCTGGAGTATCTTAATTACAGTGCAGTCACTTACTGAAAGCCAACCTGTGCTTAGTTTTCCTGGATAAATGCATTGGATAATGGTCTTTTATTTTTCTTGCACACAATTTTGCTAGTGAAGATCCTGCTTGTGTTCCTTTCCTAAAAGTGGAAATATTTTATACCTACGTTTGGTTGACTGAATTACAGAAATTTGCTTAAAGTAAAAAGCAGTAAACCCACCTTCCTGTGTGGGTGAGCCCCCTTTAAATCCACTGGGACTTTTTTCCACCACAGTCACGTTCCGTGGAGGTTTAGTGTTCGTGTCAGGAGGTGGGGGTGAGTCTGTGAAGCCCAGAGGGAAAAAGAGGCAGAAGCTTGAACTCCACTTGCTGTTGCAAGGGGAAACTAGTGAAGAGCAGGAGCTGCCCAAATGTCACCAGGCTTTTGAGAACAAGTTGAATCAGGAGTTTCTGGGAAGCCAGTTGGAAGCCAGTGCTGCTGGCAGCCTGGAGCCGTGCCGAGCCTGGAGTTAATGGTGGTTAATTTTTAAAGGCAGGGGCGAAACTGGTTATTGTGCCTGTGTCTCAATAGGGTCTTTCTGCTCCCAAAATGCCATTGCAGGAGCCTTTTTCTGAGTTGTCTTGACTCGGAGAGAAAAAGAAAATTCCCTCAGAGAAGTGATTTATCCACCCAAAGCTTTGCTTTGCCACGCTGCTCACTGACAGGGACAATCCCGTCAGGATGGTTGTAACATCTCCAAGGATGCCAAGTGAGGGAAGTGCTGAGACCAGGATTTTTATGAGGATGTGAAACATAGAATAAATGCAGGCACCCAAAGGGCAGGTCTGTAGAGATGGAGCTACTTGATGGAGCTTGCTTTGCAGCAGCAGGGAAACGTGAGGAAAACCAGCATCCACACATGAAACCAACTGGTTTTATAACCACCCTGTCAGGCCAAGGCCTGGTCCTCTCCCAGTCAATGGAAGCATTGTCTGGATTCTCAGGCTGGCTTTGCAGCTTTTTAGATAAGTGGCTGTTAAACATTCTGAGCCAAAAGGGCAGTTTGTCACTGAATGAAGCTTTTCAGAAGGTGGTGGAAAAATAGAGAAGCCGTTTTCAAAGCGTCTCAAAGAGGGCTGGCACCTTCCTCCTGCTGCTAGTCAAGGCGAGGTGGCTTCCTGAGCTCCAAATAGATTTAGGCTACCAAATTCACACAAGAAGAACAAGGTGGAGACTCCCTTTTTACAAGGAGTCACATGGAAAAGATGAGGGGCAAGGGGTGCAGCTTTCTCCTGGAGAGATTCTGATTAGACACAAGAGGAAATTTTTTCACAATGAGAACAATCAGCCATTGGAATAATCCCCAGTGATGTTCTTTAAGGGTCCCTTTCAACCCAAACCGTTCTGGAATTCTAGAAAATGCCTGTTTACACTGTGGCTTCTCTCTCCTGCATGGAGTTTGAGGTGGGGCAGGTGATCAGGAAGAAAGACCAACCTACAGAACTCAGCCCAACACGTGTGTCTTTTCCTCTTGTGCACCACTCGGTCCCCGCAGTGATGGTAAGGAACAATAACCCACATTTCTGTCCGAGGTGTTTGGCAACAGGGAAAACAGAGGGGTCAGAATGAAAAGAGCTGAAAGCAAAAGGTGTGGGTGCCAGAGAGCCAGAGACATTCAATTCTCCTTGAAATACTGCCTGGCAACGGAGGTGGGCTCCATTGCAGCCGGAGACACGGGGACGAAGGGCTTGGCACCTACGGAAGCAGAGGGAATAAATAGGGAAAATCCTCACCCTCCTGCGCGTGGCTTCCTCCCTCCATGGGTGGGATCTGTCCCACCGAGCCCTGCCGAAGGAGACTTCCAGAAGTGCTGAAGAAGTCCAAGCTGCTGTGGAGGTTGATTGAACGGGACAAATAGACAGTGATGAAACTCTGCTTGTGAGAAGAGCTTAATAGGCAGAAAATTGGCCAATGCAGCCTGAGGGCTGCTTGGAAAGCACAGAGAGGGAAGTTTCTTCTTGTCACTGCATGGAAGCTTAAATTCAGGAAAAGATCTCAGAGTTGTTATAGCTGTGTCCTTAAAAATGTCCCTGTACCCTCCCTGTTACCTAAAAGAGGTAAGTGATCGGTGATAAACTGAATTATAGTTTGGCAGGACGGCTTGTGGCTGATGCAAGGAAATGACACCCCCTTATTCAGGGACTGCAGCACATCAAACCAGCTGGAAAATTGTCTTTGGGGAGCAACATTGCAGTGTTGGAAAAGAAAATGGTGGGGTTTTTTTTGCTCACCAGAGGAGCCGGAGTTTTCTCCTGTGCTGTCTTATGGGGAGCTCTTGCTTTGTGCCCACGTGGTGCGGTTGATGCTGATGGAGGTACAGGAGGAGCTGTGCGTGATCCTGAGTGATCTTACAATGTTTAAGGTACCAGAACAGGACCCAGCGGGATCCCAGAGGGGTGGACAGCACCAGTCTCTGCAGGAGCCTCTGAAAACCACACTGCTTTAGAAAGGGAAATGGGGAAAAGCCGAAGAAGAAGGAAAATGCTGAGAATTAGGGAGCGATTTTTGAACTCTGTTCTATGTGGCAGCCACTGTGCTGCTGCTTCACTGGAGACGTGACTGTTGTTCAGGTCCAAGGGAGGTGTGATGCCAGACAGCATCCCCTATCCGTGTGGCAGTGGGAAATGTTGCAGAGCTCCAAAGCAAGCCAGGCTTTCTCTAGATGCTGCTCTTTCTTTATTAACGTCTTCTTGGCAACTGCTCAGGAATAGCTCCTTAAAAATGTGCTGCCGTAGCAGTTTGATACAACTGGAAGGAAGATGGCTGATCTCCTAGACTAGTCCAAAAAAATCCCTTTGTTGTCCATATTTTGTAAAGAATTGCTTGTGATGTAGTTTGTATCAGGCTTTGTAATTGGCACAGGGCAAAACCTATGGACTAGTTGGTTCATAAAAATAAGGCATCACTGCCTTTGATACAATTAAAAACAGCGCTTGAAGAAACTAAAAAATTTAAAAACAAATTTTAAAGAAAGACAAATTTCCTTTTTTTCTAGCAGTTTGGGAACTGGTCACTGCTGTGACATCTGGCTCTGGCATCCCCACAGAGAATTGTGTTGGTGCGTGTACACCGCATTCCACAGCCTTGGAGTTAGGAGCCTGGCATTGATGTGAGCAGGCAGAGCCTTGCCTTCTTAATATTCACTCTGGCTTACCATGTTTCTGTGGGAGGCTATCCATACCTCTTTCCTTGGCAAGCTGCAGCTGCCTCTACTCCTGGCAGGTTATGTAGATGTTACTGGTTTTGGCTGCAGCTGGAGAAAACAGGCGGTTTTCAAAGGCAGAGTCTCCCTCGAGTGGAATAACATTGCAAAAAGTTCATTATTGGGCTTGGGATACAGCATGTGGTGGT
The DNA here is from genome assembly GCA_013397135.1 of Pachyramphus minor. Taxonomy (NCBI): domain Eukaryota; kingdom Metazoa; phylum Chordata; class Aves; order Passeriformes; family Tyrannidae; genus Pachyramphus; species Pachyramphus minor. Next base: position 58,047 of record VYXB01004355.1, on the reverse strand, counting down.
CTCTCCATCACAGCCTTGTGGTTGGAATTGGCAGGCTGCCTTCTTCTATAGGCATTGCCTTTCAGGATAATGATCACCAGCTTTTCATGAGACGATGCTGGCTTTGTTTAGAAGGTTCCCTGACTGATTGTTGACATATCACACCATCCCCATGAGCTGTCTGCTATAGGTGAGTTAATTTGAGACATTTTTGGAAGAAGGGTCCTTTTTCTCTCCCTGTATCTCCAGGGAATGTTTCAGTGAAGTATCTGTATCTATAGGGATAGCTTTGGTACGTGATCCCGGCAGCACCCAAGGCCAAGGGAGCTGGGAATGCTCAGCAAATTGTTACGTAAACGCTGCTGTTCTTCTGGCACTTGAGAGAACGTGGTATTAGTAAGCATTTGTCTAATACTGAAGATTTTTTGCAGATCAAAGACTTAATATATGCCACATGCTGCAGAGGAGCTTACAGCAGGACATGTACAATCGTGCAGTCCAATAGTCCAGCAAAAATGGATTATTCCAGAGCCAGTCAATGCTGTTCATTATGTCTGGGAAGGGGCAGGACCGAGGGGTGGGGGATATTTGCTTCAAGATGTGTCAAGCAGCTCGAGTAGAATTCTCTGCACCCCGTAGTCATGCAAGACGTGGCCGGGGTGGGATCCCGGTGGCGTGGGGAGCGTTCCCTCCCGGCTGCCAAGTCCTGCCTGTGGACAAGTCTAATCTGCCTCCCAGCCAGCCCGCCCCGGCGCGGGGTCAAAAAGTAATCGCTCCTAAGCAAAGCAGCAAAACAAGCAAAAGAGAAATTCTCACGCTTGCTTAGGGTGATTAGCTGGAGAGCGGATCACCCCAGTGGGGCTCCGTGGGACCCTGGGAAAGGCCAGTGTGTGGGAATAGCACGGAGAGTCTGTGCTCCAGAAATGCTGGGCAGTATTGCTGGTAAAGAGGGAGAGCACCCCCTTGCTTTACCCTGTGGCCTTGGCCCAGTGTGTTGGATGGTTGGTTTGTGTTTCGAGCAAGCTGGCACAACTGTGGGCCATCAGAGCCTCCCTGCTTGCCTTTATCTGGTGTCTGTTACTGACATTAATGCAGAGTTAAAATTGGTTTGGATGAATTTCTGAAAGAAAATTACTTTAAATGTGGTGGAAGGGTCCGCACAAATGTTTCACTGCTCTGACTGTGGATGGATTTGAACTGAGCTTAGGCCGAGTGAGGCAGCCCCAGAAAGGAACGGGAGTATGATCATGTCCTGTTTTAATAAGCCTGCTTGGAAAGCCCATTTGACAAACAGCCTTCCTCGATAACATTGCCACAGGCTCTGGGCAGGGATTCGCACCACATCTCTCGGGGATTTCTGTAGCTGCCAATGCACTTGGAAGTAACAGAGAACTTCGTGCCCAATGGTCCCTTTGGCCCCGGGTGGAGGAAGCAGTTGTCTGAGGAGCAGTCCCAAGGGTCTTTGGAGGTGTCCCTGGTAACAGCACACTGAAAAAGCAGGAGGAAAACCGTTGCTGGTTGAGTGGAGAAGAGGCTGTTTTACTTGCACATCATCACAGTTCCCACATCCCACGGCAGCATCGTACAGCTAGAGAGCCAGGCTGAAACCACCTTCCATCCACCACCAGCCAGGCCCTTGGCACTGAAGCAGGAGGTGACTTCAGAACACAGTCCAATACCACAAAGCCCCCCAGCACTTCCGTGTGTGGCTCTTCCATCGCGTTGGACAGCGAGGGAGGGCTCCCACCAGTGCTCTTTTTGGAGCAGGCCTGGGAAGTTCAGTCGTGGCTGATTGAGGTTGTTGTGCTAGAATGTGTCTCTCCCTATTTCCGAGCTCCCTGAGATTCCTCTCTGTTGATGGAGATTGATTTTTGCCTTTGGGAACCCGAGGGTATACATTGTGCTCGGAATTGGCCTGAGCTGAACTGGGAGAAACTGCTGATGTGTTCGTTCCCTTCTGCAAGTGATGGATTTTATAAGCTGCCTCACGGACCACGTGTGGCTGAACGGAACAGGAAAGGGAAGAGAGGGAAGTGAGAGACATCACCCATGGATGGCATTACCCACGTTGTGTTGGAACGTTTTACCCTCTACAATTCACATCTAAATTCCTCTCCCATTCAGAGGAAAAATATAATCCCAGCCATCCACATCTGTGGCTTAGCCTTTTCTCTGCTGCATTTGTCTGCTGACCATCAGGTTGTTTTCTTGAATGAGACAGCAAGGAAAACCATAAAAACCAGCTTAAGCAGCAGCAGCTGCTCCTGGCGTCAGCAGTGCTGGTTCCAGCAGCTCCCCAACTGGATGGATGAGGTGGAAGTGAAGGTGATGGCCAAGGCTGGGGCAGGCTGGCTGGAAAGGTCGGGCAGGGGAGGGCTCCAGGGGTCACCCCCCGGGGTTAATGACTCTCCAGTCCCTAAGCCCATGCTGAGCACAAGGTGTTCGCCAGGAGATTAAGATGAAAATATGTTCTCCTTGCTAAAGAGAGCACATAAACAACCCATAAACGGCCCATTAACCCACCAAATCGCAATAAAGAACATGTGGTCAAGCGAACCATCGGGGACCTGTGACCCAGCAAACCCCTTAATGGGTCTGTGAACTTTATCATCAGTGCTAAACACGGATAATGGGAAATTACAGCAGGAAAAGAAAGAAGGGGCGTTGGGTGATGGGCACCCAGCTTCCATGAGTCAAGTGTTGTGGAATGGACATGTTATGGGATGGAATATCAGGGTAACACTTCCATGTAATAAAACCACTTCAGAGTGACTTAAAAGAGAAAATTTTCCCATCAGCTCCAGCAATTGCCTTCAGCATTTCAAGAAGCTGTGCTGTCCCTTCTCTTACAGCCTCTTCCATGTACCAGCCACTCCTGGGCTCCACATCGCTTTTTGAAACAATAGGGTGGACATTGTTTTCTAGCTGTGATGTTTGAATTCTGTCTGAATGTAAAAGTATGTTCGGGGTCACTAGTGCAGTGTGAGCAGGAGGACGATGGAACACGCGTGGTACAAGTACTCTGCCATCTCATTCCACCCCCTGCCATGGGCAGAGACACCTCCCACTATCCCAGGTTGCTCCAAGCCCTGTCCAACCTGGCTTTGGACACTTCCAGGGATGGGGCAGCCGCAGCTTCTCTGGGCAAGCTGTGCCAGGGCCTCCCCACCCTCCCAGGGAAGGATTTCTTCCCAATATCCCATCTAACCCTGTGCTCTGGCAGTGGGAAGCCGTTCCCCCTTGTCCTGTCACTCCAGGCCCTTGTCAGAAGTCTCTTTCCAGCCCTTTTGGAGCCTGCAGGAAGATGAATTCCTTGTGGTGGGAAGGCTGCTGTAGCAGTGGGGTGTGGTACTTGGGTAGCCAGGGAATTCCAAGGACATTTATGATCACAAATATACTTTCAATCAAAAAGAAATCTGTATTATCTATGTTGCCCTAACTGATGAAGAAATGAATTTGCTTCAACCTTTGCTGAATAATGTAGGAAGAAAGCTATGAAAGTTTATTTAAGAAAAAAAATACAAAGGAGGAAAGGGCATGTTTGTTACTGGTTCCTTTTTTCCCGTTGCAAATTCAGATTCTGTTACCGTGGAAAAATCAATGTGGTTGGACACCTGGTGTAATTAATTATTTTGCAAGAGACAGCCAGCTGATCTTTTGAAAAGAAAGGAGTTTTTAAGCAGGACTGTTCAAAGTTCATAGTCTGCTGTGTATCTCAAATGCTGATAAACATCCAGCAGAAAAGATGCCTGTCTTAAAATTTCCCATGGCCACACCTTTGTTTTAAGGTGATACCCTCCAAAACAAGGCTGCAGGCCCCAAGGAGCCCTCCAGCAAGGTGACTCCGGTGGCGTGGGCTCCAGCTGCCTTTGGGAGATGCCCTTAGGCCTCGGGATGTGGACAGTGATGCGCTTGGGTTTGAATTTTGAATCACACATGGTTCTTATCCAGGAAGGGGTTTCTACTCCTTTTTCTTGAGCTCTTAATGCAAATGGACTTTGCTTGTGCTGTATGTTAAACTTTTCCCTAAGCAGGCAGTCTTTTCCAACTGGGACCAGTTGTTTCTTTTCAGTGCACTGGTGCCTGACTAAATGGCATTGGGTCGCATTCTTCATGTATAGATGAGACAACCCTCCTGTTAAATATTCCTGTGTTTTCCAGCGGTGGGCTGGGGAAGTTCCTGCCTGCCTTGCAGGCCAATGGCAACCCAAACCTGAGTGCCAGGGAGGGAGGGGAGAGCCAGCAATGGGATGCTGTGCCAGCACGCCTCAAGTTGGTTTGGCCGGAACTGGTTTTAGGTCATATAAAAAAGGGGGTGAGGGATCTGGGCTGCTCAGAGAGCAGCAGGTCCTCGGGCAGCGCCGTGGAGCACATTGGTTTTGAGCTCCATAGTGCTTGTTTTTTTTTTTTACAAGGGCTACAAATTGCTGTAACATAGTTAAGGTCTGTAGGAAGGGACAAGTTTTCCTGAACTTTACTCCCAGCTTGAACTTGTTCAGAAGTTCAGTGAGAGGCAAGGAAGGGGAGAGAGAGAGAGAGATAAAGTCACCCTCGCTCTCGCCCCTGCGTCCGCAGCGACGAGGATGTCAGATGGCAAAGGCAGCCTGGACAAACAGCTGAACGGCCTTGGGGAGCAGGGGAAGGAGAGGAGCCGCCTGTCCCTGGTCATCTCCCAGGCCCTTAACCGCAGTATTTTCACCTCTGCAGTCTCCCCCGCCGCCGAACGCATCCGCTTCATCCTCGGAGAGGAAGATGACAGCCCGGCGCCCCCGCAGCTCTTCACCGAGCTGGATGAGCTCCTGGCCGTCGACGGACAGGAGATGGAATGGAAGGAGACTGCAAGGTGGGTTGGTTTTCCTTTACCCTGAATGGCGAGGGCAGCCAGCAGGACTCCCGTGGCAAATTCCCATTTTTAGCATTCCACTGGGTAATGCCTGTGCTGCAGGACCATGTGTGGGGTAGTCACAGGAAGGAGCCTGTATGGTTCAAGTTACTTTTCTTTGGTACATGAGAGAATTTGAGGGTTTGCTTAATATTCCTTTAAAACAAAAACTAGTCAAAAAACAAGAGTACCAGTTTGATTGGAGTAGGTTGGCTGTGGAGAGACAATTATGGGCTTTGCACAGGGCGACATGTCTTCTGGCTGGAGTTGCCAGAAGCGGGTGCCTGAGTCAAAACTGCTTCAGCTCTATTGCCTCTGAGGGGCTTTTGAGCCTGGTCCCACTGCACGCCACAAGCAGGGAAATTTTGGCTGTCACTCTCCTTCCTAATGATGGGATTAATTTTAAATAGGAAAAGAAACTTAAAGGTGTGTGTTAAATGCTGGATGGGGTTGCCTGCTTTGAGTTCCTTGGTTGGGTTCTTTGATGCTGCTGTTGTTTTGGTCAAGAAGCCATACAAAAAAAAAAAAAGGGAATGTTTTGGATCTGGTTGCCACAACTTGCATGGAGTTTGTTTCTAAACACCACTGAAGGAGGCATTGGGTTGGATTTGTGACCTATTCCCACTCACCTTCAGTGAGCTTGGGGCTTTTCCTTTTCCTTTGTGGTGGCTGGGCTAAACTCTTTCCCCACCTCCCACTGTTAAGGGAACTGTCTGTATTCATAGTTAGCCCATGTTTGGTTGCCTTCTTCTTTACCTGCAGTTTAATGAGCCACTCCACCACATACCCCTTTACCCCCTTATCTTCCTTCATTTTTACTTCTCGGTCACTTGGGGAACCTATTTAACAACTTCTCACCTTTTACTCTTTAACTTCTGGCTTGTTGCTCATCCTTTTCTCCCTTTATTGCTTTTCTTCCCTCTTGTCATTAGTTCAGTACTTTCTGGGTTTGGGTGTTTTCACACTTCTTTGGTAGAAGGGCTGCATGGAGCTGGGTGGGGGATTCTTTCTCAGGCTCTCCTTCCTAGTAACGAGTCATAGGATGAAAGGAAATGGCCTCAAGTTGTGCCCGGGTAGGTTTAGCGTGAATATTGGGAGAAATTTCTTCACCCAAAGGGTTACCTGCCCAGGATACTGAGTGAATCCCCATCCTTGGAGGGATTTCACAGGCACAAACCACCCTCTTAAGCCCCTTGGGCCCTGGAAACTGCCCTGACAGCCCCAGCAAGGCTCCCCTGGCACTGGGCACTTCAGAACTAGGTACCTGCCAGCAGCAGTAGCTCTGAAGGGCAGAGGTTTGCAAGAAAAATCTGTCCCCAGGTGCACCTGGTGGGCTCCAGGATGATACCCTGTGCCTGGGAGCCATCAGCACGGTCCGTGTGCTCTGGAGACAGTTTGTATCTCTGCCAACCAGGAGGCAGAAGGCATCTTTCATTTTGTATCTTTAGAGCTGCAGGAAGGGTTGTGTGAACGGTGTGTTAATATTGTCACGTGTAAAAGGGTGAAGGATATAAATGTAGTGCCTGGCAGAGCTTACATAATTTAAAAAAGGCCATAATAGAAGTTTAAAAAAAATTCTGTCCACCACCCCACAGTCCTGTCATTTCCTTTTCTCTGTGTTCCCATCACCTTCCTGCCATTTCCCTCCCTTGTAGAAGGACAATACCCACCCTACAGTGGCATCTTGGTCCCCATAAGGTCCCGCTGAGCCTCAGAACAGGCTGGGGGCCTCCAGCTGCCTCAGGTCTTTTCCTTTTCCTGCTTTGCTTTGTATGCTGTGGCTACCTCTGGAATGCAGGCATTCCCAAGTTAGAGCAACCTGGGTGGTGGAAGGTGTCCCTGCCCATGGCAGGGGGGCAGAACTAGACAAGCTTTGAGGTCCCTTCCAGGCCAAACCATTCTGTAATTCCTTGAATAGAGCAGGCATTAGTTCACCCAGGTTTGCAAGCTAATATTTGTTTTATTGTGTTGGTATTGTGGATTTCAGTGAGAAAAGTAAACAGAAAGCAAATATTGATAGTTGTGAGTAATCGCTTTCCCTGGAAGGACAAACACTTGGTAATTTGCAGCCTTCCTGCTGCTACAGGGTAAATGTGTCTCGGTCTCACATCCCACAGAGCCCCGGAAATGCAGATTTGCATTCCCCCAGGTCCCAAAGGTGTCCTAGGAAACACCTGTTTTTTATGAACTAGAAGAACTTTATTAATTGGAGATGAAAATCAATCTTTGAGCTTGAGTTAAAAAGCAGCTTTAAAAAACCAAAGTCTCAGAAAGAGATTATTGCAATTGTAAAGCATAATTGATTAATCCCCAAGTAATACATTTTTCAGGATTAAATACAATTTACTTGCTGTTAATAATATTCTTTTGAGCCCATTTATGAGCTTCCTTACCTTTACCTTTTTGTGTGGGTTTTGTCTAAGTAATCCCCTTATATTAGTCACTGGAATTTTCATTTTCCACATATATTAAAATGTGTCTGAAGGGGGGATTAAAAAGCACTTCTGCTTTTGCCATCAGGGGATATTGAAACACCTTCTCCTGCGCCCCCACTTTACATCAAAGCCGTGTCTGGGTGCCATGGTAAAGGCAAAAGGTCTGGACCAGGTCCCAGCTGCCCATCCCTGTGGACTCCAGGCTGGGCACAGCAGAGCCAAGGGCAGGGTCAAGGCTGGAGGGGGAGGTGAGGGTGGGCTGCAGCCCGGGGAGTTGGACTTGGTTTTAGGGGTGTAAAGCGTGTTTTGCTCAGACCAGGATTTAACCTTTGCTCTTACCTCTTCCACCAGAGATAAGCTTTCTGGGTTTTTCAGACCTGCTTGGTTAAATCATTAAACTATGGCTGGGGGGAAAGAACGAGCCCCTCAATTTGTGTCTTGTCCTTTGGTGGCTCACTGGTTCTCTAAGAACACCTTCAGATGAGACAATCGAGTACAGCCGTTAACCAGCACTGCCAAGATACTCAAGGACAAGCCACCTTATTTCTAGAAATGCTGATTTATTTGCCTGCAAGGAGCCAGCAGCTTTAACCCAGTCCTGTTGCTCTGCCCTCTGTAGGTGGATCAAGTTTGAGGAGAAGGTAGAACAAGGTGGGGAGCGATGGAGCAAACCGCACGTGGCCACCTTGTCCCTGCACAGCTTGTTCGAGCTGAGGACGTGTATAGAGAGGGGCTCCATAATGCTGGACATGGAGGCCTCTTCCCTCCCACAGGTGGTGGGTAAGTACACCTGCCTTGGCTCTTCCCCTCAGCCCTTCCCCACCAATTTTTTGACCCTGGCATGGCTTTACGGATGGTTTTAATGTAAAAGCGCTGCCTTTTCAATAAAAGAGGCAAAGAAAGAATCCTCCAAGGAATAAGAGGGGAAAATAGAAAGCCCTGGGCTGTGTTTAGGATGGGGCACTCTCCCCCCAGCAAGGGAGAGGGAAGAGCAGCCCCAGCTCCAGCACCCATGGAATGGGAGGGCAGGTTTTTTGCAGTCCAAATAGCTGTGGCCTGGGGTGACGCTTAGTGACATTGCTGAGAGCCAGATCATGCTCCCCATGGCATGTGAGAACTCACAGAAAATAAACTTTCAAAGTGAGCCATCCAGTGGAGGGACATTTAACCAAAATGCTGAGTTTAAAAGCCATTATGTGAGGAGGTGTAGAAGAGCTAAATGAAATACCTGCCTCCCCACAAAACTCAGTGCTTTGAATTATCATCTCAGGAAACGAGGTCAAAATTATCCTGGCATGGAATTGTCAAGTACAAGGAGTTGCACTGGTTTGTAAGACTTGGAATTACAGAAGCTGCCTCTGGTGTTACAAAACTAAGTTCAAAATTGCATTTAAGTGCTTGTGGTGGCATTTATCTTCCTTTGCTTTTGAGTCTGTATCCAAATGCACAGCATTGCAAAGTTTAACAAAATAACCCCCCCAAAACCTCTGAACTTTAGGCTGAAGCTGAACCTGCTTCAGAAGCAGCAGCTGATGTCTGTGGTCTGGAACCTTAAACCCTCAAACATTAGATTTCCTTTTGAAGTCCCTTTGAGATGTCACCTTCAATCTCCTACTTCAATTTCCAAATTAAATCTAATTCCTGGGAGATTAAATTACACATCAGTGACTGCTGTTGCTGTGACACTGTGACACTGTCCTGAGCAGGGTATTTTTGCTGGTCCAGACCCTTAATCAGACAGTTAGGGATGTCCAGGACTGGATTTCCAGGATGATTTAATCACGATCACTTGGCTGGTGTCTGGTAGTGACACGCAGGAAAGGAAAACTCCAAAGGAAAGCTCTCTTTGTGTTATGTCAGGAAGAGGGAAGGGAAGATGCCAGATAGCGAAGGACAAACTCAGTGAAGGTTCTGAAGAAAAATATTCCAAAAATCACATGAACAAGAAAAGCTTGCAGAAAAATGCCACTTCACAAAAATCAGCCTTTTCCTGAACATTCTGTGTAAAGGCACCTACGTGCATATACCCGCCCTGTCCTAACTGGGGAGGAACAACTGGTCTCTTCCCTAGGCATTTGGAGAGGCACTAATTCTTGGGCAGCACGCAGAGGATGACTTTCTGACTCACTGAGTTAGCAAATGTGATGTGTGTCCTGCCTCCCCCTTCCCATAACTTTTATTATTAGCACAAATAAAAGTTACCAGCAGACAAATAAGAGCTGCCACTTGCCCTCGGGGGACAGCGCGTGAATTCATCAAGGAATGGCTTCGTGTGAGATTTAATGCACAGTGGAGATCCTTCATACATCTGGTGACCTTTTTACCTTTTTCCACTGGCATAGGGCAGCAGGAAGGAGGGAATTGGTGGGAAGTGAGCAGGCTTTGAGGGGGCTGGGAGCCTCTTCTCCTGGTGATTCTGTGAAAGGCAAAGCCGTGTAACTCGTCCTGTGGCAATTAGAGCAAGTTCTGCCGGTTGTAGTTGCCATCACTTCAGTCCTGCAAGTGAATGATTTAATTAGTTGCTCATCTCCAGCATTTTTTCCTATCCTGAGATTAGGTTTTGTTGGGGGCTTGTGAGGTGAACTCGGGCCTTTTTGAATCTGATAAAAGTTTTTCCATGTGATTTTTGGGAGCACAATGCCACTTGCCACAGAGTTGTAGCTTCTTCAGGAAAACCTGGGCTCAGAGCTGGTTCCCTTCTCAAACTAAGAACCAGTTTACCCTGGGTACAGGTGATTTGAAATAGCATTTGTGGCACGTGGGAAAGAGCAGAACGGAGTCTCAATGCAATATGTGTGTGTTGATGGCTCATGCTGGATGGAAATGCTTGTGTTACTTTTCAAAAGAAGTGTCTGAAAAAGACTTCCAGAAAAATAAAACCTGGTTTTGAGATGAGCAGCAAAGCCCTCAAAAAGGTGGGGTGAAAACGATCCATCCCTCTCTCCCTGGAAGCAGCGGAATTTTGAGCTCTGTGGTTGATTTTGTCCTCCTGTCCCCCACCCTTCCTGTGCCTGCCACAGAGATGATCGTTGACAATCAGATCGAGACGGGGCTGCTGAAACCCGAACTGAAGGACAAGGTCACCTACACACTGCTCAGGAAGCACCGGCACCAGACCAAGAAATCCAACCTGCGCTCGCTGGCTGACATTGGAAAGACCGTCTCCAGTGCAAGTAGGATGTTTTCCAACCCCGATAATGGTAATGCAGAGGCTAAGTGGCTATAGCCTTCCCTGTCACAGCAACCCACCCAACCCAGCCCAGAACTAACTGCGTGGCCCTCACAATGCTTCTCTAACCCCGAGTAGTGTAGCGAGAGCCGTGCTGATGGCACATCAGCAGTGGGCTCTGGAGGCTGCTTTGGCCCTGGCATGGTGCTCTAACCACATCTTCACTGGACTGAGAGGGACAGGAGGGCAGGAGGCAGCAGCTGGGGAAGGCAGAGGGATGCCCTTCCAGCTGCATGTAGGAGATGATGTAGGAGCAGCGACAGGAAATAGGGATTTACAAAAAACTCTGATGGAACCTGGACCTAAAAGGTCGATCACCTGAAACGTTTGGACAAGGATGAAGCTTCCATCCACGTTCTAGTGTCGGTGGCACTCTGAATCAAAAATGACCTGGCAGTAACATCTAGCTTGCATTTTATTGCTGTGCAATCATTGTCCAGTGGGGTGAAGCTGATTTCCATCTTGCTTTATTCGTCCTAAAATGGTTTTGTGGTGTGTGTCGTGACCATGACTCTTTTTGTCTCTGAAAAGGGTGTAGTAGGTAGTACTGTGTTGGTAGTGGTGTCCCTAAATGTGAGAGAGTGTGTGTGTGTGTGGATGCAGACAGCTACAGAGGCCTGGGCACTGACTGTACTTGCCCCTGCATGGAGATTTGGGGTCTTCTTACTTATGGTAATGAAAAAAGACTTCCAAGCCTCTCAGCTGTCTCCTATGTCAGTCTGAAAATTGGGCCATAAGTTGCCATTTTAAAATACCCAGGAATAAAGGCAAGTGAAGAAATTTTTTTCTTCTTGCTCCACCAAAGGCCTCTGAGCTTGCTGCGTTCTGCTGCTACAACTCACCCTAACACCTCTCCCTAACCTCTTATCACACTTCATTAATATTTCCTACTTTGGATCATCCTTTCCTTTTGCAACAGGAGTGTATGTGCCTGTGGAGAATATTTATTGCTCTTGATGATGCCTCTTGTCATGGACGAGTGCCTTGATAACACAGTGATTGAGCGAATAACGTGCAATAACAGGAACCGAGGGAATGTTCGAGGTGAATATCCCTGCAGGAGGGACAGGATTCTGGGAAGCACTGCAGGGAAATCCTGGCTCTGGGGAAGGGCTCAGCATGGAGAGATGAGTCCTCATGTTTTCACTCAGGCCTTGCTCATTTTTCATGGCTATGGGCATCCTTTACTTGGATTTTAGGTGCTTTCAATTTCAGTCATTTCTTGTTCTTGTTTGAAGGGGCTTTGCAAGTCCTGGCTCAAGCTGGACTAATCTCCAGGAATCCTATCCTGGCTCTGGCCTTCAGCCACTCCTTTCATGTTGTTCTTTCTCTGTTCCCCCACCTGGGATGTTTATATATAACACATTATATTCCATGACAGCTCAAGTGCTTTGAGACTTTAGGAGGGTGAGAGTGACATACAGAGGGAAATACCTCATGAAGAGTTGTTACTGTTATTTATTATTTACACTTTAATGAAAAAGTAACTCCAGAATGTGTTCGATCAAGTTCTGCCTCAAATTCAATGAGTGCCTCTCATGTCCTTTAGACAGATAAAAATTTAATGAGGCCAACAGGAGTGCAGCTGTCTCTCAACATGGCTAATCACCATAATGCACATGTCTCCAGCCCCAAGCGCTCCTAAATTTCCCTCGAGTTCCATTCCAGGTAGGTGTTTGCTTTCACTTCGGTGTCAGTGAAGCTTCCATCCAATATTGATGGTGCCTCTGGGCCTGTGGGACCCTCTGAGCGTCCTCCTCCCCAGGTACAACAGCTTTATGGGCTGGTGTAGCTGCTGCCCTGCTCAGCAGGGACACCTTGCACCAGACCAGGCTGCTCCAAGCCTGTCCAACCTGGCCTTGGACACTTCCAGGGATGGGATCTATTTGTTAGATCTGAAATCTGGAAGTATCCGCTGGGCCCTGTCTCTGGAAGATCCCGAGGTGCCTGTACCTCACTTAATTCAGAGCACTTAAATAACTGAAGTCTCAGGGGCTCCAAAATGTTCTTATTTACACGTATTGATTGTTCATGCTGATGGAACTCCTGCAGGGATTTTTGACAGGTGTGTGTCTGGTTTTGTTGAGTGGCTTTGTACCAGTTCTCTGTGTCCCTTCCTGGCACAGCCCTTGTCCTGGAGCCCTGGAGCAGTACGTAACACCTGGGCTGGAGCTCTCCAGCTGGCACACCTTGGGCTTTGCCACGGCATAACATGGGCTGTGTGGTCACTGTCCCTTCTGCAGGTGCCTGAGGTCTGCCTGATCAATATTTACCAACCTTCTGTGATGACATTTGCTATCCATTTTTGACATTTTTCTTTCAGAACTTCGTGCCTGCCAGCATTTTGTATAATTTAACACCTGTGGGAGCCTTTGGCAAGCGAGAAAATGATCGACTCCTACTAAACCCAAGCTGGCAGAGGCTGTAGAAAACTGTGATGTGTTTAAGTGTGTGAGTGTTTAACCACCATAAATAATGGCACAGTCCCATTGCCGTGTGGGTGCTGCCTGGGCTGCCCAAACTCCTCCTGGGATGTGTTAGTTCACACTGTGCTGACAGTGGGGTTTGGAAACAGTTGGCTTGAAATAAGACAACCTGGCCTTGGTGCTGGCTGATGCATGGAGAGGAGGGTACCTGGCTACAGGTGAAAACTTCTCTGAAGTCTTTATTTTGAGTATTTCCACTAGCCCAGGTTTCTCCAAGCCCTGTCCAACCTGACCTTGGACACTTCCAGGGATGAGGCAGCTGCAGCTCCTCTGGGTACAGCTTTAGTCAGTTCAGTGTTGGTTTTATTTTTCACATGAACTGCGCCCTCAGTCCCTTTAGAGAGTTAACAATGGCACCAGCTGAATAACATCAGCACAGAGGAGAGGATTTAAAGTCAGAAATTAGATGTTTTCCAAGGAATGCTTAAAAAACCCCTACCAGTGTATTGTAGTGGTATGACTGGAAGCATTGCAGACTAAGATGGGCATCTCCAAGCCCGGATTGGTGTGCCTGGGTATGTATGCATGGGGTCAGGATGCTTGAAGTTGGCTCTTACAGGGATGTGACCTGATTTTTATTTTCAAAAGCCTGTTTTTACTGATGGTGCTGCTTGCTGGGACTGCTCAGCACCACCAGCACTGCAGCTGCTCACTCACTTCCTTGAGATCTGCTTCTGAGATGCCTCAGTTTTAGATGCTAGGGATGGAAAGCTGGCTCCAGCCCTGCTGAGGTGGAGCTGCGGAGATGTTGGGATCTAAATGAGTGGGCTTTGGTCACTGCACTGTGCACATCAAACTCTCTCCTTGCCTGGCTTCCCCTCTGCTGCTGCTCCGGCTTTTCTTCCTTGCGTAGTTTCATTTTCTTTTCTTTTAACTTTTCCCCTTTGCTCTCTTCCTGCTCTTTGCTGCTGCTCCTGTCTCCTGCTTGCCGGGCACAAGCACGCAGCCCGCTCGAGAGCTCCGTGCCCTGCCTGGCCACCCGCACCTTGGATGATGAACTGGGAGTGCAGCGCAGCCCCAGCGTGGGATGGCTCAGTAAGTCCCGGGCGGGGCTCAGGGCGGGCTCAGGGCTGGGGGCCAGGAGAGGAAGGGGGAACTCTCCCCAGCCGGGCTCCTAACGCTTGCTGCTGCACTAACAGTGGGAAGAGCATGGAAGTGTTCCATGGGGAATGGGGCTGCTCTGGCTGTTTGTGTTATCCCCACTGTCCTCTCCACTGCTCTGTTTCACTCTGTTTTCCTTTTGTCTTTCATCTGGAATGAAGCAGGTGGGTCAGGCCGCTCGCCCTTTCCAAGGGCAGTCTAAGCTCTTGGTGGCATTTTTTTTTCATTTAGAGAAGTATTCTTTGGCAGTTAAAGGGGTTTGAATATTTTAACTTCCATATAAATTAACTTCAAAAATAGGCTGTCGGCTCGATCTCTCAGGGATGAGCTGGACTGCTCTGCCTTTTGTAACATCTGATTTATCTAATTGTGCTTGGCTTCAGCTGTGCCAATGTTCCTGGACGTGGCAGGAACACACAGCAGGTATAGTGTGGCTCCAGGTGGCTCACAAGAAGGAATACTTTCAGTCTACCCATGTGTTGTAAAGAAAACCCAGCTCTGGGGAGTCCAGAGTTTTTTTTCCCCCACTTCTTTGGTTTTTCACTCCTGGTGCTGCTTTGTTATTGAGTTTGCTTGTGCTGGGAGCTGATGAGCACTAAGAACTTGGACATTCATTTTAGTGTGAATATCAAGTCGGTGTTGTCTCAAAACATACTTGTTTGTTGTTTGCTTGTGTTTTGGTGGGTTTGTTTTTGTGGGGTTTTTTTAAGTTATTCTGCTGTGTCTCTGGGGTTTGTCTTTGCCTCCCTGACAAATTTGGTGTCAGGAATTGGTGACTTTGGTCCTGTCAGTGTTGTGCACACATTGTTCCAATCAATGCATTGCTTAAGGTTCATGAGCTTAATTAATGGACTCACTGGAGCGAGGGAGATGTTTATTAGGGGCTGTTGTGAAGGACCAGGAGCTGCCACTCTCCCTCTCTGTGTGAGCTGTGCACGATGTCTGGGATGCTAAGGAGGGCAGGTGCCATCCACATAGAAGAGCTGAGGTGAGGGATTTGCACCCTTGCAAGGTCCCAGCCCTGTGGAGGGATGGATTTGTGGTGGGTCCTGGGTGACCCAGCACCATCAGTGTCAGCAGCCTGGTGCTGCTTTTCTTTTTCTCCCACAGTCAGGAGTTATGGAAGGTCATCGGACCCTTTTCCTGTCCTGGGAGTCACAGGAATGCTGTGAGTCAGAGGTGACGGAGCATTAGCACCTTAAATCTCTCATGTGCCATGTCAAGTGACAGAAAGCAGCCTGTCAGGGTCTGGAATTCCCCCCGTCAGCCTCCCAAGGAAAGGTGTTGCTGTAGCCTGAGCCTCTGTGTTCTGACCAGAACCAAACAGGTGCTTTAGCTTGTGTTGACCTTGTTCCTACAGGCAGCCCAGCCATGGCTCACCGAAACCTGACTTCCACCAGCCTGAACGACATCTCAGACAAGCCTGAGAAGGACCAGGTAAGCTCCAGGTCCAGCCTTCACTTGAGGATGTGTGTGGAGAGGAGCTGGGTGTTGGGGAAAGGGCTCTCTGTACCTTAGCACTGAAAAAGAAGAAGGTGAACAAGCATTTTTGGCTCCTCTGACTGGATCCTCCACTTTTTAAGCACCAGCCCTTCAAAACAGCAGGTTAAACTCTTAAAAGGTCTGAAGCAAGTGACACCACATACACTGCAGCTTGCTGATACCCATGAGAAAGGAGGGAGAATACTCAGGGACTGATGGAGTTTTGATCCCCTTCCTGCTGAAGGATTTCAAGGGTCCTGCAGGTCCTGCACCCCAAGATGAGTGTTCATATGGGGGCACATGTCCCTGCTACAGCAGCTGGTGGAACAGGAAAGGTGACCGTGCTGACAGGTAACGTGGAAGAGCAGCTCCAAAGTGGAGTAATGAAGTTAAAATTGGCCTTTAGTACCGAGTCTCCATGGATCTGACCCCTTTCTTAGACTAGGGTAATGTTTGTGGTACGGCATACGGGCTGTCTTTGTGTGTGCTTCCTTCCTTTCCGAAGGCTGCCGGCTCTGAGGGGTAAGAGTGAGTTTATTCCAACTCTTAGAAAACTGGTGGCTGAATGAGGTCTCTGTGCGAGTTTCAAAAAACCTTTTGTCTGGGTTCAAAAAGTGGGTTATTCTCAAAGCCTGGCTGTTTCTTTCGGAGAATCTCTTTTTTGCCCGCGTCTTTCAGCATTCCCTCGTCCCGTGGTGATTCTGAATGCAAAGGAGAGCCCCTTTGGAAAATTATTTGGGTAACACAGCATTGCTGGCCAGTTGAGGATGACTCCAGTCCTTCGATGAGGGCTGGTCACAACCTTCTGTAGGTACAGCCCTAAAGGGACACAGCAACATAATCAAGGCAGAAAAGTGAGTTCAGAGTAATTAAATATTTTAAAAATAAATAGATATTCACATAAATAAATATACTTTCATGGAAGGAGAAGGGGGGCAGCGTGTTTTGCACTGACCTCAGCGTCATGCAGTGTTGTGGCCTCGTCTGTACTGACTGGGTATATAAATACCTGTTTCCTTTAATTCATACAGCCACACCTGGGGAAAGAGGAAAATTGTAAAACAGCTTTTTGTTGTTGGACAAACTGCAGGTTTATATTTTTAATCCCATTGTAACTGGGGTTTTATAGCTAGACCAGCCCAAAGCTGGGGCTGAACCTTGCAGCAGCTTCATAGCTCTCAGCAGTGCAGACAGGCCCCATTGCCCCTCCTGCTCCAGTGTCTCTGGGCATACAGATAATGGGCTTTTTGTGGAGAATTGGGTACGAAAATAGATATTTTGGTAGCACTAATAGGGAAATCTGTTAATCAATCCAGTTTAGGAGCGCACTCCAAAGTTTATAACTTCCAATGTAGATAATGCCTGGCTCTTGGTAGTGAGAACCATTACTTGATAAGTGTCGAGTTCCAAAAAGCCTCTCAGTTAATTAGCCCATGTCCTGCTGATGAACTTTGCACAGCGGGAGCCATGTCTCCTACGCCTTGAGAAATCACCTTAGAGCTCCGTTTTTGTTGCTGACTGACTCAGACTCCTGCCTTGATAAAGTTTGTGGCATTGTGGTGATGCCTGGCAACTCCCTCGAGCAGAACTCAGCGTGCCGTACGGGGGGCACAGCAATAATCCATCGTGTTACCACAACAGGAGCTGGAAAGGGAACAGGTTTTCTTGCTTTGGCAGCAGAGTGACTGGTTTTTGTTATTTGGGCATCCCATCGGGGAACTGGACAGTTAGTGAGGCCATACAGGGAGGTGGGAGTCTGCTGGAGACGCACAGTATTCCAATTTTTATTTATCCATGTGTGTAAGAATTGCAGCAGGTGAGGACAGTTTACAACAGCTGCAGGACTGCCTTCCTACATCCTTGAGTTTTTGCTGGTTTTGCACAGCTAGAGGACTGTGCCCCCATGTTTTAAAGAAAGAAAGGCTTTGAGCTGACTTCTGTGTACCTTCGGTAACTTTCCTGACTTCCTACATCCTTAATGTTCAGTTTTGCAACCTTTTTTGCAATTAACAATATAGGCATTTTGTAGCCAGAATATGCCTTTAATCTGTGGCTTCCCTGCTCCTTTCCTCTGGATGTTGTAAGGTTCAGGTTTCACATGGGCTCGTGCCCCTTGACCAGTTGCCTGTCAGAGATCTGATCTGTCAGAGTCCTCCCGGACTCATCCCTCCTCCCATCAGTGCCAGGCAGCTCTGCCTGTGGTTCAGGGGTGTTATTTATGAATACTGAATCAGGTAGTTCTCATCAGCCGGCTCTCTCTGCCATGGGAGTGATGGCTTGATCCTTTGGGATTGCAAAGAGGCTGGCTCAGCATCCCCAGCGTCCTGCAGGAGCCGGCAGGGCCCTGACTCAAACCGCTCCAGTGAGAAACAGCTTCAGTAGCGGCCCACGGATTTGGGGGGTGCTGTTTTGTCATGTCTTTGCTTTGGGCTTGTTTGGCGTTCTGTAAGGATAATTAGGGAAGAGGAGCTGTATTCCTTTTCGTTGTGTTTGTGTTGGCAGAGCACTGATCCTGAGGTCGCAGCACGGAGAAGGGATTTGCCTCCATTTGTTTTATTTTAGGAGATGTTGGCTGCAGGTAATGCCCTGGGCATTCACTGCTGGAGAGACAAGTTGTGGCACTTTGGGACAATTTATTCTTCTCTTCTGTTTTCCAGTTAATACATGAACACCTAGGCTTCTTGCTCTCTCCTGGACTCCCAGCTCTCTACTGCCATATACATTAGTGGTGTCAGTGCCGGTGTCCATAAAACCAGGACTTCTCACGGCAGTAGAATTCCTGTGGCTCTTGAAGGTCAAGCTCTTGGATCAAGTTTTTCTTTAACTCTGTATTCACAGAATCCCAGACTGGTTGGAGTTGGAAGGGACCTTAAAGTTCATGCTGTTCTGCAACCCTTCCGTGGGCAGGGACATATTCCATTATCCCAGGTTTCCCCAAGCCCCATCCAGCCTGGCCTTGGACGCTTCCAAGGATGGGGCAGCCACAGTTTAGTAATTCAAAAACATTTAAAGCTAGTTTTTTCAGTTTATGTGTGAAGTAAAGGGATTGAAAGGAGTCCTCTGGTGCCATGGTGCCAGCAGACCATAGGAGGCTGGGGAAGTTCCTACTGCTGTTCCCACTCCGCTCCCTCCTCCCGTGAGAAATCCTTTGGCCGTGCTCTATTAGAATGTCCTTGGCAGCTCTGAGTGGCTGAACCACCAGGACTCCTCCAGTGCTCAACATGTAAAATGAGGGAACATGAAAGAAAATCTGTTTTCCCAGGGAGCTGGTACACCTGAGCTGATGCAACAGCATATAGAAAGGGAATGTATGTTGATATAAGGGGAGTTTCCTGACATGGCGTTATCTTCGCTTCCCAAGGGCTTGGAAGTGGGACAAACCTGGCTCTGAATGAATATGGTCAGTGAGAGGGAGGCACAAAACCCTCCCTATTTGTTGTGGTGTGGGCAGTGTGTATTCAAACCAGTGTTTCCATATCAACAGGGGATCTATGCCAAAGCCAGCACTGCAGCTAAAAAGGAAATTGGCCTCGTTGAGAGAAACCCTCCTGCCTTTCCCGGGGACCAGTGGATGGGGAGGGCACTGGCAGGGAATGCAGTCCAGTGATTGATGGTGGGAGCCATTGGCTCCTTTTCCTGTTTGAACATCTCCTCACTTGCACAGTCGCAAGCAGACATTCCCAATTTTGAGGTCTGTCAGTCTGGGTGACCTACTTTCACTCCATGGAGCTCCAGTGGAAGTTACTGTTTTCCAGTAGAGATCACTGCCACCTTTCTGGAGAGAAGGAAGAGTTTCTAGGCAGTGTAGTTAACTGGGATTTCCTTTACTTTGGCCATTTTTCTTGATGCAGAGAGCAGTTTTGCTTGCCTGGTTTCTCCCCATATCCGCAGTGCACTGCTAAAGCATCCCTGGGTGATGGAGCAGCATGGAAGGTACCCCTCGAGGCAGGTGTTCATGGAATAACTTCTGGGAAAGACTGTAAGCTATATGTGAGCAGATACAAAAAGCAGAGAGACAGAGGCAGGTTCAAATTCCTGGGGGAATTAACCTTCCTTAAGTGCTACTTAGGAGTGTGTACTTAGGAGCTGCTTTCATTTCCGATCGATCCGAAGTTATGATGATTGGAGTGTACATTTAAGGAAATTGGGATTTTCGGGTTGCTGTGCCTTTTTGCAAGTGCAGTACTGGGGACCTGTGGCCTTCAACATTAGTGGTCAGGTTAGAAGGATGCTAAATTTGGCAGAGTGCAGGGGAAAGTGAAGCTTCCTCTTCCCTCCCTGCTCTCTGGTGCTGTTGAGGACTTAAATCTTTCCAAAGCTGCTTCAGAGAACGGTTCAGAATGTATTTTAAGTGCTGACTGCACCCTTCCCATCACCTGTCTGATAAATGATTTAAGAAAGTGGTGAGTGGTGCTGCAAAACTCATTTGGCACTGAAACCCCCCCACTATAATAGCAGTTCTTAGAAATTAGTCACGGTGGTTTGCTGTGCTGGGCAAGGGGAGACTGAAGGGGTCAGAGCCTTTGGCATCAGGAGTTGGGCAGTCACAGGAGTGGAGACTCTGCAGGTCAGTTCTGGCTCAGAAAACCACCTGGGTTTGGGCCATGTGTTCAAACCAGGGCTGGTGTAGCTGAACCATCCTTGTTCAGCAACATGGCCAGTCTGTTGAGCCAATGTTTGCTGTGGATTTGCCACTTTCCTATTGTTTTTTTAATCAGCAGTATCCTCCCAAACACCGTCTATGGAAGAACTGGTAGCACTTTTCCAGGCTTCCTCCACAGAGCAACTTGATGCTTATTCACTGTTTTCTCTGGTGGTGATCCTGGCTGAAGCATGCAGGGGTAGGATGGTTCCAGCAGTTTCTTCCTGCTTAATCAATTGATGCCTTTTCCTGAGACTTTTTCCATTTTTCTCCTTCCTTGAGTTGCCTGGCACAGCTCATTAGGGATTCGTAGCCCCGTTCAGTCCCCCCCCCACCGCCCCTGCCCCATTGGTGTTCCTGGCAGTACATCCTCCCTCTCCATTCACCCTTCGCCAGGCACACACAGAGCGTCTCCAGAGATCACCCAGGGAGAGGGGGTGGATTGGGAACCAGCTCAGGGCAGGGATTTGAGAAGCCTCCAACTCCAAATTAATTCTGCCGCTGCCGAAGCTCAGACAAAGGCGTCTCACAGAGGCTGATTTTTAGAACTCGGTGGCTGCTGCCGCAGTGTTTCCCCATTCCCTGTCGATGGCATTTCTCCAGAGTTGGAATTAGCTCACCTTTGCCAGCCTGAGGATGTGTGTTGCGGAGCGCGTGCACCTGCAGTACAGAGGTGCAGAGATGAGAAGAACATGCGTAGCACCACTCAGTTTTCTTTTCCTTCCTCTTTCACTGCTGCAGCTGAAGAATAAATTCATGAAGAAGCTGCCCCGTGACGCTGAGGCCTCCAACGTGCTGGTGGGGGAGGTGGATTTCCTGGAGAGCCCCTTCATCGCCTTCGTGCGGCTGCAGCAGGCTGTCATGCTGGGAGCGCTCACCGAGGTGCCCGTGCCCACCCGGTAAGGGAACCAGCCCCCAGGGACCTGCCTCTTACAGTAAAGACCCTCTCACAGTAGAAACACCAGGCCAGAAGGAGCTCTTCTCCCCTGCTTTCCGTCCTGTGACGTGGGTAATGGTCAGGATTGGCGGCGTAAAGTAACAAAACTCACTGATGCCGCTTCAGAATTTTCCGGTCCTGAGTTGGGTTGTGATTAAAACATTACAGAAACTTAGCAGCTCAGTGCTGTCAGTGTCACATTTAACACCTGGGGCTTTCTTCCTGCCCCTTCTGTACGGATCCCAGATTCCTCCCACACATTTTTACTGTACATATTGTTCCTCATCAGCACAGATCAGATGAAGGATTCAGTTCTGTCCCTGGTGGGGCAAAAAAATATTAGGATAATCTGGGACATACAATTCTTCTGGGGCTGGTGGCTTTGTAATGCATAGTGGCTGAGGGAAAAATGCCAGGTAAATATTTTATTTATTGTGACTCGTGTTGCAAGTTAATCTGAGTCTCACAAACCCGCGATGTATCTTGTGTTCTTAAATATTTGAAACCACTGCTTGAATATGCCTGGCTGTCTGAGCTGCCCCATGTGAACTCATAGCAATGTCACAGCCCTTGCATGGATTGCAAGTTACACAGCTCCTGGAATCTGTGCCTTGTTTCTGTGTACCAAACAAAGGGAAAAGAGGGTCTAACTTTGCCCTTTAATTGTCGTAGCAGTGTTTGTATTGCTTGGATTTTCGTGAAGTGGTTTCTTACAGCCACGTCAACAACTATTTACACATGCTGGGTATTCAGCTGGGAGTGTGGGGACACAGAAGAGGCTTCATTTTGTAGCAGGTTACTCATTCCTCAGCATTCCTGGGCTCTGTGTGCTTCACTATTTCAGCTCCCAAGTCCAGTGTCACTGATTCTATTTTTTAAACACACCTGTGAGTGCTTTTCCACAGATGTAAAATTAGGTATTGTGTGCTGTGGTGGTGGGAGCTGGGAAGTTGGATCCAGGATTGCTGGGCAACCTCATGACTCAGTAGCATTAATCAAGGCAATATGTCCTTCCATGCCAGCATTTTTCCCAGGAAATAGTATTATCCATTTGCTGTCCTCCAAAGCAAATGCTGGCCCTAATCAAAGCAGGGAGGCTCATTAGATGGCTTTCATGAGTGATGAAGAGCCATTTGCAATGGCTGTATCCTCTGAAATTCAATCAAGGAAATCCCCTCAGGGCCAGAGGAGCTGTGATGGAGCATCTCCTCCCGTGCCCCGGTTCCTGCTGTGAACCTGCACTTAAAGCCCGCAGACTCCACAGGATGCTGGAACTGGAGCCTCTGGCATGCCCACCCCTCTCTCCCCTGGGGCTTCTCCTCTTGTCTTGTTAAATTATCGATTTCCTGCTAAAGTTGTGGACACCACATCATCTAAGCTGGGCACTTTTTTCCTTCATGCTTTCTTGCAAAGCATTTTAAGTATTTCCTTTACTTAAAAGCAAATTTTTACTTAAACCAGGAAGATCTCACAAACTCCCCAGAAAAAGTATCTCGACCACGTATTTTCATACAGCCCTAGTAATAAAAATCAGGGATATACAATTGGAATTGAGATATCCCAGCCTTTCCTGAGCTTTCTTTTTACTGGTGAGATTGATAAAAACCTTTTAAAACCTTTGGTTTTCTCATGTTGGATTTAATCCCACAGCATTCTCCTCATTTGGAGAAGCCCTGAGCTTGCAGCATGGCTTGGGCATGGCTGCTGACCCTCTGGACAGCACAAGAGAAGGAGCTTTGTGTTTTCCTCAGAGAAATGAGCGGTCCTGTGTTCAAGGCTG
Source organism: Pachyramphus minor (assembly GCA_013397135.1). Classification (NCBI taxonomy): domain Eukaryota; kingdom Metazoa; phylum Chordata; class Aves; order Passeriformes; family Tyrannidae; genus Pachyramphus; species Pachyramphus minor. The sequence goes on along the minus strand of VYXB01004355.1, from coordinate 35,094 downwards.
CTGGTTAATGGAATGATGATGGGGAAGATGAAGGGGAATGAGCAAGGGGGAGATGTTTTATGGAGATAAGCTGCACAGACTTGCACAGTCTGGTGTGCAGTGCTGGGAAAGGCCTTTGTCTGCAGGTCTCAGATGAAGTGAAGTAACTTGCCCAAAGGTCACCTGGGAAGCATGTGGCAGATCCAGCATCAGGATCTCCTCACAGGCCTCCTGACTGAAGCTTTTCACAGCAAAGGCACCTTTCCTCTAGGACTTGTCTGAGATTCCTTTGTTCACGTGCCTTTAACCCTTCTGGGGTTGCTGCTCTTGCTCCAGGCTGGAAGCATGGATCAGCAGGCTGGACTCGGATCTTAGTTTAGTTGCTCTTCCTCTTTGTCTTGTTGTGGGGACAAGGACGAGGGGTTGGGACACGAAACAACCCTATCTCCTGGACTGACCATAGCAGGGTGTCCGCCCCCTCATCCAAGGTTACTGGGCTTGTACATCCTATTGCTGAATTAGGACAAAGAATTTGGAAAATACCCCGTACTGGTTGTTTTTCAAGAGTGTTTTAGTGGTGCAGGAGCATTGAGTTGCTGCTGCTCTGTGCTGGAAGGGATCCAACTGGTGGAATTACTGCAGAGGACGGTTATGATAGTGCCTGGTTCCCCTGGAACACCGGGAGAATGCTGAGCATCAACTCCTGAAGTTATGAACTCCTTTTTTAAAATTCATGCATTTGGCTAAGTTGCATCCCGGAGTTTGGAAAGAGTTGGCTGAGGAACAGTTTGTCTTGAATGCTGTTTTATAATAACTGGTGAAACAGGGAAAGTTCCAGGAGGTGGGAGGAGAGCAGGGGACATAACCTGGGTGTGTGTGGCTTACTCACCTCCATATGAACCTCAAGAAAAACACTTGAAAGCCTTGTGAAGAACTTGAGTAAGAAGTGTTATGTAGTAATGCCAAACAATATGTATTCCTCGATCCTGTCCTATCACTTGTCTTCTTTTTTTAATATATATAGGACTCTTAAATTTTTTAAATAGAAAGTCTACTTGTTTGAATATAATACTCCTCATAAGCCATTTGACTTAGTACCTCAAAGTATTTTGATTTAGGGAGCTAAAATAATACTTAATCCAGTGCTTGGAATAGGAGAGGTACTTCTGGTGAGGTTATTTCACCTGTATCTTTGCACTGACAAAGGTTTCGTATCGTGGTGTTTTTCCAGCTCATCAGCAGTGACTTGGATGTAGTTGCTGTGCAAAGAGATCATGCGAAAAATTAAGTGTCCAAGGCCGGGTTGGAGCAACTTGGAGCAACTTGGGCTAGTGGAAGGTGTCAGGGGTTGGAACTGGATGGCATTTGGGTGATAAGAGAAAGAGAAACTTTACTCACAGTATCCTGGAATGCCCTAATAAGGAGCAATATCATCTTAGAGAAGTCCTAGAGAATTAGATAAGGGATGTAACTCAAACAAACAGGATGTAAACTAAGCTCTCTGTACCCAAATGACATAAAGAACAAACAGTACAGTTTTTGGTGAACCACAATGACACTGTGCCTGCTCAAGAACTGAGGTCCAGACAACAAAGAAGACCTGGAAGGACTGAAAAATTACTTCCAATAGGGGTGTGACTATGTAAAGCAAACTTAATGAATATGTGTTAAGTAAGCAAGAATATCTAATGAATATATAAACAGTATGTGTAAATAAAGACCCCTGTCTATCTGTCATTTGGCACATTCGATTAGAGGAGCTGTCCTCCGAATGTCCAGCCCTGAATAAAGAATGCCCTTTTGAACACCTACAAATTGGTGTTAAGAACTTAGTTTCTGCTTTTTAATATCAAAGGGTCATTTCCAACCCCAACTGTCCTGTGGTTCCATGAAACAAGTCCCTGTGGAGGTAGCTCCCGAGGTAGCTGGAGGCTGCTGGCAGCCTCTGTATCCCTAACAAGAACTACAGCTTTTCGAAGCCGTATTTCTGTCTAGATTTTGTATAAACAATAAGGAGTTGGTTTTGCCATCCTAAATGGGACTGATCCCTTGGTTTTGTCAGATTTCTCTTCATTCTGCTGGGACCGAAGGGCAAGGCGAAGTCCTACCACGAGATCGGCCGAGCCATCGCCACGCTGATGTCAGATGAGGTAGGTGTCCTGGCATCTCTCGTGGGAAAGGGGCTCTCCCAAGTAATGATGTCCATTCCTTTGGTCTGGTGGACGTGAATGAGCATTCACATAAAGCTGGAATATGCAGATGTCACCTCCTGATTCCATCTGTGAACATAATTTTTGCCTCTGGCCTCATGTTTTTGTCAAAGCGTGACTAGAGGAGGCGTTGGTGCGCCATGTGTGTTTTCCTGCTGGCAATCACTCTTGCAGATCAACTGTGAATTAATTGTTGAATTAATTCTGTCGTGGTCTGTGCCTTGTGTCCCATTCCACCATCCCAGTATCCCACAGCCGTGCTCCAGGTAATCACTGCAGGACTGGTTCCCCCCGGGACACGCTGCTGTGTGTGGCCCTGTATCCCGAGCACATCTTTGCTCCGGCAGTGCTTATACATTATCTGGGAGCAGCTGGTCATTCCTGGCTCACCACACACCTCTCTGGGGTGGCTGGGCTTTCAGGATTCACTTATGGCTCCTTTCCTCCAGTGTCCCTCAGGCTCTGCTCACCAGGGGCTGATTCACATGATCTTTGCTTTTTGCTGTAGTTCTGCTCTCGTACAGTTCCCTTAATTACAGCTCATCTGCTCTCAGCTCTTCTGGTTTCTGTCACTCTATCGTCTGGTTTTCATAGCCCTGAAGCCCCCTCCCTCCACCAACTCCTCTGTCACATGCACTAATCCACCTTCTCTCCATATCATCCAAAAGAATCCCATAAAATTCAGCATTAGTGCCCTTTTCCCCCCCTTCTCTCATTTGTTCTTCATCAGTAATACCAAACCTTTCACTAAAACTAGTTTATGGTGTTATTTTTGAGTAAATATTGTCATTATTTCCATGTCACAGAGTTGAAAATGAACCCGGGTTTGCTAGACTAAGTAGGTGGCTTTGTAAAAGTGTCTTCTCAAATTGAAACTCCTTATGTAGAGGAAAGCTCCTTTTTTGGATAAAGAAATCGATGATTGCTTTAGTAATATTTTTAAAGGTTAGAAATACATGTTTTGCTTAAAATTAGAAACATGCCTGCAAGAAAAGAATCTCTGTCATTATCCAGCCGAAGGAAGGGGCTTTTCTGAGGGTCACACTTCCTCATGCCAAATGTCCTGATACTTCTTCAGAGGTTTTTGAGAAGAAGTTAAGTTGGTTTTGTAGAATAAAACTGGGCAGCTGCCTCTGGAGTCTGGGCTATGCAAGCCTTTTCCATATGGAATTTCTCTTTTCCTTGCAGGTATTCCATGACATTGCCTATAAAGCCAAGGACCGGCAGGACCTGATTGCGGGCATCGATGAGTTTCTGGATGAAGTCATTGTGCTCCCCCCTGGGGAATGGGATCCAGCCATTAGGATAGAGCCCCCCAAGTCTCTCCCTTCTTCAGATAAGAGGTAATAGCAGGAGAGTGTGTTCATGATGGACAGTGGGCATCAGGTGTGAAAAGGTGACGGGGAAGAGCCGGTGCCTTGGTTGCACCAGGGGTATTTATTGAGTGACCTGCAGCTGTCTGTCCACATTCAGAGAGTCCTGGAGGTATTTCAGGTCCTCTTTAGTGGCTGGAGGGAGGATGTTCCTGCAATTCTGTACCTTTTGAGGTGATGCAGGCGCGCAGTAGCATAGCTGTGTTCTGCCTGGTCCTTCTGACACACCACGTTCTTGCCCAGGAAAAACATGTACTCGGGTGGGGAGAACCTGCAGATGAACGGGGACACCCCTCACGACGGCGGGCACGGCGGCGGCGGCCACGGGGACTGCGAGGAGCTGCAGCGCACGGGCAGGTGGGTCAAGTGATTAAAAGGTCCTTAAAAAAGGACACAAAGTGACGTGTGCCTGTCTGCCACTGTGTCAGAGCAGTCCTGGTGCTGCTGGGGAGCTGTGAGCAGGGGAACAAGAGACTCAACAGAAACGTTTTTCAAGCTGGCAGTGTCAGAGCCACGTGGAGTTTATACGAGCTAAGTGCTGTCTTGTCTGGGATGTCTGCAAGTGAGTTCTCTTGTTCTCCAAGATTATTTCCCGTGTGTTTTTACATCCAGTTCTTTTGCTGGTTAACAATTTGAAGCATTTTTCCATGTAGCAGATTGCTTGGCTCGCCCAGCCGTGGTGTCTGCCATGTGGAGAAATTTAGGCAGGGATGTAGACCAGAGTTAATCTACTTTATTACATCAACTAATACAGTTGGGGGGAAAAAACACCAACAGACGAGCTTCCTGAACTGCCAACTGTAGTGGTCTGTTTTAGCAGAAGCAAGGCTGGTGTTCCTGAAATTTGTCTCTTTCCAGCTGCATCACATGTTCAAGATATTATCTTTCTTTACAGCATTATCTCTGATATTTCTGGACCACTGCAGCTGCAATAAGGCTTTGTGTAATGTGGTGATCTCACTCCTTTGAGATAATACCTCATTGCTGGCAGAGTCTCCGATGGCTTATCGCGGTGACTTTCACTGTAAAACATTTTTCACTAGTCTCCTCTTGCTTGTCCTTGCAGATTCTGTGGGGGCTTGATCAAAGACATAAAGAGAAAAGCACCGTTCTTCGCCAGCGACTTCTACGACGCTTTAAACATCCAGGCCCTCTCAGCCATCCTCTTCATCTACCTGGCCACTGTCACCAATGCCATCACTTTTGGGGGATTGCTTGGGGACGCTACGGAGAACATGCAGGTGAGCAAGAGCTTTCAGAACCAACAAACAGCGTTTCGTTCTTACTGTCCAGTCAGAGGAACCTTTGGGCACCGACAGAGCTGGAATTCTGGGTGCCATAGTGGAGTTGTCCTGTGTTTTCGCTGCTTTCTGTGCTGGTGTTGGTTGTCCTTTGACAGATTGTACAGGAGTTATCTTAAATGATGATTAAAAGCAGGCCAGGAGGTGGAGAAGGTGTTTGCTCCTTCTCTAGAGAGAAATTCCTCTGATCTGCTCTCAGTTGTACCATTTCAGTCCAATTAAGTTTGCTAAGTCTGATTCAGACTTTCCATGTCTGAATCCTCTGCCTGACTCCTACAATCCCTGGGCTTCTGCCTCTCTGGTGAAAAGAACATCCTGAAATTCATAGGAAAGCGAGTAAATCAGGAGATGAGGCACAGGAGAGAACTGTTAAGGTCTTTAGAAAGATGAATTTTGAAGTAGTGGGAGATCCAGAGAACCAGCTGGCATATCCATGGACAGGCTGGATACAGCGGACAAGGCAAGAGTTGGGACTTCAAAGGATAGCTCAGGCTAAAGGAAAGGGATTCTGCATTGACAGTGCTGCAGGGGCTTCATGTTAGTGGAATAAAAGGAAAAATAGGAGGTTGTATTTAGATAGATTCAGTGCAGCCACATCAAATCTCCTAACAATAATTAAGATGGTAGTGACAGTGACTAAATTACTAACTTGAGCAGGTTTCATGAAGTTAAGCATAGAAAAGGAGGGTGTGTATCTGGAACTCTGCGTTTCCCTGTGATGAATCTCACAGTAGAGTAAGATCCAGCAGCCTGTGGAGTACCAAATTTCCTTCTCCCCTGTGCTAACAGTTTGCCTTTTCTGAGACTCGTGGAAGTCAGGAATGGAGGGGCCTCCAGGACCCCTCAGTGAGCAGCACTGGGCTGTCACTGGATTGCAGAGCAAAGCCTGTCTGCTCTGCTTCTGAATGAGGCACAGTCTTTAAATTAGGAGGAGAAAGGGGAAATGTTACCCGATTCCAAATTTAGAATCACTTTATTGTGAGCGACCAAAAGACTCTTCCATTACCATTGTGCCCCATGAACATGTATTATGAAGTAGCAAAATAAGAAACCCAGTATTTTTGGGGCTACCACATCACAGTTCATGTGTCTTGTTGGCTTCAAACAGTGATGTGGCTGCTGCTGGGGCAGGCCCTGAGCACGGCCCATCTCTGCTGCCTGTCCCAGGAGCTGCTCCGGCCAGTGCTTCCTTAACAACGCACTCCAGAGTTCTGTGTTCCTGGGAAAAGACACTATTCTTAGCTTCAGACACGTGGAAGAATGCAGGGAAAAGAGATTCCAGATGCGCTGGCCACAAGGGCCCTCTCTGTGAGTAATGCCAGAGGAGTGGAGGGGATCAGCTGAGTGGATGCAGCTCCTCGCCCCAGGAGCAACCGGCTCATCCTCACAAGTCCCCCAGAGGCAGCCAGCACACACTACTTTCCTCAGTGTAAACACTAATTCGTGTCTTTCCAAGGAAGAGAGACACAAAACTGGACTTAAATTCTTTATAATGCCCCTGATATGTCCGGAAAACCGCAGCCCCCATCCCTGCAGCGTGTCATGGATGGAAACAAGGATCTGCATGTGCTGTTAATTAACATGTGGCATTTATGAGGCTGCTGGTTCACACAGCTCCAGCCATGCACATAAACCTGGGCTTAAATCCACCCCTGGTTGTTGGGAACACGTTCCTGGAGAGGGTAATTCTGATGGCTGCACGTCCTTTTCAGTAGAAGATGATGCTCTTATTACTCTTTTAAAACTCAGTCAAGAGTAAATAGATTAAGAGCAAATGAGGTAAGATCAGCACATTCTGCACGCTTGGCCAGTAATCACATTTTATTGCCATTTATATTTCATCCACATTTTGCATTTTAAAAGTAGATGTTGTCCAGCTACAGCTGGACATGAAAATCCAAGAATGCAGCAAGCGTGCTGTTCTGTCCTTCTCCAGCCAAGCTGCTTTGCCACATGTGCCAAAGGTAATTGTAGAGCTCGTTAAGTATGGAATTTATGACTTGCTGGTGACATCTGATGAAGCTGTGTCTTAACACGTGGCTGCTGGGTGAAATGGCCTTGTTTGGTTTGTGTCTTACTAAACCAGTGACTTCAAAGAGAGGCAGGTTGTTTTTCTAGAAAGCATCTGCTCAGTTGGAGAGAGAAAATAATCCCACTCCCGTTGTCCTGGGGGATTTTGGTGCTGTCCTGGTAGCCACGCTCTTGCTACAGCTGTTTGAGGAGTCCTGCAGATGTGTCTCTTTACTGTCAAAGAGTTGGAAGATCATAGAACGATACAATGGTTTGGGTTGGAAGGAACCACAAAGATCGTCTGGTTCCAACCCCTCTGCCACAGGCAGCGACACCTTCCACTAGACCATGTTGCTGCAAGCCCTGTCCAACCTTGGATGTTCCAGGAGTTCTGAAATGCTTTAAGTGGTCCTTGAAAACACTCTACCCCCCTTGTCAAATATAAAATACAATATATAGCATTGTTATCCTGTGAAACTCAGATATCCAAGGCGGGGTTGATGGTTATCCCGAGTAACTGTGGATTGTGTGGGACCAACACATCTCAGTGTGAGCTGCAGGAGAGACAGAGGATGCTCTTCCCTTGGAGCCCACGGCCAGTCAGTGACAGAACTGCTCATTTCCAAAGGGTTCTGCAGCAGGCCTGACCCCTGTGCCATGTGTCCACAGGGCGTGTTGGAGAGCTTCCTGGGCACGGCCGTCACCGGCGCCGTATTTTGCCTTTTGGCTGGTCAGCCCCTCACCATTCTGAGCAGCACAGGGCCCGTCCTGGTGTTTGAGCGGCTCCTCTTCAACTTCAGCAAGTGAGTACGCGGGGGGAGAGGGCGGGGGGGAAGGAATGTCCCACACTAATGCAAGCATAGCCAGGGAATGAGCTGCCTGGCGGTGGGGAAGGAGGGGATTTAGCACATGAAATGAAACACGTCGCTGTTCCCTCTTGAGATCCAGTGCAATCACATCAGGGATTTTCCCGGCACGCATGTCCCAGGGCGCTGCCCGGTGTGTGGCTGCCTGTCTCCCGTGGGGCCTCCTTGGGAAAGAAATCCTTGGCCAGTTCAGTCCTCTGTGAGCAATTTGCTCTAGTTACAGTGTGCTGCTCCTCCCAGCCACTGCTTCCCTGACTGTTTTGGATTTCCCATAGGGGCAAAGAAATCAATCCAGCAGGTCTCAAGGTTACCAGAAATTTGGCCTTAAATCTCTAATCGTTTGAAATAATCACTGTCATTTGTGAAAGCAAAAGTGCCTGCGATAGAAACAGCCCCCAGAATTCCACAGTGGAGCTTTCCTGCAGTAAAGGCTCTTGGGTTTTTTCCATTTAACCGATATAAAGAGGTTCTGCTCCCTCTACATTGTTGATAGCTGACACCCAGAGCCAAAGGGAGCCCATTCTGTTAGGTGTGCTCATTTACCAGTCCCACATCTGCAATACCAGGAAAATACACTGCAATCCCTAAGGGAGTCAGTGGTGTCATGGATGGTTTCATGCGTAGGGCTGCTGGTCCTTGGGACTGTGTTTTGCAAGGAGATCTTTTTAGGTTACACAGAATACACCGCAAATCCCTTGCACCCCATGTTCATGGCATTGCAGGCTGTGCAGGACTTGTGTTCCTACGCAAAGGGAGGGATAGGGGCTAGGAAAAATGGATGGAAAATTAGCTCATCCACAGAGGGAAACTGTAAGCTGCCAGAGGGTGCGAGCTCCACAGTGGAGTAAGAGGGAAGCACCTTTCTTTTCTTCCTTTGGCTGGAAAAAATGGATAGAGTCAGGAATGGACATGCTGCACCTGCTGGCATGTGGCAGGCATGGCAAAGCCGAGCTGCAGCACACAGCAGGAAAAAAGCAAGATGGAAAAGCACTTTATACTGTTTTGGGAGGGAGAAGGTGGTTATTTTTAACCTGAGGAGGAGGTTGTGGTTATAAAAGCCATTGTCCTAACAACCTGCCAGAGCAGAAAGGCTGGAGTTTTCAAAGGGAGCCTTTCTCACAAGGAAATTGGAACCGAGGACTGTAATTTTTCTGTAATGCATTTGTGGTTGTTCTTATTCACAATGTGCTGTTCCCTCCTGGGAGCAAAATTAGAAAGACTTCCCATCTACTGACTCATTTGAAGTGTGACTCTGTGTGTGTGTGTGTATGGAGAGATCCCTAAAAGCACCTTGTGGACTCAGACATGTGCCTGGCTTTGGGTGCTCTGTGGTGCCAGCATGGGAGGGGGTCGATGCTACAGGACACAGTGCTTTTCCACCTGCTCTGTCAGCTTCAGAAATGCTGCAGGAATTTGAGGGGCAAAAGCCAAAATAATATAGTTTCAAAGTCTTTGAAGTTCTTCTGTGGTGTGGAGCGAGGGTGTACCTGGGCTCCTGCCAGCCCCCTTCACATGGATTACAGCTCCTGCCCCTTCAGGCACTGATTCCGCATATTTCAAAGCTATCACTGGGGTCCTTTGTTATTATTTTTTTTCCCTTCTCTTTTTCTAAATCACTTTGTTTCTTACTTGCTCCTTACCCTCTTCCAGGCCAGGGCTGCTTGGCTTCCAGAGCTGGGGCTGCTGCCCCCAGTGCCTCCCACTCTCTTCCCCAGAACAGCCAGTAACTTCCCTGGCAGGTTTTTATCTGCTCCAGTGTCCCCTTTTGGCACTTGTTCACTCCTTTAAACCCACCTTCAGACTCTGTGCCTGCATGGCACTGCAGCCTCAAGCACCAAACACAGGGCCATTGTTCCCAGGAGGGAATGGTGCAGTTGGCTCCATGGTTCTCCTCAGCCTGCTGTTCCTGGCACCAAGGTTTGTCACAGAATCACAGAACATCCCAGGTTGGAAGAGACGTGCAAGGATCAGCAAGTCCAGCTCCCTGCTCCTGGCAGGGCTACCTAAAACTATACCATGTGACTAAGAGCATTGTCCAGATGCTCCTTGAATTCCATCAGGCTTGGTGCCATGACCGCTTCCCTGGGGAGCCTGTTCTGGTGCCCAACCACCCTCTGGGGGGAGAACCTTTTCTTTATGTCCCATCTCAGCTTCCTCTGACACAGCTTCATTCCACGTAACACCTGCTTTGTGCTTCCTGATCTTGTCTAACCCAATGTTTTCCTTTCTTGCCACCCCTGTCTTATTGCAGGGACAATGACTTCGACTACCTGGAGTTCCGCCTCTGGATCGGCCTCTGGTCAGCCTTCCAGTGTCTCATTCTCGTGGCCACCGACGCCAGCTTCCTGGTCAAGTACTTCACCCGCTTCACTGAAGAAGGATTTTCCTCCCTGATCAGCTTCATCTTCATTTATGATGCTTTCAAGAAGATGATCAAGCTGGCAGATCATTATCCCATCAACTCTCAGTTCAAGGTGGACTATATCACGCATTACTCTTGTGCCTGTAAACCAGTAGATCCAGGTAAGAGAGTGTTTCATTGCCTCTCCAGTTTGCAGGTAGCAGGTGGCATTTTCTCTCTTTTTTCCTTTGTGCTGCAGCCTGGATAGTAGGTAGATTATTCCTTCTTTATTGGCTGTCTTCAGATAGTTTTTTTTGGAAGCTGAGGGGTGAATTTCACTCCATGTCCCAACTGAAATGTCAGGATAGCCGACCTTCCTGGGACTCCTCCTGTAAGCAGCACGACCAGTAGAGAAGCTTCTCTGCACCCTTGTCTCCTTGCATCCCTCTGGCTGTCAGTTCCAGATGACATTCCTTGGAGAATTCCATGAAGGGGCAGAAGTGGTGGCCACGTCACTGCCATGGAGCTCAGGTCTCTCCTGTTTCAAGTGCTGGAGCTGGATTTATTCAAGGCGTTACCCAAACATGGGTGGTTCCCACCTCCTGGTTGCATGGATGAGTGGGAAAGCACAAACAATTCCTCACTGAGCGGAAGGGAAGTGTATCCACAGGGCAGCCTATCTCCAGAGCGTGGGCTGCCTGGCAGATAGAGCCTGTATGTATAGGTCTGGGTACACAGCCACGAACAAAGGGAGGCAAAACCCAAATCCAAACAGAGGGAACGCTGGCTGTACCATTAGGGAAGCAGGGACCACTCCTTGGATCATACAAACAATGAGCAGTGAGCAAGAAACTTGGTCTGTGCTCAAAGTAAACTGCAGGTTATCTCAGCACACCTGTCCAACAGGAAAAGCTGCGGGCTGCTCCTCGCAGGTGTCGGGAGCTGGTTCCCTGGGAGACAGGTGCCCGCCTTATTTATTAAACACAGGATTTTGGTGAGCACATGGATGCTGCTCTGGTGCTGCCCCCATTGGAATGGCAGAGTGGTTTCCTTTTCAGAACCAGGACGGTGGGAATGGTCAGTGCCAAGTCTCCACTTCCCATTGAAACACCTGTGGCTCTCCAGATAGCAAAGTAAAAAAACTTTATTTATGCAAAACCTCAGTAAAGCGTGAGGGCGGAGGTGGTGAGCCTGTTTGCAGCAGGGATTGCATTCCTAAATGAAATTTCAAATCCCTGATTCCTAATGCTGCGAAAGCCAGAGGAAGACGTGTCACTGCCACAGGGAATGCTGCTCCTTCTTTCAAAGGAATTATCCCCATCCTGTTGATTTCAATTACTTGCCATCTTTTTGTTTCTTCTAATTCAAAAAATGTGTTTGTGCTGGATGCTAAAATGCATTTTGCTTTTCTGGGCATCTTGGGGGTTGTGCTTGCATTTGAAATTAATCATTAGGAGTGTTCTGTGCATATTTAGTTTAATCCAGAAATCGTTAGAAAAATATTGGAAAACCATGTAATCTTATATTGTCTGTCTGGTTTTCTGTATTTTTTTCTTTTTTTTACCATGAACTCCAAAAAAGCCTCAGTTAGGTTTGGATTATGTTTCACTTAACCTTTTCTTTCAGTTTTGTGAGTGATTGATGATTGAGGCTTTGAGTCTCTCTGAAACAACTCTTGTGACCCGCTTTACTGGAGTAAAGAGGTGGCAAATAGCTTGCTGGAGTCAAGAAATTACTTAATAATTGGAATTTTCTCTCCTCTCTTGCAGTTAACAGTTCGTTCTTTAACAGGACAGCGATGCTGTCAGATGATGAGCTGCTCTATTCCCCCTCTGGAATGGTGAGTTCCCCTTGGGAGGACAGGGATCCCATGGGCTGCCGAATCTTGCGGTGCTAAAGCAGTGGTGAGCTTTGGATCGTGAGACAGAAGCGGAGCTTGATGGGTCACATCCATTTGTGGGGGAAATGGGGGAAGGAAGTTGAGACACAGAGTAACAACCCACCTCTTCTGGTCAGACACCAGCAGGAAAATGATCTCACCCAAATCATTCTGTGATTCCCTTTTTCTCCTGCAGGACAACACCACTATTGACTGGGCTGCTCTGACAGCCAAGGAGTGCTTGAAATACGGGGGAAGACTTGAGGGCAACAACTGTGACTATGTCCCTGACATCACCCTCATGTCTTTCATCCTCTTCTTCGGCACTTACACCTGCTCCATGGCCCTCAAGAAATTCAAGACCAGTCGCTATTTTCCCACCACTGTAAGTATCTCCTTTCACCCAAGCAGTCTTCCCAAGGGCAAAGGTCAGCCTTCCTTTTGGAGTAACTGTCACACACACAGGAAGGGATGCTCTGTAGGGAAGCCAGGTTGGACTGGTTGGGATAAAAAATGGAACTGGTTAACCAAGGTGTGCCTGGGATTGTTCCCATTGGTTCTGGAGAGCACAGCTAAGGCACAGAAGAACCAAGAGGAGCTATAATGTGTCCTGGGAACATAGCAGGCATTTTAAAGGCGCTGAAGACAACACTTCCAAATTTACAGGCACCTCTCATGTGCATCTGCTTGTTTTGTCCCCTCAGGTGAGGCTCCCACGCCAGGCGTGCGAACCAGAGCTTTCTGTGTGTACCAAACCCGTGATTCTCTCTCAGTCTTGCCCCATTTTTGGCATTCTGACACACAGGGATTTATCCTGCATGGATGTTTACTGTTCTGCTGTGTTACAATTGAACCTCTCTTACTTTTAATAAAAAGGAAACAAATTCCATCTGGGCTGGAATGCAGCTCAATTTATCTCTAACCATGTGAACCCAGGAGACCAGGAAGGAACAACTGCTCTGGAAAGCTCACACAGTTCCAGGCAAGCACAGCGGCTCCTGCACAGTTAAATTTTGGGGTCTGACCAGTGGCAGCTTTAAGTTGTCATATTCCAATGACTTCAGGAGAGCCACAGTCTTAGGAATTTATCTGAGAAGCCTGGTTTGTTTTCCTGTCAGCTTACACTGATTTATTGCTTGAACAGCAAACAAAGTAATCTCTGCCAGTCATGCAGAGTATCTCATCTGTGGAAGTTTGGGTCTTCCCATCTCCTAAAGGGAATTTTGTGACTTTCCATTGTGTTGTTTTCATGCTCCCAATTAGGCTATCAAACCAACCAGTAAAGTACCAAGGCACACGTAGGCAAATGGCGCCCGACATGACAGTGGGCATCTTTGTGGAAGAAGAAGCACTGAGTTTGTCTTGCCACAAGGTCTCATGTAGACATTAAAGCGTGGGTGGTGTTTTGTGGTGGTCACCCCTGTTGTTATGATACCACTTTCTCTTTCAGGCCCGGAAGCTCATCAGTGACTTTGCCATTATCCTGTCCATTTTGATTTTCTGTGGAATAGATGCCCTGGTTGGTGTGGACACACCAAAACTAATTGTGCCAAGTGAATTCAAGGTATGTCATTGTCAGGCCTGTGGAAGAGGTTCACTTCCCCCCCACCTGCCCTGTATGGAATGGCTTACCCTCAAAATGGGAATATAGCTAGTGCTCTGGAAAAGGCTGATTTGCTCAGAGGATATCCTTTTTCATTAGCATCATTTTGATTGGCTGATTAATGTCCTAAATCCTTCCTCCATACTTGGAACCTTTCATTGTTAGTGGGAAGGATGAAATTGTCACAAACTTCAGGTGTCTCCCTGTAGTCCCATTGCTGGAAGTACACCTGTTTTTGGGATGTCATCACTCCTGTATTACACCTCTAACAAGAACTTTCTTTTTCCCTGTCCTTCAAAGCCAACCAGTCCCGAGAGGGGTTGGTTTATCCCACCTTTTGGAGGGAATCCGTGGTGGGTGTACCTGGCAGCAGCCATCCCTGCGCTGCTGGTGACCATCCTCATCTTCATGGACCAGCAGATCACGGCCGTCATCGTCAACAGGAAGGAGCACAAGCTCAAGGTGGGTGTACTTTGTGTCTTGAGCGTGTGCAGGGGCTTTTCCTCCCACCACTTTGCTCCCTCATGGACACAAGCCTATTCCCTGTCACTGGCGGGTGTTTTTAAGGAGGAGAAGTTGCTTTGTGGTCACGGTCAAACTGCACAGCGCTGTCAAATACGGGCAATAAGCTGGAGAGATTTGGGACATACCAAGGGCATAGCCCCAGTTGGATGTTATTTAAAGAAGAGCTGACATGAAACAGCCTGGGATGTAGTTGTGTTTTTAAAATAAACTTCCCAGACCAATGCTATGCAGTTTTTCGTGCCTGGAGGGTTTTTCCTTTCCCTGCACGGTCAGTTCTATTGAAAAATATTACATTCCTGTGAAAGAAGACTCTCCCTTCCTGATAATAGAACATGTAGTGTGACCTGTGGAAGTAAAGACCCCCTCAGAACACAGGTAATAGTGGGTCATTATTCAGATACCTGCATTTATAGTCTTCACCAGTTACAGGGAGAGCTGTTTGAAATGGAAAGGGAGCTTTTGCTTTGAAAAGAGGAGGATGTTTCAATTGACATTGGTCACTGTGGACATTGGACAAGTAACATGTGATTTAAGGCCATCCAGAGCCCTGACCTGGAGGAGAGAGTCAGAGTACCAGGGCATGGGAAAGGTTTGTTGTGCACAGTGGTGATGGTGCACAAACCCTGGCTCACGATTTAAAAAAATACCCTCAGAACATCCCTGTTTGCCACTGCATTTGGGCAGATACCTTCGATACCATCTTCCTCAGGGCAGGCTCATTGTTGCCGTGGTCTCAGTTTTAGGTCTGTCTCCTGCACCTAACTAAGCAGACATAGCATTTTTTTAACCACTGGGAGAATATATTCACTATTCTTCCCCCATGAAGAAGAGGCCCCTCATCTCTGCAGCTTATAAAGCTTATGAACGTAGTTTTGCTTTCAGCCCTGGGCGTACTTTTTTAGTAACAAAGTTATAAACACTCCAGCAAAGTACCATTAATATAAAAAATGTATTCCCTGCTTCCCTTGTTACCTGTGAGCACAATATTTTGTGGAATTGGCGCTTCTCAAGTCCCATCCTGTTGCTCTGCACCAAGAAACCCCTCTGTACATAAAATGCAATGTAAAGAAAAAAAAAAAAGGTCAGTTTTTTTTTCTGCTCATCCCTTGCTAAAGCCTTGGTGGCACTGTCCCAGTGCCACCAGCCAGCCAAGGTAAGCAGCGCACATGTGAGGAAAACAGTGAGGACTATTCAAGAGGAGCTGGGTTGCTTTCCCTCCTGGGTCATCCTAGGTCTGGGTCGGGGGGGGTGGTGTTCCAATAAAATCAAATTAAACAGGATTAAAAAAAAAGGCTAGTCTGTTTTAAAATAGAAAACCTCAGAGGTCTGTCTGGTGTTTTTCTGAAAATCCCTTTCTTTGGTGGCTCTTTTGTTTCTTCACTTCTTCTCTCGGCACTTGTGACCGCTGGATTTCCTGTGCTAGTTCATTAAAGGATTTAAAAAATAGAAGATCAGGGGTCTTTGAAAAGGAGTCAAGAATGAGGGCAGCTTTCTGCTTTGGATAGGGAATGAACCTTCAGCTATTCTTGTTGCATTCCATAAGAAACCTAGGATTGGGTGTTGAGGGAGTTGCTTCGAGCACCAGGCACCATCTGCAGGGCCCAGACCTGTTGGCAAGTCCTGACTAGGAGATCCTGCAGTTGCTGAACAGGAGTTCAGACCTCACACCAAGACAGCCAGTGGCACATGTTACCTTTAGGCCAGCACCATATGTCTGTAAGGTGGCTTTCTTCCTTAAGTCATCACACTGCAAGTTGTTGTTCAACAGCTGCTTAAAACTAAAATCAGGCTTTGGGCTCTTTTTTTAAAAGGTGGTTTGAGTGTTTAAAGCTCTGTGTGCATCCAAGCATCGCTTACAGGGACGTGAGATGACTTGGGGCACAACCCATCTCTCTCTCAATTTCTCTATCTATATATATATTTATTTAGAAAGCTTGCTTATGCTGTTTACAAGATCCAGTGTATGCTCTGTTTGCCAAAAGAAACTGTGGAAGGAAATGCCACCTGTCCAGTGTACCTGTGCCCTGCTCCGTAGGCATTTGGAGTAATTCAGCTGAAGGTTGTTCGTCTCCCTTTCACAGAAAGGCGCTGGATATCACCTGGATTTGTTCTGGGTGGCCATTCTGATGATTGTCTGCTCCTTCATGGGGCTGCCCTGGTACGTGGCTGCTACCGTCATCTCCATCGCTCACATCGACAGCTTGAAGATGGAGACGGAGACTTCAGCCCCTGGAGAACAGCCCAAGTTTTTGGGAGTGAGGTACATCCAACCAGAAAGACCTTAATTACTGTGTTTGCCTGCAAAATCCCTTTGTACAAAGAATTTTGTGCTGCTCTCTACCTATTTCCACAGCCAGCTGTGAGATTCAGCAGCACAGGTCTCTGGCAGTTCCCTGGGCAAACCCCAGGTGTGACTCCCCAGAAGTTTATTTGGCTAGATCAAATGCGGTTTTCCAGTGTTAAAGGAGATAAATTTCCTGCAGATTTCTTTATCCATGGAAATCAGGCATTCCTTAGCAAATGTAATGGGCAGACATGTAAACCTGTCGTGCACAGAGCAGTCAGCTCTACTTAATGGAGCAATTTTTTCTGTGTTTGGTTGCCTTAATTAAGTGGTCTGAAGTGCTTCCTATGGGAGCACTCCTGGAAATCAGGCTGCTTGTTTAGGCAACCGAATAGAAACTTAATGGCCTGACTTGCAGTGCTCTGAAATATTAGTGGCCAAGGTATTTTTGGAAGTGGGAAGCCCTATGGGCACCGATGAAGGCACATGTTCGGCACCCTGCAAAGGTCTGGACCATTTATCCAAGCTGCTGGAGTGCTCTGAGCAGGACTCACAATATGTGACTGATCTCAGGGTGGAGAGCTAATGATTGATTCCCTCTCTAAGTACGGCCGTGTGGGGAATTTGAAGTGCTGGTTAATGGTTTGTAATGTTTAACATGCAAACACACCCCTCCTCACTCAGTAGCAGTGCTGTGTTGACCCCCAGCAGCATAAAGAAACCGATCTGGGGTTTGAAAACAGAGCTGGGCAGGGCTTGGTCAGGATCCAGCCACCTGTCTGATGCTGTAGGCTGAAAAACGCGGCTGCAAAAGTGAGTTTTTGGACTTTATGTTGAGTACTCGGAATATAAAACCAAAGCTGTGGTCCTCACTGAGTGATGTTGTTTCAGGGAGCAGAGAGTCACTGGAGTCATTGTTTTCATCCTGACCGGGGTGTCTGTCTTCATGGCTCCCATCCTGAAGGTAAGATGGTTTACATTTCTTTGGAAGCTTAAATCCAAACCTTTTGGAAAACAAAACCGCCATGGTTGTAGTGTGCTGGAATAGCGACTGAGTTCAGGGCTGGGAGTCTTGGGCGCTGTGATTTTTTTCATTTTAAGATTATTCTTCCATGTTTGCATAAAATTAAGTTTCCTTTTATGATTCCTTTTGTACCTTTGCCATGCCTACATTATGGAAAACGTATCATGGATAAAGCTCAACAGTATGGAAAACATGTTTCTGGAGGAAGTAGTGTAATTAAATGGCATTTCTTCATCTCCTGAATCTTTTTTTCCTGTGAGTTTAGCCAAGGCTCTAGACAGATGTGCTGCTCATGGATCTAGGTAGGTTACTGTTTTCCAAGTCCAGAAATATGTTGGCATGTAGCCACTGAGAAATGCATCCTTAGTGGATCATCAGATCATAGAAGGGAACTGGAAAACCTGCTTATCCCTGTCTTGTGGAGCACACAGCCTACTCTGGGAATGGTGATGGAAGCGGTGCCAAGCACAGACATGCAGTCCAATGGGAGATGTCAGCTGCAAGAGTCCTTCTCCATGGATCCCAAGGCCAGTGGTAGAAGCAGAACATGTCAAACCATTCATCTTAACTCCAGGATGGAGCAGATGGTTGTCTGGAGGAGAGTTTCTGGAGGAGGCAGAGGAGCTTTTGGAAGCCACAGGGGCTGCGAGGCGCAGTGAGATGTGAGCCTGAGGGGAGGAGGCAAGCAGGGAGCAGCAATGCTGGCCTGTGGAGAGAGTGGAGACAGTGGTTTTCCAAAGCCACTGTGTTTCTCTTCTTCATTTCTAAGGTTGTTTGTACAGCTCGAATTTTGATGTCTTGGTAACAGTTTCCGCCTCTGCACAAACAGGCACTTCCGTGCCCTTAATTTAATGCCTGATTGTGATAATCCTGTTCGTTAGTCCATGTGACCTTTCCCTGCAAGATCCCTCTTCCTCTGTTCCACTGGGGTCTATTATTTCCCCTGTTATTGCTTCAGTCATTAGTTCTTTGCCTGTGCTTCCCTAAGACAGCGTGTGGGGAAGATCCTTGCGGGAGGACGCCTGAGGATAAATCGGCACGCTCCTGGCCCACGTGCCAGAGGGGAAGGACCTGGCAGCATTTCAGGACCTTTAGCAAATTCCAGTGGCAGAGTCCTGCTGGAGGGAGCTGCTCTGCTAAATGCATTGCAGAACATTTCAGTCTTCTCCTGCCAGCGGCGAGTTGAACGCTGACAATCCCAAATGCAATAAACCAGGCAATGCGTGGAATAATCCCAGCTTTGTTTTCTGGGGTTTTTGTGGTGATTGTGCTGGTTTTGGATGTCACTGGTGTTTCTGCTCAGCTGTGGCAGATCTCCACAAAAACATCCTCAGCCCTGCTGAGAGAGTGACAGGCACTTTCCTATAAATACAGTTTTAAACCCCTTGGCCCACAGCAGGTTTGGTTGGAGCGCTGAAGCCAGCAACCCCATTGTTGGGGAATACTTTGCCAAGAGAAAGTCTTCCAAAATGACAGCATCACTTGCTGCTCTGCAGGATAATGTACTGAGGTTTCACCTCAGGAGGATCCACAGGATTAATCATCGTGGAATGGAGAAATAGTATTTGGGCATTTTTCTTACTTTTTAGAAAACCCACAGAAATAAATAAAAGGGGAGGACAGCAGTGAAAATGAGCTAGAAAACTGGACTGTGGTTGGTGGAGATGTTGTCTTGTCTCATGAATTCTATGGTCACTCACAGCTTTGTGAACCACACAGTGGGTCCCCAACCCACCCACAGTGGTGATGACAGACCCTCACTGTGGAGAAAACATTGTCCTTTTTATGGGAATTACCGACATGGCTCACCAAAGGAAGGAAATAAATCCAAGAGAAGGATGAGTTAGCAATCAAGAAGCATGCAGGAGGTGATAGGGAATGAGACTTGGGAAGGAAGCAAAAATGTAGGCAGGAAGATTTTGAGTGCGCGTGGCCGGGTGACTTTGATGCTCATGTGCCCCCAGGGAAATGCTTGCAGGAAACAATGAATAAGGTGGTGGGGGATACACTAAAACACTGGATAGCTGCCCTGTTATTTGCCTCTTTAGAGAGCTTCATGCAGAGGTTGGAAGGAGAGTGTTCCCAGCGCAGGAGTTCTGGGAACAGCGGGCGCCCTGGCTGTGCTGCGGCTGCCATTCAGTGGCAGCCACCCGGCACTGCACGAGGGCTGTCCCTTGGAGCTTGTTCCATCCCCCTCGGGCTCCAGTAAATCCCACAAAGGCCGTTATTCAGCTCCTGCCTGTGGTTTGTTCCAAGCATCCCCATTCCCGTCACACCAGGCTGGCTGCACAGTTCTGTTGTGGGGGACAGAGACTCGTTCTGGGGAGCGTGTGTGGTGTTCCTCACTCCCACAGGAAGATGTAGGAAGATTTTGAGTGCGCGGCACTTAGCACTCGAGGGAGCAGAAAGTGATGATTGAAAGGACAGATCCTGGCAGTGAAGAAGGGAACTCGCAGTCCTGTATTTGGGATTAGTTAGGGATTGGTGTGTGTGAGAGATGGAGCAGGCAGAGATTGGATTGGCATGACTGTTGCAGCTGAGGTGGGACTCCAGAGAAGAGCCTTTCTGCATGGATTTGCGTGGCTTACTGAGCTGGATGTGGAATCACAGGATTGTTTCAGTTGGAAAAGCCCTCTACGATCACCCAGTCCAACCAGCACTGCCAAGCCCACCATTAAACCATGTCCCCAGGTGCCACATCTACACAGCTTTCAAATTCCTCCAGGAATGCTGACTCCACCACTGCCCTGGACACCCTGTGCCAGGGCTTCACAACACTTTCCACGAAGAGGCTTTACCTAATATCCAATCTAAACCTCCCTTGGCGCAACACTTCCTCTTGTCCTGTCACTTGTTACCTGGGAAAACAGGATATACCACAAATCACAGGACCATTCTGCCTTTTCTCCTTCCAGTCCCCCCACGAAGCCAGAGGTGAAAGGCAGTTTGCAGCTCACTGGAGCATGTTTCCCCACCTCCTCCTTAACTCCCTGACTGCCTGCTATCATTCCCTGTGGTTCTTGGCAAGATGTCCAAGCCCTGCTCAAGTGGGGGGGTGTGATTGCACAAATGTCCTTGTGTCTCTCAGAGCACAGCAGAAGGATCTATTATTATTTATTTGGCTTTGTTTTGCTTTATTATTTCTGTGGCTTTATTCCTTGTCTGCTCATAGATGCAGTTTGAGTTGACCACAGGCTGGGACTGACATCCCACCACATGTTGACAGTGCACTGTGTGCAGGGAGGGTTGTTCACCTGGTTTCTCCTGCCCTTCTTTCCACAGTTCATTCCCATGCCTGTGCTCTATGGTGTCTTCCTCTACATGGGTGTCGCGTCCCTCAACGGCGTGCAGGTGAGTCCCTCCAACACCACGGAGAGGTGGCAGTCATTAACCAGCACAGGGGTTCTCCCACAGCCCTCCAGCTTCTCCCTCCTCCTTCGCTGCCTCATTTTCCTTCCCAAGAAACCCAGGGAGGGTGGCAGCTGTCACAACCATTGCACAACCTGGGTGTCCTGAGATGGAGACTGAGGGAGAGCGGCCAAGTCCAGACACTGTCTGTGCCAGGGGGTGTTTTGTGAAGATCCGGGTCCATCCTGTGCCTTGGAGCAACCTGGTATAGTGGAAGGTGTCCCTGTCCATGGCAGGGATATTGGAACAATATGGTCCTTAAGATCCCTTCCAAGCCAAACCGTTCCAGGATTCCACAGGGTTCCTCCCCATCTCAGGCTCACTCCCAGGGTGGTTCGGGTCCTCTGCCACAGGCTGAAGGCAAACAAGGAGGATGATTTATGGCAGTGGGGTTATTCTGCAATGCTAACGAGCAAGAACATTGTTCTCTGGGGAGGGGAAGCCAAGCCCCTCTCTTTGTCATTGAGGAAATCTTATGTAAGGAGCCGTTCTCATGCCCAGCGCCTGTAGCTGGCCCAAGGAGGCTGGAAGTGGTTTTGTTGCTTTCTGGCACCCTGTTAAATATGGCCTTTCTTTTATTGCTGGGTTGTGCCCTAAGGGGAAGGGACTGCCTGTTCTGTGAGCTCCAGGAGAATTCCCTCAGGGGTTCTGCAAAACAGCCCCGGGTTCCATTCACTGGTGCATGATCCGTCTGGTCCTGGCAGGGGGCAGCGAGCCCGCCTTGGGCAGGGGACAACAGGGGGATTGTCCTGTTGGCCCTGGGGCTGGCTCTCCCGGGGGGGATTTCCCCTGCTGCTGGCCCAGGTGGTTGGGGGACTGGGCAGATTGTTTTCCCCTGATCCAGGGTGTTTTTCACTGCGTGAGAAACCCCCATATTGGTTTAACTCCAAGTCCATCTGGTCCAGCACAGGGCAAAGGGGCACTGCTGGGAAAGCTGCCCGTCTTCCTCGCTCTTCAGCGAGGTGCCGCTCCATTCCCTGGCAGTGTGGTGTCTGCCCTCGCCTCTGCTGACCTCTGCTCCTGACTTACTTGGGGAAAACAAAAGCACTGTTCCTAAATGCTGAATGTCTTTTCTTGGCAGGACCGGGGCAGGGGAGGGCAGCAGAAGTGCCCCAGAGTGTGATGCTGACCCTGGTTTGGGCATTCATCTTGCTTTCTCTCATTTTTAGGCGTCCTGCGTCTCATTTCACCGTCCCTTTCTTTTCTTTTGCAGTTCATGGATCGTCTAAAGCTGCTCTTGATGCCTCTAAAACACCAGCCTGACTTTATCTACCTGCGCCACGTCCCTCTGCGCAGGGTCCACCTCTTCACCTTCCTGCAGGTGGTGTGCCTGGCCCTCCTCTGGATCCTCAAATCCACCGTGGCTGCTATCATATTCCCTGTCATGGTAGGTGAGGCTCTCCATCACATCCCTCCCTCCCCTCCTTCTTCCTCACATCTCCCCCTTTCACAGCCTGCACCTTCCACAGTCATTCCCTCCCACGAATGGGTAAATCCAGCGTCTCCCTGGCAAATCCCTGGCTCAGGGCTCTGCTCATGGGACTGGTGTAGGACTGCGTGGGGTCAGTGTGGCCGTGCCTGCCTTTACATAAATGCTCTGGAGGAAAACGAGCCTGGAAAGTTAATTTTTTCCCAGAAAGGTGTAGTTAGTGTTGACCGTTCCTGGCTGCCAAGGTTAGATTTGCAGATTGAGCTGCATGAACCAAGGAGAGGAGCAGTTTTCCTGTTTTAGTCCACACTAATTACCGGATACAAAATGTCTCCCTGGCTTTTAAATAGCGCAGATTGACAAAACCAAGGAGGAGACTCAGTGCTAAGAGGGGTGCCAGAGGGAGGGAAAGGATTAGAGTAAAAAAAGGAATGTCTCTTTTCCTTGAACTTGAGTGAAAAGACCATAATGTTGTTTCACATCAGAGGGTGATTATTCAGATCGTTCCTGGAGCTACAGACACAGGCACTCTCTGGCTTGGAGATAGGTCAGACTGCTGCAAAGGCAAAGCTTTATGAAACTCCTGAATAAATTTCAACCCCCCAGGTCACCTGATTTCAAGTTTATGGACAAGGAAAATCTCAGTTGTGGGGGCAAGGTCATTGCAGTGCTTATTTAAGGGACAGAAAGAGGGAGGGCAGATCAAGGACAAGCTGGTGAAATGAGAAAAGATGATGCAAGTAAAAACATCCTCCAAATGTTCCTTCTGGGACACATGCTCCTGTAAAAGGTGTTAAAAATCAGCAGGTCCCACTTTTCCGGTTCCATTGCTTTTCCTTGTCTGTGTTGTGCTGCTGTTGGAAGCTGAATCTAAACTCTGTTTGCCTGTAATAGAATCTGAGTGACCCCCAGGTCTGCCAGACTTTGTTATAATAGTGCAAATTCAGGGAAGGCACAGACACAGCTTTGATGGAGCAGGATCTGATGGCAAAACCTCACTTATCTGCACTCAGGAACCAGATTACTGTAAACTCCCAATTTGTGAGGATCCAGACAGTGGCCAACTCCGTGTTTGTCTGGAGGAAAGGCATTTCAACACAGCAGTAATTCATAGTGGGATGATCACGGGTGTCTGCGTGGCATCTTTCCACCTCCTGAGTAATTCTTCACGTCTGTAATCGCGTCTTAAGTTATGCAAGTCAAAGCTTGAGATCTTTTCCTGGGAATTGTTTGTACTGTGCCACCATTGCTTGGCCTGAAGTTCTCCTTAAAGGCAGCCTGTTGGGAATGGGTTACAGCTTCCAGCCTGTCCATATACACCTTGGAAAAGCCTGTGTGGGATCAGATGAGGTGTCAGACCCAGTGTCCATATAAACACCCATTTGAGACATGTCCCTGTCCTTTTTTCCCCAAAGCCTTCAATTGCAGCCTTGCACAAAATAAGCTTTTCCTCCAGTTCCCTGCAGCTGTAATTTGAGTAAACTTTCTTCTGCAAACTCTGGGGGCACAGATTGGCCCTTGTCTGATTTCTAAACAGCCCTTGCATCTGAGTAAGTGGTGAGAAATAAGGCCAAGTTTTATTACTCAGGCTGCCCCACAAACCTGCATCCAAAAGTAAATGAAAATGCCCATTTTTTCTCTCTCCATTACTTATAATACAGGAGTATTGAGTGATTACAGTACTGTTTTGTGCCCATTGTTTATTCTGATGTGAAGCAGCCTTTGCAGTTGACAGAGTTGTCCCAGGTGTTCACCACCTTATCTGCATGTTCATTTGCAGCCAGAATTCAAGTGGCTTAGAAGCAGCATTGAGAGGAAAGTGTTCCCAGTGAAAGGTAAAGTGTGACTGGGAATCCCTCTCTGCCTTTGCAGATCCTGGCCCTGGTAGCAGTCAGAAAAGCCATGGACTACCTCTTCTCCCAGCATGACTTAAGCTTTCTTGACGACGTCATTCCAGAAAAGGACAAGAAGAAGAAAGAGGACGAGAAGAAAAAGAAGAAGAAGAAGGGCAGTATGGACAGTGACAATGATGATGTAAGGAGCTTTCTGCTCTTGTCACATTCCTCCTCCCTAGCTACCTAACCCCGGGCACAGTCCATGCCCCTGCCCAGTGCTCTTCCAGAGCTGACAGCTCAGTCTTTTGCTGCTGCAGCAAACGGGCCCCAAAGAAAACTTCTTTCCTACATTGCCTTCCCTTTTCCAACCTGTGGTGGGTGGTTTGTGCACTGCCAGGAATGAGATCACACTTGCCAAGAGCACTAGGTACCTGCTGGGATGTCATGCCCCTTGCTAGAATGCCTCTCATCACCCTGCCTCCTCCAGCTTCCCTCTTCCACCTTTCTCCCCATCGTTGTCTCTTACATTTTAGGAGGAGAATGCTTTTCACCAGCACCTTTGGTCCTTCTGGTTTTCTTTTTTTTAATTTTATTTTTTTTTTAAATTTTTTTTTTCTTTTTGTAATGGCTCTTTTTAAAAGCACAAAAAAAAGATGTGACTGCTTTCTGTTGGTAATACTCATCACTTAAATACTCCCTGAGCATCCGTACCCTCTGCTGTACACTCTGGTCCTGCCTCAGGTTGCAGCACATCCTAAAATAGCGAAAAGTGACCTGACCAGGCCAGACCCACGTGCCTTTGACTCTTCTGTTTCTTACTGTATGTATAAGAAGAAATATAGTCCTGGTGCCTTCAAATGATGTTACCCTGCTCAGGTCTAACTCAAATCCTTTAAATTTGTATTGAAGTGCTAAACATACTCCATGGGGAGTCCAAAGCACGACTTCACCACTTCTGCTCGTGTATCCACCCAGGGTGCACGAAGAAGGGCTTTTCCTGGGATGTAGGGAGAGGGAAGGTCCCCTGAAGCTGGAAAAGAATCCTATTTTGGCACAACAGGAAAAACAGCTGGGAGGATTGGCTCTTACTTCAGACAGCAAGCTCCCCTGTCCCATCATTCCTCCATTTCCCAGGGCGAGGGTTTCCTTCGGCACCTAAATTTGTGCAAACCAAAATGAGATTAAAAGAGACCCTGCTGAGTAATCAGCAAAGGTTTGATTCCATCCCTTCCTCTGGACTGGTGTGCATCCAGCAGCTCCAGCCACGGCTCCCCTCTGTCCTATGTGTTTTAAGCTATCTCCTCTCTTCCCAGGCTTTTCCTGAATTCCAGGTACAGTAATGAATCTAGTGGGTAAGGGATTTCATGCAAAATGTTGGTTCTTAACTCATGTTGGGTTTTTTTTCAGTGCTTGCTTTCACCAGCTTCCTGAATGTACAGCTCTGGGCATTACTGGTTGGATTACTTTCCTTCTTTCCCATCCAGAAGTATCCACCCATAGGGTTAATCCTATGGGATTTGGGGGGCAATACACCAGTCTGAGTTCAGCCAAGGGAACTGCTGGGCGTTGCTAATGCTGTATTTGAGTTATGCTTGTCCCTCAGCCTCATAAAAATAGTCCCAAGGAATCATCTTGCTGTTGGAGTATGAAATAAGGCACTGGGTGTCAGTTATGTTAGAAAATAAGTTAAGAATAATAATCCAAGGAGAGCAATTCTCTGGCCTCCTTAGTGTTTTCCTGCCCTTGACTGGAAGGTCTCCTCCCTCCACCCTGGCACTGTGGGTCTAGTTCTGTCCAGGAACAAAGATGTCCCAATGTTTCTGGCAAATCCCACCTTCCTGCCTTTGCCAAGTTAGGCAATATCAGCCTTTCCTTGGCTATGAGAAGTTCCCTTTATTTTTAAAATAGCAGAATAATTCCAGGTACCATCTGCTAAGCATAAGCAGGTGGGTGATAGAAGGCAGTGGGGTGTAAGTCCTGCTGGTACCCCAGCTTTTCCCTTTGCCTCTTCCTGTCCTGGTTGCTGTTTCTCCTGCCAGGCCACAGGTACTGAATCCTTCCAAGGGTCCTGGAATTGATGAACTAGAGCTGTAACTGAGGCTGGGTTTGACTCAAGTTAAAGAGGGGTTGCTGAGCCAGCCCAGCATACGGAACCTCTGCCCTCATAGAGCAACTGGGAACAACCAAGAGGTTTTGCAGAAATCCCACTAGGATAAAAGGTTTGGATGAGCTTTCCCAACAGCCAGTGCCCTGCTGTGTCTGCCCACACATCTGTTTTCCATCTGTATTTCCTGCAGCCGACTCCAAGCAGAATGGGATGGTGTCTTAAAAGCTGGTGGGGTGGGAAAGGGGAAGATTTATGTTAATTTATAATTCCACAAGATTATCCTTTCAGTCTGTTTCACTTCTGGAGTGTGAAGGACGAGGGGAAGTAGGGTGCAGTGGGGAACCAATGGAATGCACCAGGCTGGATGATGCTTTTCTCTTTTTCCTTCTTTTCTTTTCCCCATTCCTACAGAAACTGTGTGAAGGATAATTTTAATGTGTGGGAGACGATAAGAGAGAGAGAGAGAGCAGTGGGAATGTTCTAAGACCTTTTACACGTTTCTTTCACAGTCTGACTGCCCCTACTCAGAAAAAGTCCCAAGTATTAAAATACCAATGGACATCATGGAGCAGGAACCTTTCCTAAGTGATAGCAAACCTGCCGACAGTGAGTAGAACTAACCTCTTGCATGCCTGCTTGACTCTGACTTGCACTACAAATGTATATATTTAGAGTGATATTTTTGTTTATCTTTTTAGTCTTTCCTTTTACTTGAGAAGTACTTTTTCCTGTTCTATTTTTTTCCCCCTCTCTTTTTTAATTTCCAGGCCTCTGCTTTATGACAGATTTTGCTTTTGTGAGCTTTTTTGGTTTGTTTTTTTTTTTTTTTCCTTTGCTGATTACAAAATCAATGTTGTTCCTTCTGGTGCCTCCAGCTTAAGTGCTTTTCTCCAGCTCCTGACAGGTCTCCTGGCCACCCACTCTCTCCTCTCCTCTCTCCCTCTCCCCCTTGGTGTTAACCTGCTGATGGTGGGATTTATTTTTTTCCTCTGAGCCTGGTGTTCTGGATTTGCAGCGCTGTCCTGTCACTGTTTGTTCCCTTAGGTGCCAAGCAGTTGCAAAAAAAATCAGCACTTAACAGAATAATTAATTATTTGTGTCATTAAGCTGCCCAGGCAGGGATCAGTTGGTCATTAACTTATTTCCCTTCTTAGGTGATTTGCTTTTGTGCTCTTCTCTTGGTTTCAATTTCTCATGTTACTATCCATAGTTGCTGATTGTAATCTTTATTTTCAGTCATTCCCACTTTATATTTTTCCTCTTTTAACTGAGGAATCACAGCTGACCTTGCCTTTTTTGCCTTTGGGCTGACTTTTTAATATACTGAGGGTGTCATATGCTGTTTTGTTGTGAGATGGGAGGGGAGAAATACAAATTAGAGTAATAAATTAGTGCTGCTGCCAGACTGGTAGCTCTTGGGAGTAGGACCTAAACCCCTAGATGATAAATCCTTAAATTATCCTTAGGGTTTAAGAGCTGGAACCCAAGTCCCTTTCCTTTTGGTGGCATAGAGAGGCCTTGGGCAACAATGAGCATTGCTCTGTGGGTTTTAGATACAGAAGCACTTAGAGATTGGGGATTATTAAACAAAAGTAATGGAAAAGAGACATTTTCCTGGTTATTTAGATATCCTCAGTGTTTTGCCGATGTCAGCAAACCATCCAAAATCAGCCTCAGGCAACCACACATCCTCCTCATTCTGTGAAAACACTCTGATATGCTAAAAGCAAATTGCATCCTAAATGTTGTTCCACAGGATTTTAGGATCAGGTGCCCTGTTTTCAACATCTTTATGGCTAAAATAGTTAGGGAAAAGTTAATTCTGCTGTGTTGGAATGCCCTTGGAGATGGCAGTGGGTAAGTCACCCATGAGCCAAGCTGTGTTTGTGTATTGGTACCTTTTTATAATCAAGTATTTGATTTGTTGGTTTTTAATTAGAGCAATGCCAAAAAAAAAAAAAAAAAGAAAAAATTAAACATATTGGAATTGGAAAAAACAGCCAGAATTCAGAACCACTCTGGTGTTGTCCTTGGATATAACTGTGCTCTACGATCCAAAGTATATTCCCAACAATACCAGTAACGTCAGCTTTTCTCCAGCAAGAGTGGGAGTAGGGCTGTTATTCCCAGAGAACACACTTCCCCACAGGGTCAGGAGAGAGAAGCCAGTCCAGGCAACAAGCCACCTTATTTTTTTCTCCCAAGGAATGTGGGTGTGACAGTGGGAGCACAGGGTAGCTGAGAGGGGTAGATCCAAGGTAAGTGTCCAGCCCTGAAAGTGGGGGAACTCCTGGGAAACTGGGTCTGTTGGCACCTCAGAGGTTTTTATCTTGGTGAGGAGAGAGAGAGAGAGAGGGAGGAGTGGAGTGAATCCATCTGACAGGCGGCAGGAAAAGAGCTTTGCCGATGGATGAGGGTTGGAGAAACTGAGGCAGGGCTGGAGGAACCATCAGTGCTGCAGCAATGACAGCCCAGGCTTTCTTTTCCCCCCCCAGGAGAAAAATCACCAACATTCCTTGAACGCCACACGTCGTGCTGATACAATTCCTTTCCTTCAATCACACGCCATGCCAAGGTAAGCACCTGGAAAATGCACTTTGGAATCATCCCGGAAAAGTATCTCTGTTCCCCTTCAGCACCCCCGAAGTTTGCTATAGGGAATCCTTGAAAAAAGCACTTGGAGAGCATTCCATACCTTGGATTGCAGCATCCTGGAGTGATTATGAACAAGTTGATTCCAGTCCTTGCAGTGCTTGGGATGGGAAGTGGAGAACCTGTGGGAGACATGAAGGCTTCACTGGCCTTGGATAGACCCTGGCTACAGCACTGAGGACTGGTTTGGGAGCCAGATCAGGAGAAAAACAGAAAGATTCCTCCCAGGAGGGGTCAAGAGTGGCAGTGCTAAGGGGGTATAATCCATTTTCCCATATCTATGGTGGAAAATAGAGTAAAGCTTTCTTTTAAATTGCAGCAAGAAGTTAAGTAACAATTCCTCAGAGTTCAGTCCCTTGGAGCCACATGGGACTTCCCAGCACCAGGAGTTGGATCTGGACCAAGGCAGGGATAGTCCTCTGAAATGTCAAAGACGTGTCTGTGCTTCCAGGTGTTAGAGGGAGTCTGAAATTCAACCCAGTGGTGATATCTGGGTTATTTCAGTGGCAGTTTAGGAGTGTTGCCACAGCACAGGGTGAAGCACCAAGGTGCCCCATTCCTGGAAGTGTACAAGGCCAGGTTGGACAGGGCTTGGAGCACCCTGGTCTAGAGGAAGGTGTCCCTGCCCATAGCAGGCACTGGATGATGTTTAAGGTCCCTTCCAATCCAAACCGTTCTAGGATTCTGTGAGGCACAAAGTTCTGGACACTTGGAGCTCCTCAGTCAGTGAAATGGGTGATTTTGTCTCCTGCCGTGGGCATTGCCTGATGTGATGTGTGGGGCTTATCTTAAATCCAGCTGTGTATTCCCAAAGCCCAGAGTTTGTCCCACACTGACCTTGTCTTCCTTCTTCTTCGCAGCCCTCCACGAACTCCAGTAAAAGTTGTGCCTCAAATTAGAATAGAACTTGAGCCTGAAGACAATGGTTATTTCTGGAGGAGCAAGGGAACAGAAACTACTTTGTAATTTGTCTGTCTGTCCAATCTTCCGTGGAATTTATTTTGTCACTAGCCAAATATTAAAAAGCTCCCTGCTCCCCGCTGGCAAAGGTAAATGAGCCACCCTGCTGCCCCTCTGCCCGTGCCCCCCCCAGGTCCCTCCGGGCCCCTCGGCGCCGACACCAGGACTCGGATTGCCTTCTCCAAAGCGTCTCCCGTTGCAAGGAGGGCAGGAAGCGTTAAGGATGTCCTGTGGTACCTGCGGGAAGTGCCAGAGGCGGCCGGTGGTTGCGCGCCCGGTGGTTGTGTGGCAGAACAGAGCTGACCTCCAGCCTGATTCCGTGTCTGCTCCCACTGCTCGGGGATGCTGGAACGTGCTGCTAACCCTCACGCTCTCACCTGTAGTTCAAAGGAGAAGGTACTTCACTCCCAGCACAGACAGACCGTTGCCATTGCTGTAGCATGTTTGGAAACGTCCCTTTCCTATGCAATTTTTTTTTTAAGAAACACTTTAATGGACTTAATCCGTCAGGTACATGGAAGAGTGTTATTTTCCTAGATTATTTTGTTTAAATTATGGGGGCCTAACCTATGACTTCTTTTTTTTTTTTTTTGTCAATTTTTTTAACCTTTTTTTAATTACTGTAAAGAAAAATGAATTTTTTTCCTGCAGCAGGAAACGTATAGTTATGAGTAGTTCTACCTCTTATTTCTAGATGCCAGGCTTTCTGTAAAAAATGTATTGTACCATATATAATGTGATTTTTACAAGAAACAAACCCACCACACCACAATCTCCAGGACGTGGCACAGGGCTGGATCGGTTCCATTAACACCTTCTGCTCTGAAGCATCTGGCTTTTTTAGGGTTATGTTGGTTTTTATGGGGTTTCTTTTTTATGAGTAGTCTTTGCTGTGAAGGAGATGGGATGTAATCTGCATCTTCCTGCATCTCACACCATCGTCTGTGGAATTCACCCTAAATCTTGGCTACTCAGCTTCTCAGCCCCAGACCCCGCAACTGCAGCAGGACCAAGCAGGCCAGGCACGGGCATCCCAGGATTTTGGGGTGGAACCAAGTGAGCATCACCTCCGGGGAGGGTTTTCTCCCTGTAGCGTGTTCATACTGGTGTGTGCATCTAAACATGCCTTTGGGAAACTGGGCTTCACCAGGACATGAGGGAACACACTGAAAGCTTCATCCAAAAATTAAAATAGGAAGAAAGGATCCCCAAGCTGTCCGGGCGAATTCCCTGATGGAGACAACCCTGCCGCAGAGGAAGGGCGCGCGCTGCCGCTTGGTCCTTGTGAAACCAAAGTTCCTGTTGGTGAAGTCGAGAGGGTTTTCTGATGGTGCTGAGGCCTTAAATGCCAAATTTTAGCATCTGCTCCCACGCAGGAGCCATCACCTCCGTACATCCCCCGCTCACTCTCGAGGGGTCTCCACTTCCATTTCCATGAAAGCTGTGTTGTGTGTCACAGGAACGCAGCTGAAACCTGCTCTGAAAAGGCTGGAGGAACACGGGAAAGGGCCTGAAGAGGAGCAGCTCAATCCTATTTAGGTATTTCGTAGGAAAAGCCTGGGTGGGCGCTTCAGGGAATAGATGTGGAGACTGACCCAAAGCCCTCTGAGATCAGAGTCAGCCGTCAACAGCGACCTTCCCCCACAAATCCAAGGTCCCAGGTCCCGGTGGGACCCGTGACATGGCCACCAGCCACAGCCAGCTTTGTCCCAGCCCCGGGAACACGGTGGCCACCAGCCTCTGGCCTGCTGATAAACCTTTGTATTTGTATTTTTATTTTGAATCAACAGCACTTTCAGATACTTTTATTATTGTTTGTAATTCTCCTAAGTCTGTATTTGCTTTGGAAGAGAGAATGAAAACTTGGGATGAAATGAAGTGGATCGGGATGGTGGAACAAAAAGGAAAAAAGCAGAAAACATTTCAAATATTATTAAAGTGATTTTTTTTTCAGTAATATAAAACATGAAATTCCTTATAACATTATAGTATTTTACAGTTTTATGAAGCTTTCTATTGTGACTTTTATGGAATCAAAAGATGAAGATGATGAGATATTTTAGCATTTATATTTTTCAAAATTAAATGTATACTGAAAATAAAGTAACTTTATGCATTTATGTGAGAGTTCATGTTCATTTTTGCTCTTCATGTGTCGAGTCTTGTCTGATTGAATTGAGATCCGACGATCCCTGTGGTGATATGGGGGGGTGGCTGGCGATTTGGGAGCAGGCGTCATTGGCTCGCCTGGATTGCCAAGGAGCAGCATGGAGACGAGCCCGGCGGTCCGAGGGGTCTCACCTCCTTCAGGAAGCAGGCGGTGGGTGCAGGGGAGATGCAGCAGGTGGAGACCATGGAGAGGAAGGTCCTGGTGGAGCCCAGGAGCACAGGCAGGGGCGCCTGGCTGTAGCTGCTGGCGTACTCGTACAGATACCTGCAGCAGGGGCGGCGTGAGGAGACCCGGCACACCGGGATCGGGAGCAGGACATGCGGGATTTAGGGGCGTTGGGGCTGCCCGGGGATGGGAGCCCTCTCCGGCTACTGGGAACGGCGAGTCCGCGCTGCAGGACTTGCCCGACAGGGCCGAGGACTGCGGGAGGGACAAGGGGTTGTGGCCGCACACCCACATCCTGTCTCATCCCCCCGCCCCGGTTTGGCGTCCATCACCCGCTTTTGGTCAGCCTCA
>VYXB01004354.1:264570-282206 GCA_013397135.1 Pachyramphus minor | reverse complement strand
AATTGTTCCCTGGGAGGGTGGGGAGGCCCTGGCCCAGGTTGCCCAGAGAAGCTGTGGCTGCCCCTGGATCCCTGGAAGTGTCCAAGGCCAGGTTGGACAGGGCTTGGAGCAACCTGGGCTGGTGGAAGGTGACCCTGCCCATGGCAGGGGGTGGGATGAGATGAGCCTTAAGGTCCCTTCCAACTCAAACCAGTTTGTAATTCTATGATTCTACTTTTTTGGAGAGAAATTAACTCTACACTAAGCACAATCAGACTTCCCAGTCACAAGTGTCCCTTAAAATGTGTCTCACTGGATGGTGTGACCTGCTTGTCCCTGAACTGTTGGGAAGGGCTTGTTTTTCCTTCTCACTGAGTGTGCACATCAAAACTATGTATTGCCAGGAGTCTGCTTGAGAATTGTCAGACAGAAATGCTCCCCAGCCAATGAAGATCTGGTCATGAGCAGCTGTCCCATTGACAGACACCTTTTACTCTGGTGAGTTGGTGCTTCAGAGGCTTCTGGGGTGTCCTTCTCTGGAGTAAAGTGTCACAGAGGGAATGAGTTTGCAAGGAATGTTCTACTCTGAGTATTATTTAAACTCAAGGGAATTTGGAAACTGAGATCTGTTACTTGGTAAATACCTCTGTCCAATTTCCCTTTAAGAATATGGATTATTTCTTAAGCACTGGAGAGCTCATGAG
Source organism: Pachyramphus minor (assembly GCA_013397135.1). Taxonomy (NCBI): domain Eukaryota; kingdom Metazoa; phylum Chordata; class Aves; order Passeriformes; family Tyrannidae; genus Pachyramphus; species Pachyramphus minor. The sequence goes on along the minus strand of VYXB01004354.1, from coordinate 281,523 downwards.
CATATTTCCCCTTCTCTGAAAGTACCTGCCCTGCAGCTGATCTGAGGCCAAGGTGTAGGCACTTCTTAGTGCTCTAGCATCAAATAAGTTGATAGCATTTCATATTTTGAAATATGTTGCCTCAGATTATTCATATTTTACTTTTTTATTATTATTATTGTATAGAAAACTGAATGCCTGGTTTCTTACAATTTTTCTACAAAACAGGATGAAAACTGTCAGAGAGCTCTTTTGTCAAACCCAAAGCTTTACTTTAGTCCAGATTATCTCACCCAGCTCTTTTCAGTGGAAGAAAAGTCTCCATGTGCTCACCTGTGACGTTTTATTGCTCTAGAAACCCTCACAAAAGGAAAAGGAGCTCCATTAAGCGCTTCACACCAACACCCTCTGAGTGATGATTCAGAATCACAACAAAACTTGGGGTGGGGGTTTGAAGGACAATAGGACCATTTAGGCTTGTTTTCCTAGGTTGCTTCATATGCTGCCTGTTTTTCACTTGTGTATATTGCATATAAAAGATGAGAAAAAGGATATATTTGGCTTTTCCGTGTTGCTGTTACCCAAGGTAAGTAATTGAAGAATATTAACTTCATGATTTTGGTCCAATTCTACTTTTGATAGTTCCGCTGTACACTTAAAGCTCTCTTGGCAATTCCAAATGATTCTCCTTTCCCTCACTTCTCAGTAACTCTTGCATATTGCTGTTGTGTATAGTAAACTTTAGCTGCCTTTTTCCCACGAGGAGATGAAAATGATTCCTGTAAGGCAAGTACTTAGCAAATCCATTTGTAAAGTGCATTTGGAAAGCTCATGAATGTGTCGGGGGGGTACCATATAAATGGAAGATTATTCATTCAGTGTGAATTTAGTTACACATTTTCAATGCAGTATAGATTTCCCTCCTGAAAATAACACATAAAATTTCTAGGCAGGGGGGAGGGAACCCACCTAAATTGGTGTCTCTTTTTTTTTTTTTTTCATATATTCATAGAAATGTGGATTACAAAATGGATTATCATAATTTTCTCACAGCATGCCATTTCTTGAATGATGCTAATACCTTGATGATTGATAGTCAATGTAGAAGGGAGAACATTAATAGTAAATGCAATAGTTTTATTTCCCTGTCTATACATATTTATTGTATTTTGCCAGAAACACACATTCCTATAGCCTTGCTGGTTTAAATGCTATCACACTGTACTGCCTGACTTGAATAATTTCTTTCTGAAATATAATTTGAGCTAAGTCATTTATAAATGTAAAAATACCTATATTTATGGCCTCATAAAATTTGATGAATTTGTTTTAGGTCAGAATGGAAAATTCTGCTAGTAGTCATATAGGTAGGTGCATAGATTGTATTTTGAAATGGCAGTAATTTACTGAAATACCCATTGGCATAGACAACTCAAAAATGTGCTAAGTAATTGCCTTTGGACCTTCAGTCTTAAAAAACCCACAACATCCTATATGAATAAAAGATCAGTCTTATTAATTCTTGTTTTTCATGTTCACAGGCTTAGTCTTCTTTTTTCCAATATTCTCTTTTTCCCTTATAAACTTCACTATTCATTTTCTGTTGCTTATAGGTCTTCCTATGAATGTGAAATGTTAAAAAAACCCCAAGAGGCATGCTTTTCGTTTATAGGTTAAATTGCCCCTTTAGCATATAAGTCCCCAGCACAGCAAGGACATGGAGCTGCTGGAGAGAGTCCAGAGGAGGCTCCAAGATGATCAGAGGGATGGAGCAGCTCTGCTGGGAGGAAAGGCTGGGAGAGCTGGGATTGTTCAGCCTGGAGAGGAGAAGCTTTGGGGTGACCTGATTGTGGCCTTCCAGGACCTCAAAGTATTTGGGGTTGGTCTCTGCTCCCAGGCAGTAAGTGACAGGAGGAGACGAAATGGCCTCAAGCTTCTCCAGAGGAGGCTCAGGTTGGCCATGAGGAGGAATTTCTGGCTGGAAAGGGTGGTGAGGCCTTGGCAGGGGCTGCCCAGGGAGGTTTGGAGTCCCCAGCCCTGGAGGTGCCCAAGGAAGGCCTGGCTGTGGCACTCAGTGCTCTGGGCTGGGGGACAAGGGGGGCATTGGGCACAGGGGGAATTTGATCTTGGAGGCCTTTTCCAGCCTGAATGATTCTGGGATTCTGAGAAGGCAGCATATAAGAAAGATAGAGAGGGACTAGGACCACAAGGGCCTGGAGTGCCAGGACAAGGGGGAATGGTTTCCCACTGCTAGAGGGCATATTGATGGGATATTGGAAAAGGAATTGTTCCCTGTGAGGGTGGGGAGGCCCTGGCACAGGTTGCCCAGAGAAGCTGTGGCTGCCCCTGGATCCCTGGAAGTGCCCAAGGCCAGGTTGGACGGGGCTTGGAGCAACCTGGGCTGGTGGAAGGTGTCCCTGCCCATGGCAGGGGATTGAAGTTAAGCAGTCTTTAAGTTCCCTTCCAACCCAAACCATTCTGTGACCTTATGATTCCATAACTGTTCATTAGCCATTGTGTAATTAGTTCTGCAAGAGTCAGTCTGAAGCTTGCATACCCTGATGTAACACACAAGGTACCTGCCTGAACAATGGAGAGGCACGAACTTGATTATTTAAGTAGTCATTTGCTATTTCAGTTCTTTACTAGTAACAGATGGAAGTTACTCTTCGGGCTTGGTGATGGTCCTTGTGTTATTTAAGAAAACTGTTGTGTTGTCTATCATTGTCTCTACAGGGATCAAGCTGCAGAGCAGAGATGTGACTGCACAGCTCAGCATGGATCCCAATTCTCTTCTAAATTAAACTATTTGACTTTAGTCTTTCTAGGCCATGGCGTTTCCAACACTACCTTTCAATATCTAGGTAAGTACAGCTGGCAACCTGTCAAAATGTCTTAAAGGATGTTCTGAATTAACCTTTAATGCCATTGCTCAATATTGGGTTGATTATTGTGCTAATTGAAAAATACAGACTTCAGTCTTGAACATGTTATAGCTTCATTTATTTAGGGGAAAAGAAAAATTTCCCCTGATTTTTCCCTCACAGAAGTTTCCATTCTGAATGAGTACTGCCAAAGCCAAAAAGTGCTGGAAGACTTTGAAGCCAGAAGAAAAAGAAGATCACAGGATGCCATTGAATTAATGAAAAAGGAAGAGCTGTTGTAATCCTACCTGTAATAAGCCAAAGCAGTGTAAAATGAAGTCAGAGCTCTTACGTGCTGATGTTGGGATGATGACAGCATTCTTTAAAACCAGGATATTTTGCTTCTTATGGGCTGTCAGAACTCAGGGTTCTTCTTTTAAACTTTTTAACAGGATTTTCTGTTTCTCTCTTTATAGCCCTAAACCTGAGGACTGTTACTTTATCCTTTCTCTCTGCAGTGGGTATATTCTGCAGCTGATGGGTCATAAAGGGCCCAGGGCATAAAGATATACATGGAGGAATTCGGTCACCAAGAAGCTCAGCAAAATAGCTTCCTCAGGGGTTCCTCGTGTGTGTGGCTCAGCCCTGGCCGTGCCCTGAGCTGTGCTGACCCACAGCAGCTGAGCCAAACCGCTGCTGGCAGAGGCTGCCCTGCTTCACTGCTCTTGAATGTCCTTTTTGGGCAGGCTGCTGCCGCGCGCGGGATGTGCACAGGTTAATTCTAACTCCTCTAACTCCTCACAGCCCCGCTGACAGCCCAGGGAAGGCACAGCAGCGTTTAGGATTAGGAGGGCTAAAATTACCCTGCACCTCCAGCCAGCAGCCTGTCTGTCAGCAAACCCTGCAGAACCAGAGCTGGGCTTGTTCTCCTCCCGCCTGGAGGATGCGAACACAGATTCGTGAACAGCTGCAAGCGAGAGAACAAACGGCTCTGGGAGGAAAGATTTCATGTGACAGAAAAAGAGAAATTATTATTAAGCAGCTTAATTTCTTACAGATTGGGTTCAGCAAGTCAGTTCTTTTGCTAATTTGCAACCCTACTTTGCCCACTGAGGTTCAAAGGCAATTGCTAATGGCGTTTGGCCCAAGTCCAGTGAGTTGCATTTGTTATGTTTGCATCTCATCATTCAGTTGTATCTCAGCATTCTTTATTAGGTAAGCAAAATTTTATTTTGGTCTACACAGAGAGGTTTCAGTAAAAACTTATCATCATTAGCTTTCAGACTGAGAATATAAATGGGTATTAGAAGCCTTGTTTGGGCAAATGGGGAGAGTTAATCAGAGCAATGGAGGGTCATCTGGGAAGTACTGATTCCTGTCCAGTATTTAGCTTAATAAGATATTTCAAAAGGTCTCATGCTCAAAATAATTGTGAATTGTACCTGTGCCAGGCAGCAGCTTAGGTGTGCCAGAAAGCAAACAGTTGGATCTATTGCCACTTGATCATCAGCATCAACTTCTGTGAGGATGAGCAATAGATTTGAGTGTTCAGTGGACCAAACCTGGGATGGACAGCTTTAAAATGGGATAAAATGGACTTGGCAATTGGAATGGATATGCTGGACAAGTCTGCTTCTTTTCTGTCTCTGTGGACTTTGGAACACTGCTGATTATTTTACTCCTTTTTATATATTGGTTTTTATTCAGATTTTTCTGCATGTTTTTAGTGGATACTAAATGCTTCTATTGATTTCCCAAACTCAATAAATTAGATTTTGATCGACGTACCTGATAGAATTTCCAGATGCTCTCAGGGAGCAAAATGTTCATCTCTTTCCAGGAGCAAGACAAATGAACAGGACTGCCTTGCAAGAGGCCTCCAGGAGTGCAGAGCTTGCTGAAAGCATCCTCTGAAGCTGGGCCAGTTGCCTTGGAATTAGAAATGACCATTAAATAGATTAACAGTGTGAAGAGGCGGGATGCAGCATGAGTGTTGTTGTGAGGAGAGAGAGCTGTGTGAACATTTCCCTTTTATGAGACAGTTCTGTTGGACTAGGGGCAAGCCCTGGGCTCTTCCCTCTGTATAAAGTAATATAGCCATGCTAAAAAGAAAGCCAGAATGCCTGCGGGGGCATCTTCAAACTAGCGGAGTTGTCAGTAACCAAATTCAGTTTTAAATTCTTCATACAGTGTAAGTCTACCTTGCTTTTCTGTGTGGCATTATTCCTTGTTATTTAATGCCCACACATAGTCATGGAAAAATTATGTATCGTATTTTTCCTTGCAATATTCAAGTGCCTAATTCCCCTGAAGCCTATGACAGTGTTTTCCTAAATTTGACGGGGTTTGTTCCTCCCAGATAATAAATCTTCCCATTTCTAAATAGATAAATTCACATTACCACACAGACTGAACATTCTGAGTCCTAAAAAGCATTTGATGTTCTAGAGCCATAGCTACTAACCTGGAATGAAAATAGGAAATAATCTGTGTAGCCCCAGCAGGGTACAGGAATGCTGTATAGCTATTTCCAGGGTGTGTAGCATGGCTACAGCTTTTAGGGATTAAAAGAGCTAAAATAATAAGCCCAAACATAACTGATGACTATAAGCAATAAATACAATTTCAAGCATCACAGGCTGAAAATAATCTGTTCTGGGCTGAAACGTCCGACTCTTGAGGGGCAAAACTAACTTTCTAGCTGTCCAACCAGATTTATTGGCTACAACACAAGCCTCTAATGAACCTTAACAAAAGAGTCAATTAGCAAAGAGCTTACCACTGTAGCAGAGCACTTTTGATGATAACATGTTTCTCTACATTTTGAAACCCTATTATGTTTTGGTTTTTTTTTAAATTGGCTTTTCAGTTCAATTTCCTGATTTTGAGTGGTTCTTCCCAATTACCCAACCTCTAGGCCTCATCACACACCCTACTTAGATTTGGGCTACTGTTGCACTCATCATTCAGCAAGTTAGTGTTGCAGTAAGGACTGTGTCGCTGGCACAGGGTACATGTTTTGCTTAATTTAAAAAAATAAATTGAATAGCATGCTTTACCCATTAGGTGTAATAACATGGAGGAAAATATTTCTGAGTGAATGTGCCTGCTTATACATCATAGTTAAGTTACTTCTCATTTGGGCTCAAATTAGCAAAAGTAAGAATGTAGGAATTGTGATTACATCAAACTAACATTTGCCTGGTTCAGAATCCTGTCTCGGGCAGTTTGCTGGATCAGGTGCCTTTAAGAGAGATGCAGAAACCCCCACTCTGTGCAATTTGTCCATTCTTCCACTTTCTACTTGCTGATATTTGGTTTACTTCTTACTGAAGTACTAAGATGTGTGTTCTCATGTCTGCAATGTTATGATCTGATGTGACTTCCTTTCTGTGTAAATGTAATTTAAACAAAAGAACTGGCTAACTTGTTTTCAAGAATGTGTGTCAGCTCTGAAATCTTCAGGCTACCCCACTTTCAAACAAATTGCTTCCAGCCATCCCTTGTTCTCCTGCCATGAGAATGGTATCTGGTAACAACCCATTCTGTTTTCCTATCACTCATTAGCTTATGTGTCTTTGTTTCCCCTGGATTTGTCTCTCAGCTACTGCTGTATCATTGCCTGCAATTTATTTAATAGGGAATGACCAGAAATTGTGTCAATAATTACAGCATCTTGATGAGTTTAATCAGTGATGTAGTGTCTTACTGGGGCTAAAATTCAAGATGCTGAACCTGATTTCATTTCAAAGACAACAAAAAGAGCTCCCCATCGCCACCAACACATGGATGGATGTAGCCAAAGTGGCTGTGGGTGATGCAGGTGTGCACACCCTGTCTTGGCAGCACTGAACCTGTTGAATATGTTCAGCATACAGCTTTCAGGAAAGTTAAATATGGAGACAGCCTAGTTTGAACAGACCAGCTGGATTCTCATACAGCCCTGAACTCAGCCCCACTGAGGTGTTGGCAGCTCATGCAACAGTAGAACTTCAGGTCTGCCACAGCAAAAACCTTCAGCTCGACCCTTGTGGTTCATTGTGAAAATTCTCCTTTCCCTCTCCCAAAATCAGCACCTTGTTTTAATTTTAAGTCAGAGTTAACCACCACTGCAAGACTTGTTTTGTTGTCCAGAAAAGGTGAACGAAGAAGGGATGGGAGTGGGTGTTTTACTGGTGATACAAATAGAGCATTCAGGACTACATCACTCTGCTTTCCTTAGGTGAGCTGACAATGCTGGCTGTGACAGTGAGGTTCAAGGCATGAAAGCCCAAGGACAGTGAGGAGAACAAATGCTCACTGGAGGGCTAGAGCCAACTGGTGCTACATCTGCACGTTCTCCTCTCCCTTTGTGTGCTGTTGCCAGGGCTCAGGAGGTGGGGGTACCTAATATTGACAAGAGTCAGCTTTGCCTCTGAGAGAGAGGACAACTTGCGCTGCATTTTTAGACTGTCAGGCGGTGTGGTCTTGCCCTGTGTTCTGTGTAAATATTTTTCTCTCTGTGCTAAATAGAGGCTGATTTTCCATCTAATTTGTCTGTAAGAGAAATGCATGCAAGCAGCTGTTCCCTAACAATATCTGTCAGTCCGAACTCACCTGAGACAAGATGAGTTGATGATTCAAATTGAGCTTGTCCAAATACCTTTCTGCATTGGTGAGACACTAACACTTCAGTTAGTCAAGATTTAGTCAATTCTTGACATCCAGCTTTGCCACTCATCAATATGTAATGTAAGGCTTCAAAGGTCAGTCTCAGAACATTGAAAATCCATCTTCTCATGCTGCAAATACACCAGGGACACAAATACATGTGCCAGCCTAGGAGGCCTGCGGGACAATGACACACTTAGTTTAAGAAGATTCTTGAATAAGGGTCCTTCAGGGACATAGTCAGTTGTCAATGGTAGTGATAAAAGGTTCTTAAAGGCAGCAAAAAGTAGTTTCAAAAATTAATTCATTGTTTAAACTGTTGTATCCACCTAAAATCCTATCTCTGTTTCTCCCGATTAGGAAAAATAAATGGCCTGTTTAGATTTTTGGTGTGAGCTCTTATCTCTGTGGTGCCCACATAAATCAAGGGTAACTTCAATGAAGCTATTACTCATTTAATACTGATGTAAACACAAATTAGCACAAATCTGGCCATCAGTCTATAATGGAAAAATGCCATGGGTTTCAAGTGTTTATATCAAGGGTGGCCAGCATTTAACAGTAAGGAAATAATTATGGAAGACAGTGAGTGCTTTTAAAGAATGGCTGGAGTAGACCCAAGATGGCATGGTTTGGAGTGAAAAGTACCAAAGATTGCTTTTCTCCCTCAGGCTAGTGAGAAAAAGTCACCAGAGGAACAACACTCACCACTTTGACCATTAAATGTTACACTTTTCTCAGAGTAAAGGTTATTAGCTGCACGGCGCTGGCAGAAATCCATTTTGAATAATTGTGTTCTAGCTTCCCAGTTGTTTCTGTTACTGGCTAAGGCAGTCTCCCCTTCCTGTCCTAAAAAGCAAGGTAGAAGCTATTGTGTGACATTTACTGCTAGTGGAAAAGTGGCTTTGATGAGGTCTTTAGTGGGATATTTTTGGGAACCATTTCAACTTTAATGCGATGCCCATTTGTCTATCTAAAAGATTCATCCTGTATCTCTTAGACCTTTTATAGCTCTGTGACCTGTGTTCCACGTCTGTGAAAGTCACTTACCTGACTTTCACCCCTCTGCTAGACCAGAACATTCCAGCAGAGTTAAAACTTGACTTTATTCCCAACTGTGCTTTCTCCCTTGCTGGGGGCTGAGCCTCTGTGCTGGACTGGCCCAGCTGTGCACTCCACAAATGGGAGCCCTGGGACAGCGGGATTTCTTCTCACAGCTCAGAGATGCCAAAGTTATAATTCTTTTTAGGCAGACAGAGGATCTTTCAGGTTTCTCCAGCACAAGTCATTGTGCCCTGTGCAGAAGAGTCCCCAGGTAATAAGGGAATGCAGATTGCTGCTGTCTTGGTCCTGTAGTGTGATTTTATTAGCTATTTCATAACTTGGTGCTGAATACAAATGGCTTCATATGGAAATGGGAAACAGTGGGGTCAACCCTTTTGTGTACAAGTCTAGCACTGAACCATACCAATATAAAGATTGTAAACCAATGTGATTTCCTTCATGGCTTAATATTCAGACATGAAAACATCACAAGGTTTGGAACAGGTTGCCCAGAGAAGCTGTGGCTGTCCCTGGATCCCTGGAAGTGTCCAAGGCCAGGTGGGACGGGGCTTGGAGCAACCTGGGCTGGTGGGAGGTGTCCCTGCCCATGGCAGGAGGACTGGAACCTTTCCAGCCCAAACCATTCTACAGTTCTAATGAGCTAAACTTTTATTTCCAGTTTGTATAGGTCAGGATGTATTCTTGTGATTACAAGAAGGAATGATATTTGGGTTACACTGAAGTAGATTCATTAGGCAATTCCAAATAGGTATTTTAAATTCTGCATCAATTATTTCTGGTGTGTCACAGCCCAGAGAACTTGTGCTGCATTTAAAGGTGGGGGAGACACACACACAGGTTCCTTCCCCAACCTCAATCTACCTCCCTTTGGGCTTCCTAACAGAGAAATCAAAAGAAATATGAAAGTGCTTATGTTCAAATTTCAGCTGTGGCTATGCCTGTGTTTCCTCCTAGGACTGTTCATTTCCCATCTGCTTCACTCAAGGGGTCGCTCCATACGCCTCAGGCTGTGGAAACTAAACGTGTCTTTCCCAGCCACTGAAGGCACAGACAATCCCAGGCACTCCCTAGCAGCCTTGTCACAGAAGACAGGGAAAATACAACATTCAACCTCTTTTGTAAAAAGCAGTGTGTGGAACGTTTAAGGAGACAGCAAGTCTGGGTACACCATATGCAGGGAGCTGCAAAGGTCAAACACCAAACAGCGGCGGAAAAGGGGCCTCTGAAAAGACAAAGAGAAAAATTTACATTTCCTGTAAATAACCCTGGAATATTTTAAAACCACTCTGGAATGTAAGAACAACCTGGAAGGCAGGTGAGGGTCAACATGCTGAAATATATATTGAGACACTTCTCCAAAGGATCTGTAAGACCCACTGGGGTGGGCAGCGTGTGGAAGGTGCCACGTTCAGCGTGAGCACTCAGAACCTGTTTGTTCCTCTGTCATCACATCTGGAGGGTGAAAGTGAGCTGTGTGTCTCTGGGCTTTCCAGAAGTTTTGGCAGAATGGAGCAGACAATTTGATAATTTCAGAATTAAAGGGATCTTAAAATTTTCAGTTTGAAGGGACCTTAAAAGTCATCTAGTTCCAACCCCCTGCCATGGGCAGGGAAATTGTGAATTCAGCAGGTGAACATGAGTGTTTCTAGGCATTATTTTAAGACACTGAATACCAATTTCACAATATTAAATAAACAACAGCTAATAGAGCATGGTGCTAGTAACACCAAGGTTGTGGGATTGATCCCTGTATGGGCCATTCACTTTAGAGTTGGACTTGATGATCCTTCTGGGTCCCTTCCAACTCAGAATATTCTATGATTCTATAATATTTTTCCAAGTTCTTATATTTTATTTCCAAGCGGATAATAAAAAAAGCTATTCAAAGTTGTTTATAAACCACGGATATAGAAGATTTCCCAACTGATAATGGAATGATGCAAGGACAAAACTTTTATTGACTTTGGAGAATATGGAGGCAGTTTAGTTGTTGTTATTGTACATGTCCTGCATTTGTGTTTTAACTTTATAATTTAGTTACTGGTGAGGTATAATCATTCTTGATGGATGTGTTCACAACTAAGGCATAAAAAAGCTGCTGAGTGTGTTCTGGAAGCTGCTAATTATTCTTAGCTGTTATCAGTTTTAGTACCAATCACAGATATTCAAGTCTTGACTTTGGTATTTTCCCTGTGTGCCAATAGAAACCTTATTAGTGTCAGCTCTCCAGAAAGCACACCTGATTTTGACAGCTGTCCCCAGGCTCTGCAGAGAAGTAGGAGAGAATGGTCACTGATGTAAATCAGCCCTTTTCCCGGGAGAGAGATCAGAAGCTCCAAGTGAAGTGCATCCCATATGAGATGACCTTTCCAAAACCTCCCTCTGTGCAGCATCCCAGTCTGGAAAAGTGTAACTATGTGCTTGCTTGTTAAAAATCCATTCTTCCTTGTACAGAAGGCCTTATATTTGCTATTATCCAGTCTTATTTTCTGGATGTGATGCTTTCTGACCACAGCATATTTATTTCAGATTATTAGAATTCACCCTTGTAAGAGACTCATACACTGTTTTTGTAGAGGTTGAAGCACCTATGTGGTTTTCTAGGAGTCTTCAGAACTTGCCAGAGAAGAGAACCTTCAGACTCAGAGAAAAGCATTTATTACTTTATGAAATTCTTTTCAGTTTTGGCTGAGATGTAAACTTGGTCATTTCCTGGGTTTTGTACTTGATTTCTTAGCAAAATGCTGGCAGTTTGTCAAAACATAAAAGTGTAACCTGGCACACTGTGCCACTAGGAATAATGGCATGTTGCATTGGCAGGGACAGAGTCTCCTCAAGGAACAGAGAGATGGGTCTTGGGTAGGCTGGACTTGCAATGCAACAATCACCTGTTGGTGATTGAACAAATAACCTCAATGCCCCACTTCCCAGATAACAAAAATATCCCCTCTCTTTGGCAGGTGAGGTAGTTGCTCTTGTGTGGTGTCATACACAGCTGGCAATAGGTAACTGGGAACTGCTGGGATTCCTCTATCCCCTGTTCTTACTTGAAGAAAAGACATGGAATACAGCAGCCCTCTCCTCTGTACACCAGTTTGCCTTGGTTAAGAGCTGCTTCAGTTGCAGTGTCAGGCACTCAAAAGCTAAGAAGAGACAGTCATTGGTGTCACCTTTTAATTCATCATCTCTGCACTGCTGAGGGCCCTCGAGGGCTGTGCCCAGTTCTGGGCCCTCAGCAGGAGAGACCCGGAGGGGCTGGAGCGTGTGCAGGGAAGGGAAGGGAGCTGGGAAGGGGCTGGAGCAGCAGGAGCAGCTGAGGGAGCTGGGGGGGCTCAGCCTGGAGAAAAGGAGGCTCAGGGGGGACCTTCTGGCTCTGCAACTCCCTGACAGGAGGGGGGAGCTGGGGGGGGTCAGGCTCTGCTCCCAGGGAACAAGGGACAGGAGGAGAGGGAACGGCCTCCAGCTGGGCCAGGGGAGGCTCAGGTTGGCCATGAGGAGGAATTTCTGGCTGGAAAGGGTGGTCAGGGACTGGGAGGCGCTGCCCAGGGAGGTGGTGGAGTCACCATTCCTGGAGTGTCCAAAAAATGTGTAGGAGTGGCACAGAGGGACATGGGTTGGTGGACTTGGCAGTGCTGGGGGAACAGTTGGACCCAGGGATCTCAGAGGGCTTTTTCAATCCAAATGGTTCTGAGATTACAATATCACCTTTACCTACAGCACTCATTTCTCCTGCCAGCTCTCTCACATATTAGTATCTTGGTGTATCTGTCTGTGTGTCAGGAAGATTCCCAGTTCATGTGCAGAAATCTGAAGGTGCATGGAGAAGAGAGCACTGGAGGGGATTGCTGCAATGGAAAGGATCACCTGTGATGGAGGCAGGTGAATGAGAAGAATTCTGTTTTATCCCCATTCCTGCTGCAGTCTCGGTGTGTGTTGCTGAGCAAGCCACTTCAACCAAAATAGATTTTGAGGCCACTCTCTGTTTGTCTCATCCCCAGGACCCCCCAGGCCTAATGTGGAGAAGTGCTGAGCACTCACAGCTGCAAATGCAATCGATGGGCACAGTGGTCACTCAGCGTTTCTGGAATTAAGGAGGAGTGGAATGGCTCTCTGGGCATGGGGAGGACAGCAGGTTCTGGGTGCCAGACTTTCCTCTGCAAAAGATCTGTAGCATGGCCTCTGGCATGGCTTGGTTTGGGTTTTTTGTCTCTGTGACCCTGTTGTGGACACAGTGCATCTTGCAGCAATGTAAATTAATTAATGTCTGTGAGACATTCCTGACTAAAATTTCCCCCAATAGCAGGCGAAATTAATACCTTTTCTATGTGTAGCAGATTTTGGCTGGTATTGAGGATACAGTATTCCTGCAGATATATATGGTATACACATCACACACATACATGTACAGGTGGCCTGAGATGGGCTATCACATAAAGGAGCTACAGCTGCTTTCCCTGAAATCAATAATGAAATTCCATTCACTTCAATAGTTACAGGAGATGATGGATTAGGAGAACTTAATTTGGGCTTTGGGGAATTATATTCACAACTTTAATTGTATTCATATAAAATGCACATTGATCCTTGAACAAATTCTCAGTACAGCTGGCCATTGGAAAAAAAAAACCCAACAGAACTTTGCAAATGCCTTTGCACATTCTTCCTGTGATTAACTGTTCTTTTAAAGAGAAGAGAAGGTAGGGATGTAATAGAAGGTATTGCCCTGCTTGCAATTATTTTGAGTAGTAAAACAGATTAAGTAGAGGCTTAAGGCACAAGCTTAGTGAATGTAGCCATATCTAAACAAACAGTGGCAAATCTTCTCTTTCATTCTGAATTTTAAGATTAAATAAATGGCAGAGTTGTTTAAATTATATGTAAGCACATGCAAATATTTGATTAATGGGGTCTTGACACTTTAGCTTGTAATTCCTCCTCTCTTATTAAAATCGTCCACCAAATTTTGAAGCAGAAATTAAATCTTTCTCTAATTAAAAGCGTTACTTTTCAAACAAGATTGTGCGCTATGACAAATGCTGCTGAATTCTGCATTAGCACAAAAGCTCCTGAGCTCTCAAATCTGTGGGTCTTCTGTATAAGCAAACAAGGTTCTCTGCTAAAATCTCTGTGACTCATCGAATAATGGTGTGGAGAAATACCTGCCTGGTGCAACAGCTCAGGTGCTGATCAGCATTTCCCTCACACTTAACCTCCCTAGGCTTCCTTTTCTTCCTCCAGTAGTTCATTTGAAGAACTTGGATGTTTGAGAAGCATGAGGGAAGGCAAGTATGAGAGGAAAGAATTCAAGTCATGACACAGGTTTTCATTCACCTGCGTGCCTACAAATGATCCTGTGGCATGAACTATGAGCTGATTTCCACAGTGCACATTGTCATTTAAATATTTCCAGGAGTCCTGTAAAGCACCAGGGCACCATAAGGGTTAAAATTCATGCTCTTATCACTTTGGTAGGGGAGAGGAACATAAGGAGGCTCCACCAAAATCAATACAACTTTTGCTTTTGACTTCAGAGAATGTGAAGGATGAGATTTTGGACTCAGCTGCAGTGGGGGGATTTAATCTGGATTTACACAGATGGAACTGGGAAGAAGGGGTCACGGGGTGGCTGAGCAAATGTAACAACAACTTGCAGCTGAAGGGGGTGGTCCTGCACCACTTGCATGGTCTGCTCAGCCCAGATCTGCTCAGCAATGGCTTTGCTGCTTATCTGATTCTCAGTGATCCCACCTGGCTTGTTAAAGATGAAGGAAACTCGGCTTTTTGCTGCCAGGTTAGTTTTCTGCTGATTTAATGAGTTGAACTGGGTCAAGCAAAGTTGCTGCAAGGATCAAGAGTAGAAATATGTGGCTTGGGGAACTTCTCTTTTGGAGGCAGGACCGGCCAACAGGACAGAACTCATTTTCTGAGCCATGCTCTGCTCATGTTTCCACGTGAGCAACTATGGTGGGAATAGGAGCAGCAGTGGGGTTGCTAGGATCTCCAGCCAGCCCCAGTCTTTTGGGGATTTTATTGTTAAATAATTGTTCTTTGCATCCCATACTGAGCAGAGGAACCTGGCATAGCCTACCATGGGCTTAAGCTAATAAGTTTTGGGGGCAAAGTGAGGAGAAATTTCACTCTGTGTGTGGTGTTAGTCATAAATATTGAAGAAAAAAAAAATGAATAATAGCTGAGTCCCTGATTTCACTGGCTGCTGATCCTGCCTGTTAGAGATATTTATTCTGATAGGTCACCGAAATTCTTCCATTTAAGCCTGCAAAGCTTACATATTCAGGAAATACTCATATTTAAAGCAAATGAACTAGTACAAGAAAGCTGGTGGGCCTTTACTGAAGTGCACAAGCCTCTTTACAAATATCCCTTGTTTGTAAAAACAAACGTGCAAGGACAACTGGTGGAATCCTAAACAACACTTTTGCCAATGAGCTGGCTCTTTGCCAGAACCAGGACACGTTACCTCCCCCCTTCAGCTGCTGTAATTAACATTCATTTTTACCTCATGGAAACCATCCCTGTTAACTCCCAGAGCCGTGCCAGCATCCCTGAACAGAATGCGGCTCTCAGAGCTCGCACCGGTGCCAGCTCACCGCTCTTCTCCTGTGTTTCAGGGAAGTTTGCATTTCCTTCTTTATTTTTTTTTTTCCCCCAGGCTCGGGGAGCGGATGAGCCTCGGGACCGGCTGGGCGAGCTGCCTGCGGCTGCAGTTCGCCGTCCCTCCGAGCCGCGGCGGGGGCACACTCTGCCCGCGTTTGGCAGCTCCGCTCGGCACCGCGCCGGGAGCGGCGGCGGGCGCAGGTGAGCGGCGAGGATGGAGGGATGGATGGATGGGTTGGGATGGGATGGGGGTCCCCGCGGAGGGTCAGCGCACCTTTAACAGCCCGAGCTGGGGGAGCCGCAGCCCCGCGCGGGAGCAGGTGCGGGAAGGAACAAAGTCATTCGCCCCAGTGGCTCCCGGCCCCGGTTTGGGGGCAGCGAGAGGCTCCGAGGGGTGGGTGCTACTACGTGGCGCCGGCAAGGGGAGAAGCACTTAAATGTAAAATAATTGGCGGCATCCTGGTCGCCTCGGATTAAACTCCGCGCTCCCTTTTTAATATGCAGTGTCGGAGGTCCTCAGTACTCTAGAAATATAGTCTGAGTCCTGAAGGCTAGGGTTGGCAATTTGGGTTCCAAAGGAATTAGCAGGCTCCTCTAAAAATACTGGGGAAGCTCGGGTTTTATTCAGCTTCTGTGCAGAAAATTTGTGGTTCATAGATCTGCTTTGCCGGTTGGATCTGAGATGATATTGAAACAGTCAAAATTTACACGGTCATCTTAACTTGAAAGGTCAGGAGTGATTATTTTCCTTTATAAAAGGTTTCCCAGAAAGGTGTTGGTGGTTTTGCAGATGGAGTTGCCCGCAGAAGTTTGAGGGAGGAGCACAGGTAAACCCAATAAAGGGGGTTGAATGCAAGAGGGGAGGGGAGTTTGGTGTGATTAAAGAAGCAAACTAGGGTTGTGTATTCACTTAGCTAAGGCTGCTTGGGAAAGCTCTCCTCCAGAAGTGATGGGGCCCCGGAGTGCCTGTCCCGTCCCATCTCGGGGATGAGTGGAGCGGGTAGGGTGAAAAAGTGAACATTTGCGTTTGAAACCAGCAGTGGCGAGGGGTCTTCCCCTTGCATCGGCGATGAAAGGCTGCATCAACTTGGAGTTTGTTTGCTAAGAAATGAAGGTATATGCTGCTTTAAGGTAACACCCGGAGGTTTGCCCCTTCAGGGCCCCGTGTGGCACCTGCAGCGGGTGCAATTCGGCACAGGTGTATGCGGGACGGTCCCGGGGAGGAGCGGGAGCCTGCGGCGAGGCCGACCCGCCGCGCACCCCGGACAGACAACAGGTCCCACGCCTGAAACTTTGCACGCCGAATTCTGACGGATGGTAGCCGAGATATTGATCCTCCCTGGAAAAAGGCCTACAGGTGGCAACTGGGGGTAAAGCACCGCCAGCAAACACACAGACTCGGCAGCCGGTGCGCGTCGGTCCGGAGTTGGGATCAGTAAGTGCCGGGAGCGGGTTTGCCGGAGGCTCCTTTCCTGGCGCCGCGGAGCATCTCCCGCTCGGGCAGGGCGGGGGGCGCGGGGTGGGAGCGCAGCGCTGCCGGCGCCCCGTGTCGGGAGGGCTGGAGCGGGGGAGCGCGGCCAGAGCCCCTGCCCTGTGTGCCGTGCTGGCCCTGCCCTGGGTGTGCTCCCGGCCGGGGCAACAAGGCGGGCGGTGGGGCTGCGAGGGACTTGGCCGCTCCATCCCGCAGGAGCGGGGGGGCGGAGGACCGGCTGCCGAGGCAGGGATGCCCGGAGCCCTCGCAAATGCTTGCCGCCTTCTTTCCTGCACCCCCCTCCTCCTC
>VYXB01004354.1:239058-264415 GCA_013397135.1 Pachyramphus minor | reverse complement strand
GCGGAGCGGAGCTCGGCCGGGGGGCAGCGCCGCTCCCCCCAGAGCCCCCGCAAAGCCCCCGCTCCCGCACGGACCCCGCGGCACCGGAGCCGCCCCCGAGGGCCTCGCTGCGAGAGGGCGGCGGCCCCCGCGCCCGGCCCCGTCCCGAAAGTTTCCCGGCGGAAGGGGGTAAGTGGGCGGTGAGGGAGGGATGCGCAGGTGGGATCGCGGTGCGGGGGGGCCGGACCCGCGCTGCCGCGGCTCCTCGGGCTGCCTCAGCCCACAGGCTCCCACCCTGCCGGGGCACGGCTCAGCGGCCGGGGCTCGGAGAGCCTCCTCCAGCGAGGACAAACACCCATCTCCTCCTCTCCTTCCCCATCGGTCCCTGCCGCCAGGCAGAGGAGAGACTGTGACCTCAACTGTTGTCGTGACGCTTTGACATGTAGGGTTGATTTGCAAGGGCTAGAGCACAAATGCGGTGTTTAGACTTTAATATCTGCGTATGGTGATGGGTAAAATAAAGGAACCCGTTAGTATTCCGCTCCTGTAATACTTGGCGCGGGAGAGGCTGCTGTTACATCTCATTTCCGAGCTCATTTGGGAGAAGCGGCGTGATGCTGGGTGCCTTCCCTGCTGTCTTTTCCCGAGTGCCTCAGCCCGTCAGGCATCGGGGAGTCCTGCGAAGGGGAGACGGGAGGCTCCTTGCTTTGTAACCGCAAAGCTGCGGGGAGACACCTTCTCGGGCTCGGAAAGCCCCGTGAAAGCTTTTTTTTGCGGGTGGGATTACAGCGGGAGCCAGCAGCGTGACCCGGGTCCCCCGACTCGTGGTAGGTGATGCGACTCTGCTGGCTACCTTCTACACACCCCAGTGATTTTATCTATCCCTGTGACTGAGCCGAGCTCTGCGTTTGAAATGTTGTGCTAACTTGAGAGATGAACGGTGAGGTAGCTTTGGGGGCTGAAGCCTGAGCGCTGTGGGATTACCTGGGGGAAAGCAAGACAGACGTGTGGGTGGTGGTGTCATCTGGGGGCACATGCCGGGAGAGGCAGACGCCTGCTTTCCAGACCCTGACGTGTTCCAGCCGTGGCCATTAATGACGACTGTGTGGATGTTAATTTAGAGGGAGGGGCGTGGTAGTGGAAGGGGCTGTTGGATTTGGACTCCGCCGCGGTGGTGGTGGGAAGCCCCAGTGTTTGCAAGGCAGGTTGCTCCCACATCCCATCATGAAAAGTTAAGGTGGAAACATTTTCCTTGTCTGTTCCCACCCACCCCCCGACGGGAGGAGGTTCGTGACATGTACGATTTTCAGACAGCTCTTTGGGGTGTCTGCGTTTGCAGCAAATACGTTTCTCACTTCGACTGAGAACAGTTTTGCTTTCTGATGAGTGGAAACTGGAGAGAAAGAGAGATTTAAAAATAAAATCAGACTGTATAGTCGAAGTGGTAAAGCAAATGTTCTCAAGATCCCACGTAGCAAGCTGGGAATGAATGCAAACTGTTCTTGCTGTGTAACTCTTCCAAATTCAGTTCATCCCTGGAAGATGCGATCTCCTCCTGCTGCCCAGCAAAGCCTGAGCTGTGTGGCTGGTCAATCATGGAATGTGTATGAAGTTCTCAGGCTCCTGAAGCAGCAGTGTGTTGGCACTGCAGCACGAGTGACAGGCTTGTCACATGTGGAACTTGGCATGGACAGCAATGGGGTGGGAATCCACCCTGCTTTAAACGTTTTGGTGTGCCTAAGCGTCGCAAAATTTGAGGCAGGTTACTCCCAAGTCTGGGATAACTGACTCTCCCCAGTTCCTTCAGCTGCTGTGGATCTGGCAGGCCCCCTTATGCCACCCTCTGGAAGGCACAGTGACTGTAGGTGACACGTGCTTAATTTACGAGAGTGTGACCATAGACCGGTAAAGGGACACTTGGATCAGGCTTGCTTATGTTTGCATTCAAAGTTTCATAGTGCAGCTTTTCACATCCTGCTTTGCCTGTAACTTCCAAATGACAGCATGTGCACATATTTGGGAAAGTGTAAGAGTATCTAATTCCTTTGGCAAAACAGGAATGATTATTAGAGCAACCTGCTAATCGTCTTAAAGGGAAGTACTAATTCAGTGTGCACGTTGCAGATGAAGAGGTTCCATCAGCTTTGTGGGACTAATACTTATTGTTCATTCATGCCCTGTCCACCAGTGAAGCATCTTTATTGTGTAAATGTGTTTCTCAGATCTGCTCTCTAGGCACTGATTTTCTATACCCTAATGGGAGTCTGAAACATGAAGTCTGAGTTGCTGCACTGTGTATCCCTGCTGTACGAGCATTTACTACGTGGTAGGATAGCTTGGTGTCCCTTGGGGCCAGCTGCACTGCACTGCTGGGTGGGGACATGGGAACAGTGCTGTGGAGTGAAGCTTTGCACAGGATAAAAGAGCATGGATATCAGAAGTTAGAATTTGGATTAAGTTCTTTTTCCTCTGTTTACAAAATAAACTTCCATAAGCTCCTTATGTATTGCTACTGGCACCTGTACGCTTCAGGAACTGTGTCTTTACTCAGTGGAACACATCCTACTTAAAAAGTAGGATTGTTCAATCTCTCTCACTGCTCCTTTCCTTCTTCCCATGCCTTAGCAGCCACATATGCATGGAGATTTACCCCTGAAATCTGTGATTTAAGTCATTTGTGAGCAGCTTTAAACATGGGACATAAGTTGTTAAAAATCTGCTTGTGATTAGCAAACAGGTGAAGGAAATAAAAACCACTAGCTTTGCACTTCTCCTTTCCTGGCTTTAGTAAACTTCTAGAAGCAATTATGCCTTAGCTAAAATGCTCTTATACAGGAAAACAGTGCGAATGTTAGCTTTACTTTCTGTTTTGTTTTTATGTTTGCATCAGGACCTCTGTCCAGCCAAGCAGCAAAATCTGAAAACAACTTAAAGTGCAAAGATGAAAACTGAACTATTAGCCAGGTAATATGTGCATCTTGATACTCAAAACATGCAGATGGGTAACAGAGTAGTTGAAGGTTGAGATCTGGATCTAGCCAAAAGGCTGCTTGAGAATTAAAGCCAGGTTTGCCAGTTCTATCCTATTAATAGTTTATGAATTCAGTATCCGAACCAAAGAAAACAGTAGTTAAAGTGGCAAGGATTATTGCTTAAAATCCTGCAATCAGAGCTTGCTGTTTTAATTAAAAATAATTAATCAACTGATTGATGAAGGGAAAAAAGTGCCTTGCAGGTATATATTAATATTGCTGCTATTAGAGTATTCTATTGGATGCATTTGTGGGGCCGGACCCGCGTGGGGAAAGAGACATTGAGTGCCTAAAAAGATTGTAAGAGCACAACAGAGCAGGCTTCTGTGAGAGGAGATTCTCCTGCAACTTTGCATGCTTAGGTGATTTATTATAAGAGACTTCCCAATAAGTACTAGCTCAGCAGCAATTGGAAGTGGTTTGTCTTTTGGCAGCTCAGGCAGTCGGTACAATCTCGTTGGCAGTGGCTCTGTGTGGTTCCTTGCTGTTAGGATGACATGCTGTTCTTTGGTGACTGCATACCTGGCTGAATTTTTTTTTCAAGCTGTAGCACAAAAGGAAGTAGAACAAGTACTTTTAATAGTGGTGATAAACCTCTGAGTAAGAGCTAAAGTAATTTACAGTAGTGTCTGCGTGTACAACTCCACCTATCTGGCCTTTTTATGAGCCCTCTGTATGCCTGAAATGCACAGCTTTGGGTGTGGGAGAGAGAAGGGTATTCTTCCTGGATTCACCTGAGAAGGGAAAAGCCATTGCAGAGAAAGGTGACCTACAGCTGTGGAGGGGCTGCATTTGCCTTTGAGCCATGTGGATTCCCCTGTCATCAGAGATTTGACCTTGTCAGTGTGATTGCCCTGAATACTTGGCTAATCATTGAATTCCAGGATGATTTGGGTTGGAAGGGACCTTAAAGCCCATCCAGTCCCACCTCCTGCCATGGGCAGGGACACCTTCCACCAGCCCAGGTTGCTCCAAGCCCTGTCCCACCTGGCCTTGGACACTTCCAGGGATCCAGGGACAGCCACAAAATGTGAGTGAGCTTCCTTGGAGGTGCCAGGATGCAGCAAAGCCCAGCATTGTGCAAGGGGGATGAGTGAGGGCACCAGCCCCTCTGCCCTCTGTCTGTGTTGGAAAGGCAGATGAAGGTGTTGATTGTTTTTGTTTGTTGTTTTGGCTTTCTTGGAGGAACTTTCTGTCTGCTGGGGAAGTCTTTAGGGGGGCTGGTGAGCAATTCCTGGCTGAGCAGATGAGGTGTATCTCGATTAGGATGCTGCAGCTGCGGGGCCAGCACAGAGCTGGGATGGGCCAGGTGCCAGCCAGGCACTTACCCTGTGTATAAAACACTTACCTGGCCTGTGCTGGCTCATATTGGGAATAACTGTTCCCAAATAACGCTCCAAAAGGAATTTACATTGGTGCCATCAAGACTGCAATCTTAGCCTAAAGGTGAATAGAGGAGTCCTGGGCTTTTTCCTAATTTTCCTTGGAACGTCAAACAAACAAACCTTGCCTGTAGTGGATGTTTGCCTGAGGAAGGGCCATGGACTGTTGTCTTTCTCCAGCTGATTTTGTCTGTCATTAAGAGAATGCCCTGCAACGTGGAAAGACACAGTGTTGGTTCAAATAAATTCCCTGCATCAGACTTCAGTGCAGTCTGAAGGGCAAAGAATAAGAGCAGAGGGAGGTTGAAAGTGAAGAGCCACAAAGGCTGTGGTTGTTTTCTGTCACTGAAGGATTAGCTTATTTTTTATTTAGTTCATGCTTTTCATTTTCTAACCTGAACAAACCATTTGAGGTATCGAGAGAAGAAACTGAGGTAAAAAGACAAAGCTGACTGATTAAAAACGGGTGGAAAGATTTCTGGAAGGAGTTTGGGAAGTGTGTAAGGAGAAAAATACTCCTGATAAAGCAGTTTGAGGAGCCATCTTAGTAAAACTGTAGTGAGTCCTTTCTAAGGTGAAGATCATGTTTAAGTACTAAAATGCTGCTCTTGCTGAAGTGATTTAGTCAGTGAGAGAGAAACATACAGCCCACTACTTTTATCAGTGCTTTTATTTACTACTTTGGTGGCTAGGCAATCAGATTTGGGTAAGATTTTGTGGCTAAAATAGGTTTGTTTTCCCAGAAATAAACATTAACACGCATTTCTACTTAAAGCCAACCCAAATAATTCTGTACTAAGTGGCTTAGTACCCAGGTTGTAAGACTGAATGTGTAAATAGCAGTGCTTCAGGATCTGTGAGGGCTGTGTGACAAGGGTTATTGATATGTCCATATTACAGATTTCTTATTGTGGTAACTGGAGAGCCTTCCTGCAAAGCCAGGTTGTTATTGCTGCATTTACTTAATCCACAGGGTTCCTCCTCACATATTTTAAACAGATAAAATCCTCCTTCTTGGTTTCCATTCTGGTTCAGTGTACAGCCATTGGGGAGTGTTGGTGATTTATTCTTTTGGATGAGATACACAACTGCAGTCTGTTCTTGCTCTGTTGTTGCATTACGTGTGGCAATATGAATATTAATCCCAGAGTGTAATTTGAATAGCTGATTGCAGCATTTTCTGTTTGCCTACATTCCCCTCCTGCCCCAGTATCTTTAGAAACAGTGCTTCTTTCTTCTGTTTGGCACTTGCACAGTTGCCTTTGGTGAGAGGAGATAACTCCTGTTACCTGGTGCTCTGGGTGTCTCCTGAGCCATCCCATGGGAATACTCTCTATGGATAGCATTGGATCTGTGCTATCTCACAGCACTTGCATGGCACCAGGTGAGTGTGTGACTCCAGATTTCTCTGATATCCATGTTACAGGAATGGGGAGGGCAGGGGGGACAATCCCATTTCAATATAAGGATATTACTCAGACAAACAGCTCCAGATGTTGCTGGCTGATGACAGCAATAGTGGGATGATAATAGGCAGCTTTGTGCTCTTTCCTTACAGACCTTGGTGTTAACTGTGCCTGTTTGTAGGGGTGTTTCCCTACTCCAGCAGATGTACCAAACAACCAAGTACCCACTTACCTGCTCACATTACAAGAGATGATAACATTTCAAGGATGTATTTCTGACCCATTTCAAGGTGGCACTTGGGAACTTGGCAGTGCTGTGTTAAGGGCTGGACCCAATCTGGGAGGTCTTTTCCAACTAGGACTCTCTGATGATTATTCTTATGATTGTGGAGAAAAAGAATGTTTTCTAAACTGAGAAATTAATTATGGCCTGTCATAAAAATAAACAGTCAGGTATTCTCTTGATCTGGTTTGGGTGGTTTTGATTCAGCTTTCTTTTAGCTGCATGTTGTGTGTTTTCTGTAAACAACATGTATTTGAGTGTGACCACACTCTAGGGTGTCATTCTGGTGACAGATGTGCTGCACCTCATTGACACTCCTGTGTCTGTCAGGGGCAGCTCTGGAGCCCTTCCCTCTGGTTACTGGAGCTCTGACCTTCCAGGGGAGCTGCTTAACTCACCTGATTTAGTTTTATTGGAGTGCAGTAAGGCTGGCTGGGAAATGGGTCTATGGAGAGGTGAGCGATGGGAGCACGGGGATGAGCTGGGAGCTTTCCAGCTGAAGCTGGGAAAGGCCTTGGGAGTGCTGGGCCAGCACTTTCTTCCTGAATGGCAGCAAAGTTGCTGTGTCTCAGTTCTGTGCTAATCCACGCTTCACTTGGCAGTAGCTGAGCTCCAAAGCTAAGCTTGAACAGGTATGTACTCGTTAACCACGTAGGTGTTTGAGTTCTTGAGTGCTCTGGCAGACCCTTATTCCCAAGAGTCTCCACTGAACAGACGTGTATTTATGGATTATGAAAGGTTTCTTCCTTTTGGTTTTTGATTTCTTTCAGTTTTTACACCTGGGCAATATTAAAGCTTGAAATAACCTGGAAACCTTTGTTTTCTGGTGGTGTGTCCAACAACACAAAATCACTTGTGTCTTTGTTCTGTGCTTGTGTCTGCAGAGGTTGCAAGTTTGAGGGAAGTATTTGTGAGGCAGCACAATGAAAATAATTAGAAGATGGTGTATTGAATTTTTATTGTTGCATCTGAAAGGAATGTAAGCTATAAATGAAACACACACTCTAATGGAACTAGGTCTTGACACTTATGTGCCATGTGTATGACAAGGAAAAATTAACAACCTGAAGCAGAAATGCTTTTGAATTTTTATTCGTTTTTTTCTTTAGGTCCTGTCAACGAAAAAGGTGAGCAGAAGTTAATTTTGAAGAAGCACTGACTGGTTTCTGAATTCATTTAGCTTATGGAGCTTTAAGTTATTTAACATTCACCAATAGGATCTTTAAATCTCTCAAGAACAGTCTGAACTCTGTTACTTACATGTCCACTAGCAGAGATTGGTTCATAATAATAAAATTGCTGCAGTTCTGATAGTCAAGGAGCTTTCTGGTATTTGCCTATTTTACTTTTAAGTTGGAGGCAAAATTCCCCTGTAGGTGCCCAAATCAATCACAGGGCAGTAGATAATCTTATTCCTTTACTACTTCTTCAGATTTTCTTTCATTTTCTGAGAGCAATGCCTTCCACTGGAATAAAATTTGCAATTGGAATAAAAAAATAAATCTTTTAATACTTAATGTGAAACAAGGTTATTTACAAACATACCCTGAGTAAGATCTGGGTAAATGCTCCTGGTGACTTTCAGATGGTGGTTCCAGAGGCTTCTGTGCACGAGGGAAGTGTCACAACGTGGCAGCTGCAGGAGGGACAGGAAAGCTGGGCTACCACTGTGGGCCTTTTGTCATCTAAGAAGGTGGTCTGAAGGACTCTGGTGGGATGAAACTGCTGAATAGATGAGTCAGGCTGTTCATGAATTTCATAATAGATGGAAGCTTTGTCCACTGGCACTGCAACCTGCTTCTCTTTTTGCTTTATTTCTTCCTGATTCTAACTTCAAACAGCAATGAAGCAGTGCAAGATACTGCCTATGTTTGCCTCATTGAAAGTAAAGGACAGAGGATTACTGAAATCCCTTAAAAACTCTCTTTTTTTGGGGGGGTACCATGATATCCCTTCAAGTCTTTGATAATGTTCCTATTCTAATATCTTTGAAGGCAGATTACAAAAAGAAAATTTTCTAACTAGTAAGGGAGTCTCAAACTAAAGGGAGCCATCCATCAGAGATATGGATGTTATGTCCTCTTGCCCTCCTACCAATTTTCAGGATAGTGACAACTTTATGACTTGGGCTCTCAGCCACAGAGGATGTTGCCTAGGGCAGAAACTCCAAGTTCTTTCTGAAAGTATCCTTGTATAACTCCTGTGGAAGAAATTAGCAGATTGTTTTGGTGGCACAACAGGTAACTAAAACGTTAAGGCTCCAAAATGAAGTCAGTCCTCTAGGCCACACACACCTATCACAAGTTGGTGCTTTTTTAATGGAAAGGAATCGGTTCAGAGCAATTGTTGGATCTTTTTTCTGTTTTGAAAATAATTCTGAACTAATTTGAGGTTGACATAGGTTGTGCCAGAGTTAGTCCCCCATGTGCTGAGAGGTAGTGGTGATTTGGTGGTGGCATGTAAAGCTGATGTAGCTGGAAATGTCCTTTTAACTCTTAACTTTGAATTTACTAATGCAGATACTTCTGTAGGATGCTTCTATCTCTGCATTTTAGAGTGAAGTAAGTTTTTAATTTGTAGTTACACACCAATCAATCAGTTCATTGAATGGTCTGGGTTGGAAGGGACCTTAAAGCCCATCCAGTCCCTGCCATGGGCAGGGACACCTCCCACCAGCCCAGGTTGCTCCAAGCCCTGTCCAACCTGGCCTTGGACACTTCCAGGGATCCAGGGGCAGCCACAGCTGCTCTGGGCAACCTGTGCCAGGGCCTCCCCACCCTCACAGGGAACAATGTCTTCATAACATCTAATTTAACACATTTCTCCTGTCTCTGTACACAAATACATCTCTGCCCGTGTCAGTACCAATGTTACTGGGGCTGTTGAAATACTTGAGGTGGTCTGGGAGTTGTCCAGACCCCTGAAACCACAGAACTGAGGTCACTCAGTAGGAAGAGAGTTGCTTAGACAAGAGCAATTAGTACCTGAGGTTCATCAAGAAGTGTGGCAAGTGGGACTGTGCAGTCTTGGAAAAACAGTACTGTGACAAGACAACATCTTTGGAGATTGATTAATGACAATTATCTGTGTCCCTGTAGTGTCTGCTGGAATTCAGCCTTTTGAGCTTTGATGTGACACCATCCTCTGTTTCCCACCTCAGGTACCTACAGGTGAGTGGGTGCAGATGCTCCTGGCCCTTCTGAATAGATGGGCACTTATCTGCAATGCAAAAGAAATGAAAACTTTTTTGGATGAAGTGCAGTGATAGAAGTGGAACACAAAGACTTTAGTACTAAGACTGTGTAGATCCATGTAGTCAGCAAACATTTGTTTGCAGTTCTTGAAGTGCTATATATGATCTTTTAGCAAAATCAATTACAGCTTAATATTACATGGAGAATTAAGGATAATGAAATCCATCACTAAGGTTATGCTGTGAGCAGGCAGGCTGAAACTGTTGTTTGTGTGCTGGTTTACTTACAGTAATGCTGTTTCCCTTTCATTCAGTCTCCTGATCAAATTTTAACAGGAGGTTTGACATTTACATGACATTCACATCTGTAGGAACACTGTTTCCTTTTCCCCATTGCTCAGTTTTCTCTGAGTTAACATTCTGCTCAAAGCAGTGAGAGAGACTGGAGAAGGGAGCCAACAAGAAATGATCACTGTAATAAATTGGTTGTGTTCTCGAGGCTGGCTACCACTGTTTTAGACTTCTGGAGTGGTGGTGGAAAGGCTTTAACCAACAAATGGGTTGCAGATAGTGCCACAGAGACTCAGGCTGCCTGGTAGTGGTCCCTTTGTTTTTAGTGTAAGTAATTTTGCAGGGGTAAGGATAGCTGCTTGTTGCTGGTGTAGATTAGGATGAGGCTGTGGGGCTCAAGAATTTGGGAAGGAGCTTAGGATTGTGCTGTGCATTCTGGAGCAGAGCCTGTGGGAGCTCCAGCCTGGGCCTGACTGAGAGAGTGTCCTCAGGGGGCTTTGGGATGGATGATGCTGCAGCCAGAGGTCCAAGCCTCACTTGCTGAGCTGACTGGAGTGTTGGTGATCTGGGAAACAGGGCAGGGATGAGCTGTAGCAGTGACTTGTTCACAGCACCTCGGAGCTCCAGGCACAGTAGGAGCTCCAACTGTACATCTCATTTTATGTATTTTTACATCTATATCCACTCATGGGGCCCTAAATGGGCTCCAGAGCCTCCTAAAAGCCACAGAGCAATTTTCACCTTTGATTCTGCACACTCTACTCAAATCAGAACTGACAGAGGTGCTCCATGCACGTGCAAGAGTTGATTTATTTTCATGGAAAATGGTGACATTCCTGGGCTGAGGATGTTTGTTACCTGTAAAGGAAGAGCTTAACATGGAAGTTTGGATGTGAAATCTGAAGCAGTCACTGAGGGAGTGCAGCTGCCCTGGGCATTACCAATGCCAGGGTCAGAAGGATTAATCTACATTGCTATATATATAAATATTTGTTTCCAGATGTTCCTAGTGCCCCAGTCTGATGGCCACAGCCTTTGGAGCTGTATTCCAGTCTTGTTCTGCTGTATGTTTCTTTAATAATTGTGTATATGTTTAAATCTAGCTCTTAATTTCATCATGATAATTTCATGTCTGTCAAGTAGATTTAGAGGTCGATTTAAACAGTGCATCTACTTAAAAAAAAAATGCATCCAAATGCAGCTACTTAAAAATCTCTACATTTCACAAATCACAGGGTCTAGAGTTTCTGGCAGTGGCTTGTTCTCCTGTGGTTAGGATGGAGCCATTTAGACATTTTAACTGATCTGTAATTTCAGGTAGACTATGTACTTGAATTTTTGTTAACAACAGAGAGTGAGGTTTGCTCATATGAAGAACTGCTCGTATTTTGAGACCTTTCTTCCCCCTTTCTCAATCCCATTGCAACGAGTGGCAAGTGTGTTGTTCCACTGATGTTATTACACAGAAAGGAAAAAAAAAAACCCCACAGCTTTTCCTTTGTGTACTTAAGAGAAGTGTCAGAGCCCAAAGGAATTGGCCACATTGTGTGATGGTATCAGTTGGGAGCTGGTGAAGCACAGCTAATGAATTTTGGACTCTGAAATCAGTTATAATGAGGAACTCAGAATCTGGAAAATTGTTTTTGAGAGT
The DNA here is from genome assembly GCA_013397135.1 of Pachyramphus minor. Classification (NCBI taxonomy): domain Eukaryota; kingdom Metazoa; phylum Chordata; class Aves; order Passeriformes; family Tyrannidae; genus Pachyramphus; species Pachyramphus minor. Next base: position 253,198 of record VYXB01004354.1, on the reverse strand, counting down.
TGATAGCAACAAAACCAGCACTTCTCTCAACTGCAAGGCTGGATGTTGACTCTTTAAGGTAGGTAGGGATGTCTAATGGCAAAAGATTGCTCGCTAGGTTTTCATCTGCTGAGATAGCAGTGCACCCTGGCTCCTTTGGAAATGGGTAGAGTTAGAGAGGAGGAGGTAAAAAATAGATATTTTCTCTTCAAATATGTAGTTAGGTAGCGGGCCAGAGTCTTGTTTCCCACGTTCTCTGCTGTTTCTGGATTTCAGCACTGTTGTATCAATATTTTGGATGTTCTGTTATGTAAGGATTACACAGGTCTTTCAGAAAATGTAGGTTTAGTTTCTTGTTTGGTTTTCTTCTAAGTACCTGAAACTGAATTTGTTCTTGGCCCAGAAAAATCAACAAACAAAGACAACAAAAAAGTCTCAGGAAAAGCAAAACCAAAACAGAAAAACAAACAAAAACCCCCACACAGTCCCCCCCAAAAAAAACAAACAAAAAAACCCCCAACCCAAACCAACGACAACAAAAAAGAAACAAACAAAAAAACCCCAAACTAAAGAAAAAGCCTCATACCCCCCCCCCAAACCCCAAAACAATCGCAAAAAAACCCAACAAACAAAAACCAAAACCCCAACAACAACAGAAAAAGGAAAACAAGACATCTTGCTGATTTTTAAACAAGACTGTGAGAAAGCAAATATGAAAGACTGGGCATGGAGAGCCTTTAAAATAGGAACCAAAGCCTTGGCAGAGTGTCTGCAAGAGATCACTTGTTATTATCCAGCCTCCTGTCCTAGAGTCCTGTGAAGGCATTTCTGATGGATCTGCTTTGTTCACCTGAGCCCTTCTCCTTAGCGAGCTCTGTTTGGTTTCTGCCCCTCCTGAGTGGTCATCTAGAAAATTGCTTTGTTCAAGTGCTCCAATAAACAAGTGGATTTGTTGTTAAAATTCTCAGAGGAATACAGTGCTTTAAGGGACCCTCTGGGTGGCTGACTCTGCCTGGCTGCTCCTTGAGCTGCCGTGCCCAGCGTTCCCTTTTGAACACAAAGCATGTCATGGTTAATATTCCCTCTTCTCCGTGAAAGGCTGATCGCTCAAATTACTGTGCCTCTCCTACAATTTGCGCTTACTTAAGACTCTGTATTCATGTTTGTTATTGTGCCAGCATTGTCCTTTTTTGCTTAAGTAGTTCCCTGTGCTCCTCGGTGTCCCTTGCTTCCACCAAATGTTCTGTAGAGAGAAAGATTATGTTGCTTTTTGCCTGTGGTTCCCCAGAGTGAGCAACCACTCTCCTTTTGTGACATCTGCTTTGGACCCAGCCCCACCTTTAAAGGTGTGAGCTTAGATCTCATCTGGGGACCTGAGGATTTAAGAACTTGTTAAATAAAGAAAATCTCTGCGTTTTCAAGCAGTGTAGGCAGTATCCAAAAGTGTGGTTTCCAAGGATTAAACCAAACATTTTTCACCCAGCATTTGTGGTGGAGCAAGCATGGCTTCTAAGGGTTGAGGGAGCACTGTTAGATGGTGCCTCACCCTCACAGGGCACAGGCTGCTCAGAGAAGCTGTGGCTGCCCCTGGATCCCTGGCAGTGTCCAGGGCCAGGTTGGACAGGGCTTGTTGCAACTTGGGCTGGTGGAAGGTGTCCCTGCCTATGACAGGGGGTGGCACTGGATGATCTACAAGGTTCCTTCCAACCCAAATAATTCCATAATTCTGAAGTGCTGCTTAGGGAGATGCTAGGAAGAGTTGATATCCTCTCTTCCCTCTCTTTCCAAACAGCTTACACAGTATAGGAACTTGATGGAAAATCTGATCAGCTCTCCTGTCCCCAACCAACCCAATCCCTCTTTTCCTTCCTGGACAAAAGAGGCAGAACTAGTTGTGGTGGTGTGACCTGTGCATCCAGTCCAGCTGAGTGCAAGGCCAGTGCTTGTATCTCATCCTCACACCAAGTCAATAAAAATCCATGGGATTTGCTGCTGTGGGCATAGATCCACCTCTGTTGGGCTCCTGTGTGAGTCCTCAGGGTGTGTGTGGCTCTGAGCAGACTTGTCACCTTGGCTGTAGTGTCACATGAATGCCTCTGGTGGGTGTTTGACACGTGGGCAGGAAACCTTCATGTTATTTGTGGTACTGATGTAGAAATTGTCTGCTGAGTCTTCAGAAAACCAGTCAGAGTCTCTCATTGTCAGGGCTGGGTGTATCTGAATTGGCCTTTACAGAGGAAGCACTTGGTGTTGTACCTTTTCTTGCTGGTACTCTCTAAGCCCTTCAGGATTCTGCTTGCTTTGCTTGAGTACACAGAGCCAGCTTGAGCTGTGTGTGCCCTCGAGTAATGAGCTTTTCTAAAACCTCAAACACCCTGAGGCAGGCTCGTCTTGGAAGCTCCAGAGGAACCAGCTCAGGTATGACTTGCTTTCTTGGGATGACCACTCACGACCTGCTTTACGCTCCCTCAGGTGTTTATTCAGCCTTTCACCCTTGGCTGGGGGAACTGTGCTGGATCCCTCCTTCAGGCCTATTCCTTCCCAATTCTATTCCCCTTTTCCCTCACACCACTTCTTCTGGTTCTGGTTCCTCAGGAATATGTTCCCTGATGGTGTTGTGCCAAACACACCACTATAATTCCAGTGAGGGGAGAAGTGTCACATCTGATTTGTTTGTTGGTGTAGGGATATTTTGAAAAGCTGTTGTATTTGCTGGTTGCCTGTGGGTCTTGGGAAGGGAACTCATGGTTGTAATTTATGGCAGAATATGTAATAGATACCTTAACTCTATCTGCTGTTCTTTTGGGCTCAGGTTTAATGGCTTCTTTTCTTCCAACTTCAGTATTTTGCCACATGATGTGGTGACGTGTTTCCCTTCATATGGAGGAGAAGGGAATGGAAACAAATGTCTGAAAGTGGAAGCACCACAGAAGTGTGGGAGTATTTTGGTGCATGTTCATCCCCCTAGACTATTATATGGCTATCACGACTAATCTTAGTTTTGCTTTAGAAGATTGCACCAAATAAAAGAAGAGGTAATTGAAATTTTAAAAGCAGTGTTCATGAAAATAGCATTTGCTTCCCCTGTTGTACTGGGAACCATATATGGAGAACAATGCTAGTTGCCCAACAAATCTGGGGGTAATCTGAATTTAAAAAGCTCTTCCTTGACAGCTGTATCCAAATGCTTGCTTTCCTCTGGCTTATTACTGCTCCAGGATGGCAATTACAGCCTGGCAAATAGGACAGAGTGAGGAATACAGGACCCGCAGAACCTTCCTCTTTAAATTATATTACCAGTTAGCAGCAGGGTTACCTCAGCACTTCTCAGCTTCCCCTCAGTTATTGCTTCGAAGAGCCAAGCATTTTTACAGCCTTTTAATTTTCTACATATTTTTAAAACCCTCAAGAAGTAACAATCAGAAGGACCATTAACACCTCGGCTATGGACTAATGAGAAACACAACTTCTGTGCTGGAGATATCGATTTACTCAGCTCCAGTTGTATTTCTCCCCTTTAATTCTTTGTGCTCTCCCCTTGGCTGTGGTGGTTGTTTACTCACAGTACACCCGAGTGAGGAGAAGATAAACTACTGAAATACTGCTGCTCAGACATTGATACATAGAGGCCTTTCCCTTTGTGTTCTTTAAATGCCAAAAATCCCCTTCTTTATTTGGAACATCTTTTTAATCTCTTCTTTCATCCATGAAGAAAATGAAGAGCTAAGTTCAACAGTTAACTTCTATCTCCTTTATTCTTTTTCCCTGCAGCACTCAGAAGGAGCTTCTTTCCCTTTCTTGTGTGCTCCACCTCTGAGAAGAGAAAGCAGACAGAATTTAGCCCACAGATGTTTATGTGGGCCAATTCCCTTTAATTTTTTGATCAAGCAGTTTCATGTGGGTTCCTCATCTGGCATTCTGGGTTTTAAAACAGTCACAAATTTGTCCTGACCTTTATTTTATCTGTGTGACATTAAGAAAACAGAAGGATCTAAATTAACAATAACGGTGCATAATGCTGTCTAAATTGAAGCATAAAATGGAGGAGGATAAACCATCAGTTAATACATTGGTAAAATGCCCTGAAATATGCTGCTTACCTTTTTTTTTTTTTAATATATATTTTGCCTTTTCTGAACTCAGATAAATATTTATTCCTTGAAAGCAGTTTCAGATTCATTTATCCTTGCAGGATATAACTTTACCCTGTAAAGTCTCTTGTGGCTAAAATATTGTTTTGGAGGAAAACATAGATATAAAAAATAGCCTTGAGTTAAACTCTTCACTGCTGCATTGTGAGTTTTTTGAGGTAGGAGCAGAAGGATTTTATGATGTCTGTGCCCAAGAGTGATCAGATGCTCCTTCTGTCTTTACCTCCCAGTTTCATCACCATTGTATGTGAAATCCAAATGATGTTAATGTGGAAAGAGAGGCTTTAACCTGTTTCCAAAGCACATTGTTGTCTTAGTACAGACCTATTAGTTTGTCAGACAACTGATTTTGGAGAAACCATCTGCAAAATGTAGAATGTGAATCTAGCAAGGCACACTTTGTTCTGTCCTGTCAGTCACGATTTCCGCATCACTTATTTAAAGGCATTGTTTAAATAAAGGCTCAATTTTCTTTTAAGAAACTAATTCTTATGGGTGTATTTATTTTTCCCATGTCCTGCTGGTGTAGTTTATGTAAAACTGTAAAACTGTGGGTGCTGGCAGATTGCAGTGTTTTGTAAACTTCTGAGGAAGTAGGTAGGCTGCATGTCTCATCTGGAACTTTAAAAACAAAAAAAATTCCTGGTCTTTGAGTATGAAAGAATTGCAAATTATCTGAAGTTGCTCAAGCCCAGGTCGTCTACTGGAAGTTGTCCCTGCCCAAATTCCAGAAGAATTGCAAAGAGTTGTGTTTCCCCAGAAGTGGCTTGCTGGATGTGGAACACTTCCACCTTCTCAGGAGGTTTAGAGAAAGAGAGAAAAATTATGCTTACAATAAGAAACGTGAGGAGAGACAGGCTATATAGCGACAAAGAAATTAAGGGCAGCTTCAGAAAGTCAAATATCTTGTTAAGTCTGGGCAGGAATCAATAAGTGCTTTTGAGAATGGTGGTATTGAGTATTCTATTTTGAGAAATACTTGTGTCTCTGGAAAACTGGAGTAAATACGGTTACAGCAGAGATGCAGATGAATTCTGCAGCAACTTTTCTAGGTGTGCACACTGGAATGTCATGGATGTCTGTCCTGCTGTACTTCTCGAGCTGTGCCTGGATTTCCAGGCATCCTGTTGGCAGCTTGGGACAGGGGGGGAGTTTCTATGGGTGTTCCTGGTGTTCTCTACAGCTGCCTGAAAGGAAGTTGTAGTGAGGTGAGGGTTGGCCTCTTCTGCCATGTCTCAAGTGAAAGGATGAGGGGAGGGTTCAGATTAGATACTAGAAAAAAAAAAATAACTGAGAGAGTGGTCAGGCAGTGGAATAAGTTCCCAGGGAGGGGGGGGAGTCATTGTCTCTGGAAGTGTTCAAGGGGCAACTGGATGTGGCACTTGGGAATGTGATTTAGGGGTGATTATGATGATGCTGGGTTGAAGGTGGGACTTGATGATCTTAAAGGTCTCTTCCAACCCTGATAATTCTGGAGAAGTGCCCTCCCTGCCCTGGCTGCTCTGGCTCAGCACAAGAGGCAGCAGCTGCCCTGGGAGTCTGTGTGCTCACCCTGAGCCTCCTGGGGATTTGCCACGCAGGTACCAGAGCAGGTAAGCACAGGTTTCCAGGGCTGCAGGGCAAGCTTTCAAATGCTTCTCAGCTAACAGGGTCAGCAGAGCTTCCCCTGCCCTCCCCCTCCCCATTAGCAGTGCTCTTCTGTTACACAGGAGTCAGTGATACTGGTTTTCCATTTTCATTAGGGCTCAGCTGTGACGTCTGTTTTTATGGTGGCCCCTATGAGAAACATCCAGTGTGAACCATTGAAAATGCTGATTCTGAGCTGTTCCACAGCTTTCTCCTCTCTGTTGTAGTTGAAACTGCTCTGTCAGAGGGGTTTGGGCAGTGCTGCTGTAGGTGGAACACGGGGGAAATTCCTGGAAAACAGCTGTGTTTTCCCACTGCTGTGGTTGGCCATAGCTGCGTGGTTCTGCTGTTTGATGCAGTTGCAGCTTCTCTCTGCATGCAGGCCTGTTCTTGGAAAGAAGTGCTTCAGGCTCCAGGAGGGCAAGTAGGTGATTTTAATTTTTGGACCTTGGTGCTGCTCTGTGTCCTTTGTGAGAGGAGTATCCACATGTCTGCAGAAATGAAACTTGACTTGCACTGGAAAGTAAGGCTGTGTGAGCGGGACAAATTGTGCTGAAGTCAGCTGAAATAGGAGTTGGATTATGTGCCAAATCACATCCTGTGGGTCTCTAAATCATTATTCTGTAGAGAGCAGCCTGTAACAAAGCTCACTCTGCTGCAAGACCCACAGAAAAATATATGTTCTCCAGCACTTGTATCAGTTAATGATACAAATGTGCTGATGGCTGGAAATACTTATTTGCTGTGAGAAGAACCTGCTTATGTTGCACTGAGTGTCATGGTTGAGTGGGAAGTACCAGGGTTGTGTATTACAGAGGTAAATGGTGCTGGGATGTGCATTACTGACACCCTCCTGTCTGAGGGAGCACGTCAGCATTTCCCATCTGCTTCACTGGGAGGAGTTGGATCCTTTGTGGTTTAATATTGTTAAACTGGGTAAGACACTGAAGGGTATTGGAAGAGTATGGGATGCTGTGATGGGAGAACAATCTTTACTCCAGGGCAGAAGCTTCAGACTCGTGGGTGTTTCTAGGTGTGGTTTCACTCAGTTTTTCCCAGCTGTGGCAGCAGTCCCTGTACCTGGCTGCCTTTTCCAGTGTGGAGGACAGAACTGGTGCATTAACTTTGCTTTTTTTGTTGTTTTCTCCCATTGTGGGGTAAAGACACGCGCTCAAATGAGCAGGTGCTTATTTTCATAAGCCTCAAGCATTCCTTTGTGGATGAAAGTGTTGTAAAACACCTGAAAGCTATTTTCTTTGACATAAGCTTCTCTGTTTAAAGAATATGTGCAATCATTTCTGATTTGGGTTGAAATAGATGAAATTGTTGCAATGTTCTGATGTAATGGATTGTATGAAATGGATATTTGGTCCTCTTTAAGTAAAATGCCTTTGGAACATGTTTTGAGCTGAGAAGCATCTCAGATTGAACTATAGGGAAACAAATAAACAGAAATACCTCCCAAAATAAGAGAATTTTCTACAATATGCTGGCAAATGCATGCTAGTGTTAACCAGTGTGTTTAGAAGGAGTTGGTCCTTTGATTTTGTGTTAAGGAATCTGTTGTTTGGTGATGTGGTGTGAGAAGTGGCATTGTGGAGTCACCATCCCAGGAAGTGTTCAAGAAATGTGTGGTTGTGGCACTTGGGAACGTGGTGGTGGAGCTGGGCTGGTGGTTGTACCTGATGGTTTGAAGGGTCTTTTCCAACCTTAAAGATTCTATGACTGTGCAATGCTGCTCTTAAGAATTATGTAAATCATTAATGCTAGAAAATGGTTTAGCTGTTTACTGTGGGAACAGCACTTATCTTCACAGGGAAATGTTCTTGAAATTAGATTGATTTGAATCTGTGCAACGTTGTGGTGGAGTGAGGCAGAATACATAGTGCATTCTCAGCTGATTCAATTTTGCAAATAACTCCTGGATACAAGTGTTGCTAAATGCTGGATCCACAAGGTGTAATGCTTGCCATGCTGGTGGTTGATATCATGTTTTATTTGTTTTTTTTCCTTGCTGTTGCTCCCTGCTGTCCATGCAGTTTGCATCCCCGAGGGGTGTTGCTGCTAGGGTATGAGTGCGAGAGAGATCAGATGTTCCATGGAAATTTTGGGAAGACTAGTAGCCTTAATTAGCATGAAGACCATATGCTTCTAGTCTGAGGGTCCTGTCCAGAGAACTGAAAGTGGCTGATCTTGAGCAGAAGAGGGAAACAGTCTGAGGAGCTGACAGGGGTGCTGGATTTCAGTTTGCAAATCATCCTGGCCTGACTTGCTGTGTGTTCAATGGGTTTCTTATCAGCTGAGATGCTCTGCATGGAGCATCAAGACTTGAATCCAGAGGGAATGTGTTATCAGCAGGCCTGACAGCCTTTATACTTTAATCCAAGGCACAGGTTTGCCTCGTGCCAGCACTGGGGCTTTCAGCAGGGAGCTGAGCAGCGCTGGACAGCTGCTGAGCAGAGAGCAAAGGTGTGTTTGAGCAGTTTGGTGTTCCCCAAGGCCAATCCTTATTTTGGGGTTGGGATAAATCACAGATGTGTTAAGCAAGAGACCAGAGCCTATTGCAGTCCTGATGGCCAGTTGCATCCTGGGCTGTATCAAAAGAAGTGTGACCAGCAGTTCAAGGTTGGAGATTCTCCCCCCCCTGCTCTGCTGTCAAGACCCCATTTTTTCCATTTAATTTACCCTTCACTCTCAATCTCTGCTTTAATCAGCAACAGTTAGTTCCACTGCTATTTTGACAAAACCATCTAAACCTGTTATACAAGTTTCCCATTTCAAACACTGCCCCCATTCCCTCCTTATGTCATTTTTCAACACTGCTTTTCACTTCTCTGGTCCTGTGCACAGCACATGCAGCATTTCAGAGAATGTTACTACAGAGATCCCAATCCCACAGTGTTGAGGCTCCTCCTCAACAGTCCAGGCCCTAAATCCCCAATACCCCCGTGACCCATGACCACTGGCTCATTCCCAGCCCAGCAGTCTGTCCACACATCCAGTGAGGATCTAACATTTTTTCCACTTGCTGGTCAAGTTACTTTGTGATTCCCCAAAATGTCCTACAGACAACAATGAAGCTCCTCCTCTTGGGAAGAGGCACATCCCTGTCACTGCAAAGGCAGTTTGTGAGGCACAGGCACACACAGGTGTGTCTCAGTGGGAAGGGCACTGCTTGTGCCTTGGCTGAGTTGAGGCTCAGGGCTTTTCCCCTCTGGAGCAGCCCTGTGGCTGCCAGCCTGGAGATGAGGTTGTGTCACCCAAGAGCTGCAGAGCAAAGTTAACGGTGCGTGGCGGCAGAAGATTGAAGTTCTGAATCAATTTCCTCCATGTCAAGTTGGTCAGTTATTTTAACTGCAGTTTGCAATTACCAAATCAACACCAGAAAGCTATAAAAGGAACAGACTTAGGACCTTTCTACTGTTAATTTCTGTGTCTATCAGACTATAATTTAAAATCAGCAGCTGTGTCACAGAGGTGCTGCTGCAGCCATCATTTATCAGTGAGAAGCAAATGGGAGAGGGATCGTCGCTTCAGCCACAAGCTGGGCTCAGCACACCCTCCAAAAGAGCCCCATGCACAGGTTGTGCTCATATCTGCACACTGCTAAAGCAGATAAATCAACTTCCCCACACTGGCTAATCCTATAAAAGCTGAAAGTGCTCCCCATAGCAAAGAAGGGATTGTTTTGCAACACAATATAAATCTTGAATTCCATAAGATGTAACAGATTCCCTAATAATATTTTGAAATTAATGTTCTCTTTATTCATTAAGACACTGAAAGAAAAGAAGCAGCTGCAAGAATGAGAAACACAAAGAAAAGGGAGTTTAGAGTGTAGTTCTCACTGTCATCTGTAGAAAGAAAAAAGAATTACATGCACACACATCTAAGAAATGTTTGCCTCATAAATATTTACATGGATGTAAAATATTATGCTGGTGGCAAAAATCTCCTCCCAAATTAAGAAGGAAATCCTAAACACCAGAATCACGTGAAGTTGAAAGTTATTAGCGCTGGAATCATGTTATTCCACAACTGTTCACTGCCTGAAGCAAATGAGCCTCAGACCTAACTCAGGTGGTACTGGTGGTGCAAAAAGCCACAGTTGTGAAGTTCCTGTTCACCACTTTGCTGGATTAAGGTGCCAAAACTGAAAGTTGCCTCACTTCAGCATCAGCAGGGCTACTGGATAACTGAAAAAATCTCCACAAAAAAAGGAAAGTTAGAACAAAAAAGTTTTCAAGTTGTGTATTCTCCAGTTGCAATGTAGCAGTGTATGTGTCTATATATAGACACATAATATATATATTTATAAAATAATTGCAGGAGTTGATAGCAGCTTTTGACAAGAGCTTTCTGATGAATAAAGCTTGAGACAAAGGGAATAAAACTAAGCAAGAATAGAAGAGATGCTCATCCTTGGAGGAAAGCAGGTATTAGGGGTGTGGGGGGGGCAGAGAACAATGAAACTGCCGTTCACAAATATGATACAGGATGTCCCCAGACCCTGTAGCTTGGCAGAGTTTAGTTCATTTTCTCTGCCAGTTCATTCCCTCACAGGCACAATCCAGCAGGGATTTCAGCTCAGCAAACTACTCAGTGTTGCAGGCAAATGATCCTCCTTCCAGTGCAGTGACTGTTCAATACACGCACTAAAGAGGGTGGGTTTGTGGTGGGGTTTTGTTTGTTTAAATGCTGTGCTGCCTCTAGAGAGGATTCTAAATGATCTTGTCATGGAGCATATTTCACCAACTAAAGCATTGTGGATATAAACCAAGGGCACATGACTCTTGCTGCAACCAGCTGGCTTCCCAAAAGCATCCAAGCCACTGCACCACACCCTGACAGATGCAACATCACTTCTTGTCTTCTGCAAGTCAGCACATGTTGGCAACCAAACCCCTCAGCATCCAAACACCCAGATAGGTTCCAGGAAGACTCTGCAACCCTCTCAAACCTCTAAGATCAAATTTGCCAGGCTGGATGGGACTCTGAGCAACAAGGTCTAGTGGGAGGTGTCCCTGCCTGTGGCAGGGGGGTTGGAACTGGGTGATCTTTAAGGTGCCTTCCAACCCTACCTATTCTATGGTTCTATTCCTTTCTCCTGGTACATTGTATTTCCCACAGTGCTGATGGCCTGTGAGACATTTGGGGGACAGAGTGTGTAGAGGCAGGTTTAACCAGCTGCATGATGGTGCCTGTCATCATGGGATAGAGGAAGAGTGAGTACAGCCACCTGTGCAGGCTCTGCTCTTCGGTGTTTGGAGGGAGGAGCTGCCCCTGTGTCTGTAGTGCCAGGCGTGGTGGGTGCACCCTTTGTGCAGCCCAGCAGACTGAGCAGTGCTTCCCTTGCAGGTAACTTTCCTTTCTGTGACAAGAACAGCCTGTAATGACAAGCAGTTCTGGTTGTGCTTCAAAACACTGTGTTGTTGTTTCACCTTGTGCCCAAATTTGCATGTTGTGTATAAATTAGGGCAGGGAAGCAGTGCAATACAGCTGTAGGTGAAGCCACTGTGTAGCACTAGGCTTTCTTCATACTTTATTACTGCTTGGTGGGGAAGAGGGAAGCCCTGTTAAAATAGTTGGACCTGCTAATAACCCCAACTGCATCAGTTCAGCAATTAGTAAACTCAGGATAAAAACAGGATAGCAATAGTTACATTTACCATAAAAAGCCTTTAAAGGCAATATGGATGTTAGCACACCTGAACAGTCATACCTGTGCTTTGGTGCCTTGTTGGAGTGACAGTGTGATTTTAGATGTGAAGCTTTGCAGTCCCAGGTGCAGTGCTCTGGCTGTGTTTTTGTAACACCATTGTAACACAAGATGGGATGACTAAGGAAGTAAATTTAAAGGTGTATGTAACTCAACTGGTTACTGGTGTATTTATGAATGCCCTGGAGATGATGGGGTGTCCTAGAGGAAGATAGGTTTAGGCAAAGTGTTGAATCACTGTTGGAAGAGCAAAACATAGCTTAAACTTAAGTAGAGAGCTCTCTTAGTCAGGTATGTGGTACAGGAACCAGAGGTACTGGCAGATTTTGGACCAGGGCATGGGACAGACGTGTTTTAAGCCTAATAGACTGAGGAACCTAAAATGCCACAGCTGCAGAAAGGAGTAGCTCCTTGGGGAACCCCCCAAGAGAAACAGCTCTTTACCTGCCCCTGAGAAGGGCAGGGGGTGTAATTCCTAATGTTGTTCCCAGAGCCCTTCTTGCATTGACCATAGTGTACTCACTTGTAGGAGTTAGAGCCAAGAATCCACGGCAGCTGGGCTTGGTATCAACAGGGGGAACAGGAACATAAGGAACAGACAATTGAGGAATGAAGAATGGCTCTTGAAAAGTAGTTCAGGGGTATTGAATGAAACCACAGATCCACAGGCCTTGTGTCAATAGTAGGCAAGTTGGTTGAAACTAATGAGGACTAGAACTAGGTGATGACTGAAACAGAGCAAAGTGAAGAAGAATCAATGCAGCTTTTGTAGAGGGAAGTTGATCCTAATGCAATTATCGATGCCTTTGAAGGGATCAGCTAGGGCTATTAGGGAACCAAGGGGAATAAGAACAAAGGTGGTTGCACTGACAAAAGGTGATTTAAAAATGTATGGAATGAATGTTAGAGAGTCAGCTTTCACAGTGCAGGGAAGTTACAAGCAGGCCTGTGTTGTTCCACTGTTCCTTGGAAGAAAGTAGCAGTGGCATGCTGATGATCCATAGTCAAGAAAGAAAGAGGAGGGTGAGCTGTGAAAAGCTACAAAAGGGCCTTGGAGTATTGAGTGACTGGATGATAAAGGCTGATGCGATTCAGTCTACATAAATGTGGAGTGATGTACATAGGAATCCTAATTTTCATATGAAATCTGGGCTCTGACTGTTGTTATAATTCAGGAGTATGATCTTTGTGTTAAAATAGGGAATTCTATGAACATATCAGCTAGGGCACTTGGCAGCTGTCAAAAAAGGGGCTCAATGGTTAGGAATTATTAGAAATGGAATAGAAAACAGAAGGGAACGTTCTATGACCATATAAATCCTTGCATTGCCTGGATCTGTGCACAGCTATCATCCTTCCAGCCTCCAGAGTAGCAATGGAAGCAATTCAGAGGCTGATGAAAGGCATCATCTGTACACAGAATGGTGTCTGTGCAGCACACTTCAACAGGCTGTGCTTGTCAGTCTGGAAAGGGAATACAGGGGAGAGGAGGGAAAGAGGCCTGGGATGTTCTGAGTGATGTGGAGAAGGTGAGAAGAGAATTGGTTTCTTTTCAGTGAGGACCTGGAGGGTGTCTGATGAAATGCAAAGGTTCCCAAGAGCAGCAGGAGTGAATTGCTCACACCCCACGTGGGAGTGCTGTGGGGCTGGGCTGGGACAGGCAGGTGTGTGGAACTCACACCTTCAGGTACCAGGGAAAGGGGTGAAGTGCAGATATCATCCCTCTTGTTCAAAGCACTCGAGCTGCAGGTTTTTGAGGCTTGGGGAGCACTGGGAGAATAAGAATACAGGCTTAATCTGACTGACTGACTTGGCCATCTGTTCCCCAGTGCTGTCGCAGATTGGAAAAAAAGGCTACGTAGATCTCTGGTATATCTGATATTGTTGCAGATATCCAGATTTAAACCAAATGTTCAACCTGATAAGTTACTTGGGGTTTAGATACATAACTCTGGAAAGCCACATGTGAGAGTCACTCTTAACTCCAGTGCAACTGTGTCTAACGTTGCTTGTTGTTAGTTGGGGGCTTAAATAATATGGCAGTAGTGACAAAGTGCATCCATCACTGCTGAGAACAAGGAATCCCAGATTTGAGGTAGTTATTTGGAGTCTTTGAAAGAAGAAAATACAACTCAAGACATTGCAATCTCCAGCCCTCCGTTCTCTCAGCTGCACAGTATAGGTTCATTTTCAAACAAATAAGGAAAAATAATAATGGTAAAAATCTGCTCTACTTTCCCAAATTGCTTTTCACGGCTTCCCTCGCTTGTTTTTTCCTTCTGATACCTGGTCTTAAACATGTTCCTCATCTTACTTTAAGATTTATCTATGGGCAAGAAGAACCTACAGCAGAAGGAAAGGAACCCATGAGTCCTTACTCAGGCTAAAATCTGAGAGCACTTGTTGCGCTGGACACAAAGAGCTCTTGATGTCATAGAATCATAGAATCAGCCAGGTTGCAAAAGAGCTCCGAGATCATCAAATCCAACCCCGCTGTGGTTCCCAGCCCATGGCACTGGTGCCACATCCAGTCTCACCTTAAACACCTCCAGGGATGGAGAATCCACCACTTCCCAGGGCAACCCATTTCAATGGCTGAGCACCCTCTCTGTAAAGAATTTCTTCCTAATGTGCAACCCAAACCTCCCCTGGCACAGCTTCAGAC
>VYXB01004354.1:0-238717 GCA_013397135.1 Pachyramphus minor | reverse complement strand
CTCCCTCCCAACTTGGTGTCATCTGCAAATTTACTAATGATGGACTCATCCAGATCATCAATAAAGATGTTAAACAGGACTGGGCCCAGCACTGATCCCTGGGGACACCACTGGTGACCAGATCCCAGCTGGATGCAGCCCCGTTCCCCAGCACTCTCTGGGCCCTGCAGCCAGTTCCTAACCCAGCACAGAGTGCCCCTGGCCAAGCCCTGGGCTGCAGCTTTTCCAGGACTGTGCTGTGGGAGATGGTGTCAGTACAGAACAGACTGGAAATTATTCATGGTTTGTGAAAGTAGAAAGAAAAAGCATGGGGGGAACACTGTGCTAAACCCATGTAAGTTAATAAAATAATCATGGAGATGAATTATGTATTTTCAGTTGGAAGATGTCTTACAGATTTTAGCAAGACAGGATGCAGCAGAGGTGAATGAGAACCTCTCCAGGGGAGTGGGAACTTGCTCAGATTCCTTCAGGTCAGGGAGGGAGAAATGACTTTTGACTGGAATGTGCTCCAGGACCAAAAGCAGAGACTTCCCCTGTGAGTCTGCTGTGTTGGGCCTCTGCAGGATGCAGCAGGGAAGTCTCTTTCTGCACTATAATTTATAGAATGACCCCACTTGGTTAGGAAAACACAACAAAGGACACTCTCAAAGGGAACAACAAAAGTGAAAATGTGTATTATTGGTGGGAAGGGTTGATAATAAGACACAGTGTCTTAAAATTTTTCTAGAGTGTTGTAACTAGAGTGTTCAATAAAGTGTTAGGTGTGTTTCCCAACTTTGTTGCAGGGTGTTGAAGAGTGGCTTTGCATTGGTGGAAACAAAAGCTTGGCAATGAGGTTTCTACTGGAGATTCTGGCCATAGATTTATATATTGTTATTTATATTGTTTAAGGAATTTTATGGGTTCAGTGTGTCCCATTGACCATGGCTTTTGTTTGGCTCAGAAGTTACTCCTGGTATGGAGATATGAGTTGTCAGGTCTAAAATGTTGAAGATTGATTAAAAAGACGTTTAGCTTAGTTAATTCTTAAATAAACAGTGCTTGAATGCAAATGACAATAAGGTTTGAAAAGATGAGAAGAATTGAGGATGTAACTCCTATAATTAGCAGTAATATTTCAGAATGCCTTCCTGAGGAATGCCATCCCTCTGGGTGGGTGTCCTAGGACTCTTGTTTGGCACAGTTCACCTTCATGAGCAAGGGAAGGATGGCTGAAACAGGTAGCAAACGGTAGTTTTGCTTCCCAAAACCCCCTGGAATGTTACAGTACTACTAGCTTGGCTGATTTAACAAAATGTCTGTGGGAAGTCCTCCAGGGACAGTTCACTCCATAGTAACAGTATCAAGTTTTGTATTTTTTTCCCCTGACTTGCCTAATTAAACCATCAGGGGATCTCATGAAAAATTCTTTAAAACTTTGTTCTTGTAAATAACCTTCTATATTTGGAATATCGTAAAAAAAGAAAAAAAAAAGGCAGGATGCTTAAATTAATATTTTATTCCTGTTGGAAAGGAAGATTACAATTATGCCACGCTTTCTGTGCCCAAATCCTGTTGCTCTGCAGTGCTGCTCACTCCACCTCTAGCAAAGCACACTGCTGTGGGATTAAAAATTTTAGTATAAAAATCCCTGTCTGCTGTTGGTGAAACATCAACTGTGTGACAACATTTGTCATCAGAGGAGAGCAAAGGCCACCTTCATCCTTTTTTATTCCAGCCAAATCAGTGCAGTGCTGCCCAACTGAGGAGCAGCTGGGCAGGAGGAGCTCGGATACTCTCAGCAAGTTGAAGTTTGTGTCATGAATCTTTCATTGATAAAATACATGGGGGAAATAAAAACTTGGCTAAGAGGGTCAGGATGTGGCCAGGAATCACAGGAGGAGTGGGAGGTTCTGTACAGAGAAGGGATGTCAGGTAAAATCTCTTGCATTCTTCAGCTGAAACTGGTGATCATGTTCTGACCTGGTTTGGGAGAAGGGTTTCAGCTGCCTACAGCTTGGATGAATAAAATAAACTGTTAAAACCAAGCAAAAAAAGCTCTCTTCTGTTACAACTCTGACTTGAGACATTTTTAATACAGTGGTTACAGGTTGAATCAACAAGATGTAACAAAAATCTGTCACAAACCAATCTAGCAGCATGTGATGGGCACAGAGTATATGTGCACTGATATTTATATAATCACTCCACAAACTTCCTTTCTAGAGGCAAGTAAAAATAATGAGCTTGTCAGGAAACAAGACAGATGAAGCTAATCAGGAAGGATGTTTTTATTGTGACACCATATAATTAGGGAGTTTCCCCAGCCCCTTCAAATTGAGAAATTGATATATATGTGTGTGTTTGGAGTTAGCTTGATCCTTAAAAATTTGGGTGAGACTGAACAAAATAGAACTCAAGGTTCCTGTGGTTCTCTCTGAATTCTTGTTTTGTTCTGGCTGTCTGGAAATTGCTCCCATTTAGAGTTATCTGCTTCTCTATCCCAAGCTGGGACATTGTCCCAAACTGTTCACTGGGGTAGAACAACGTTTGAGCCACAGCAAAGACATTTAAGTAACATAAACTAACAGATATGTGGAATGGGAAAGGGGCTACAGCTGGTAACAAAAAACAAAACCTAACAGAACAGAACAATTACCTTTTTTATCCTTTTTTTCAGGTTATGAGTTTCATTTCTTTCTTTTGTACATGTGGGACAAAGATCAGTAAAATTTGGTGTAGAAAGTTTTAAGTAATTTAGAGCAAGATGGTAACTGGTAACCTCCTTCTTGGACTCTGAGCAGCTTTCTGGCTCAATTGGTTGATCCAAATTTAGGCTCAGCCTTGCAGCATGTGTGGAAGAGCAGCATTACCATCAAGTTCATTTTCCCTGGGATAAAGGAAGGAGGAAATGACTGCTGTTGCCATAGATGCAGATTTTGGCAGACATTAATTGTTGATGCTAGTCTCAATAGAGTGATTTTGGGGTTTAAATTTTGACTCGAGGTTTTGGGTTTCACTCTGTAAGTAGGTAGGTTTGGGTAATCAAGGCCAACACAGTTTTTTGTCCTGTTATTTTATTTTTTTTTTTCTTACTTCAGACCTCAGTAACTATTCACTCAAGACAGCAGTGCACTGCAATACAGTTCCTTCTCTTTTAGATACCTGCTGCTGCCCATTAAGCCTTTGGTGGGAATGTAGCTTTGGCTGTTACACATGTTAATTAGAAAGCTTATGTGCATTTTATAACTGCATGTATGGAGTGAAGCCTTGTTTTATTCTGCCCCCCCTCAAATGCTTTGCTGGTTTTGGCAGAGAAGCACTTGCACATATTTCAGTTCCTTCAGGTTCAGTGGAAATTAATTTCTTCTCCAGTCCATGCTCCAGAAAATGCTTGTCTTCGCTCAACCCTTATGCAGATATTTAAATTTCTGAAAAAGAAACAAAAAATACTGTTTGCATGAATTAATTCAAATATTTGTGGAGATCTTCCATATGCAGTTACTATCTGTAGGTGAAAGCAAAGGCCAGTTATCTGGGATCCTGTGACATCAGTCAGTTTTTAAAAGAAGTAATTTTTTATTGAACTCACACACAAACTGGAAAGGCCAAAATAATTTTCCATAGGTTTAAAAGCTTCCACAAAGTCTTGTATTTTTTATCACCTCTCTGTTCTCTTGGAAAACCACTGTGCATGGGAACCAAATTGGATGAGGCAGGTGAAATAATGGAGAACAGGAGAGATAAGGGACCTTGAGCTTTCCTCCTTCCTGCTGTGAAGGGACAGAGAATTAACCTTCCTTCTCCCGGGCTTTCACACACATGCACTTTTAGGGTGGTCTGGGGTGGGTTGTTTGGTTTGGGTTTTCCCCCCTTTTCTCTCTAATCCTGTATTTCTTTCAGAGGAGATTTCTCCAAGCTCCTTTCTCAGCCAGCACGTTTTCTCCCCTGCTGATATTGGTGTAGGGACAGTGTTGGAGGCATTTTACCTCCACAGAATCTGAACACTGTAAAATCACACAGTCAGATGTGTGTACAAATGGGTGCCAGGTTCTGGCTGGCTCAAGTTGCCCCAGGCTAAATCAATGAGATCAGATGGAAAGTTACTCTCATGGCCTTTATACCTGAGTATTGTCACCTTCCTGGTGGAGGCAGGTTCTGCTGAGGTGTATGAAGAATATGATGGATTTTTTTATGTTCTTTGCTTGGGGGAAACGCATAATGAAACATGTATTGCTTCTCTGGAGGCAAAATTCTGGTTTGTGTGTAAGTGGTCTGCTGTGTCCAACAAATCTGTTGTACTGAACTGGATTAAAGCAGCTGGCAATTTTGCTGGAGGATCTATAAAGAATTGAGGGGTTTATAGAGGAAAAAATTTGGCGACTACCTTGATGTTTTCATTGGGACCAGATGTTGTCTGCCTTGTACAGGATGGAGGAGACAGGAGAGATTGGTATGGGAGGCACACAGAGAACAAATCCATGCTCTACAAGTGGGGAGTGTTTTGTGGTGTGGTCCTTTTTGTCTTAATTCTGGCTCTGTCTGAGCAGCTTGGGGTGGGGGTTTGGGCACAGTAAACATTTATTGTGATCTGAAGCTTTTTGAAGTCACCTGATATCAGCTGGTAAACCCTATTTTCTACTTTGTGCCTCTACAAAAGGATATGAAGCCCTTAAAAAAACCCCCCAAGACAGTAGTCCTCTGCCTTCACAGTATCATTTATGAAGAAGTAAAAAAGTGTCTGTTGGAGTAATGGAAACTGGTGACTGGGTACTACAGGAACCATTTCCGTGGTTTCAGTTCTTCCCACTGCACTCCCTTCTTCTGTAAACATATTTCAAGCCACGAAAGCTTTCTTTGCCTTATTTAATGTAATTCCTTGAGCAGCATTTCTGAAGCTCATTGCTGAGTGTGTGTTCCTGTCTCCCCATCCTGTTGCACACACAGGAGCCTGGAAAGGGCAGTTTTGTGTGACCACTCAGCCAAAAGCAGCCATTTCACAGGACAGCAGTTAAAGCAGAGCCATGGGAGCAGTGAACCTCTGAAAAACTCCACTCCAGGTGTTGCAGCATTTGCTACATGTTTATAAAACCATGTAATAACTAAAAGGAGCATTTGCTCTGATACCTGTCCTGTTGGTACTTCTGTAAGTGCCTGTAAGCAAATTCTAATAATTTTTGGGCTGTCAGGTAAAATCTCTTGCATTCTTTGATTGAAACTGCCAGTGTGACCCTCTTTCCTTCAGGGAAGTATCTGTGGTTTTTACTGATGGTGGATAAATCTTGATTTTTTTTTTATTAATGCCTGCCCTAAGGGCTCCAGTTATGAAGAATTTAAATTCTCCTTGTAGTCCTGTGGTGGTTTGATACCTGCTAAAGGATTCGGTGGAAGTCACTGATTTGAGAGTGTTGCTTTTGCTACAAGGAAGTATTTGTTTCCTTGAGTGAAATTCCATCATATATATATATATATATATAGGTATATATATTGCCTGTATGGTGTGATTCTTATATAATGAACCAAAAACTGAATAAAACTCCAGTGACTGGGGCCATGTTATGATTAAATGCTGAAGTAACTCAAAGCAGGAAAATGAAGTGTTACTATTCTTTAGTTATCTGTGCATGAGGGATTCACTTTCTGGTTTTACTCATTCTTAGACTTTGCAGCTACAGTTCACAGATGCAACAGAAATGGAGATTGGGACATTATATGGATGGCTGGGATGAAAAGTAATAGAAATGGAGGATTAGTGGGTTTTATAATGACTTAAGAAATACTTAATTTTTTTGGGGTGCATTTGTCAGCACTGAAGGGTTTAGGTTTCAAATGGTGAATTACTTGGAAAAAAAATTAAACATCTCCCATGGAAATAAATGCATGTATTTTCAGTTTGAAGTCCAAGCAAATCTGTAATTTTCACAGCTAAGAGCCAGAACAAAGCTGTGTATATGAAAAGAAAAACATAATTAAGACATGTAAGCTCAATAGTAATCTTCTTGTCCAAAATGCATTTATAATCATACTGCAGTCAGGATAAGGATGAAGTTAAGAAAAGTTAAGTAATGAAACCAGAATTGTTCTCTTTTGTCCTCAAATCAGTATCATTTGCCTTAGCAGATAGAATAATGCTTGAATTTTTTAATACATATTTATAAAAAAACCCACCCCAAACTGATTTAGCACACATAAAAGAGGATCAGTGATTGAGAAGCAGCTCCTTGCAAGTGGGATTTGAATTGAAGTTTGACTCTGCCATTGCTGGGGAACAGACATGAAATGATGCACAGGAGAAGATGTAATGCAGTGATCAGAACCCTTCCCACAGGATGGGATGCAGGAGTGTAGAGTTTATAGCACTAAACAGAGAAGCTAAAGACAAACTTTCCTTTAATTGTGTTCTCTGAGAAAATCTGAGAGTGGATTGGATATTGGCCCTTCCTGCCTGCACATGAACTTGGTTTAATTTGGCAGCATGGGCATAACTGTGTTACCCAACAGGCCCAGCATCTCTGGATTCAGAACTGTACTTTTCTTTTCTCCCCCCATTGTTCCCATTGGGAAAGCTTTAAAGCTGGTTTGGGCTGTCTCTTTGCCAGCTGAATGCCAAGTGTTGCCCTTTGCCAGGGCCCATCCACTGCCCTCCTCTGATAAGGCTCTTGTTTCTGTCTCATCAGGACTTGCTGGGAGCTGCCATTAACACTGGAGATGCCCACATGTTCCTGGACATGTTATACTCTGAAGCAGTGAAGGAATTTCAAAGCCAGCTAATTTTCTCCCTCAATGCTTTGTGGGTATCAGCATGCAAAAGAGAATTGGCAATTACTGGAACTTCTTAACAAAGAACAATTATTTTCGTTGAGCTTCTAAATCTAAATTTAAAGGGAGCTTTCCCCAAAATAAGGCACAAATTAGCCTTCATTACTGAAGGTAAATTTAGTAACTTTACAACATCTAAATTTAGGCTTCCAAATAAGTCCTAATGATGAAGATATGCCTTCTAGACACATGGGGGCTCATGAACTGCTGGCTGGGGTTTATTTTGCTGAAATTATCAGTGTCTGATTAAACTGTTGCTATCGTGTTTTCTCAGTAGATCAAAGTTCAATTAAAAATACAAATACAGAAATACCTCGAGGTTTGTAACCTCAGACATAGCTGACATAGTTTCTCTCTTCTTTTTATTTTAATATCTGCCCAATTTGGCACGTGCATGGAACATTCTCTTTTAGCCAGTTGTATTCTAGCAGAAACACTGTTGGTAAGAATAAGGCAACCCTGGGAGGGGGGTGGAGGCCCTGGCACAGGTTGCCCAGAGAAACTGTGGCTGCCCCTGGATCCCTGGAAGTGCCCAAGGCCAGGTTGGAGCAACCTGGGCTAGAGGGAGGTGTCCCTGCCCATGGCAGGGGGTGGAATGAGATGACCTTTATAATCCTAGTGAGCTCAGAGAGGGTTTCCCTCTTCTGTTCTTCTTCCACATATTGGCTTTTCTCCACTTATGCTCTGTATTGTATCTTGAATTTTATAAGCTTGGAGACTGAAGGTACTGTGGATAATCAGCACTTGGTGGCAGGCCCAACCAGCTTAAAGATTTATAAATTAAGATTACTTCTGATCTGTTGTAGATTTGGGAGCATTGCTTTAAGAAATATAAATTATTTTTTTATGGTTATGCTTCCAGTTAATGCAAATGAATCCATTAAAGTAACAGCTGAAACTTGTAATTGTATCCAAACTAGAATTGGGCAATGTAATCCTTACAGTATTGCTACAGCTGGAATGAGTAAGTGAAACAATCAGCAGTATGAAACTAAGTAACAGACCATCCTTATAAATGCTGAGTTCTGGAAGTGCACTGGGCAAAACCTGCCTGGCAGCTGCAGCTTTGTCCTGTGGTTTTGTAGCTGGAATATGTTTCACAGTTAACACTCCCCCTAAATGCTCAGTTCCAATGTGCAATGGCTTTGTTGTTGTTTTTACTGTAGTTGCTAATTTTTCAGTCTCTTTGTGTGTGGTGGTTTGAGACCCTTTAGGTGGGGTGTGTGGATATCTGGTGCTGCAGCTGAACACATGGCCATGACAAACAAACCAACCTTAATAATGTTTACAGGAAAAGAGAAGTTTAACTAATGAAATTGTGAAGTGCTGGCAGCAGCAGGCTGAGACTTTGGTTAAAAGGGGTTGGTGGTGCCCTTGTTGATTTGCATCTTGTGCTGGTAGAATCAAGTGTAGTCAAACCAACACAGCTTAGAGTTGTCGTTCCCTCCCAGCCTGGTGTCTGAATTGGGGTCAGTGCCACTGATCTTCCTTAGCTGCATGACACAAGACCTTCTCACATAACTATTTTGCTTATTAACCATATTTCCAGATGATACTCTCTGCCTGGCTCTTGGGAGCAGATGGCAAGTCAGGGATTAGCTGATTATTCCTACACTGCAAGCTTGACTGGGGGTGCTTTGGCACATCCTACCAAGATATTCCTTTGATTAGAGCAAATTCAGAAGAACCTCTGCCATTGATTAGGTTTATGAAATGTGCCCCAAATAGCTGAAGTTCAGATTACTTTTCCACCACTGAGTGAAATTTTTTCCTCTTTCTTTAATAGTTTGAATAGGAGCTGAGAAACCCAGTTCTGGCACTTTGGTGGATACCGAGAGCTCTTCACTGCTCTGTGCTCTGCTCAAGTTGGGTAAATAATATGTTATTGTCTGAAGTGGTTTAAGACTTATTGATGAATTGAGAGTTTAATGAAA
Source organism: Pachyramphus minor (assembly GCA_013397135.1). Taxonomy (NCBI): domain Eukaryota; kingdom Metazoa; phylum Chordata; class Aves; order Passeriformes; family Tyrannidae; genus Pachyramphus; species Pachyramphus minor. Next base: position 229,982 of record VYXB01004354.1, on the reverse strand, counting down.
TTGCTGCTGTACCTCGTGGGGTGTACAGGTAAGTTCTGTTCCAGAATAGGCAAGTGGAACCGAGATCTCTTGTGAGGCTGAGTGGAAATATTTTGCTCTGCAATATTTTGCGCAGACACTGAAGGGCAGAAAATCGTAGTGATTTTTCTCATGAAATGGTCCACTAACCTATTATATTAGGAAAAATAAACATTCTGTTTGGGTACTCAGGAGAGTGGGTTTAGGGTCATACCACTTGATATGCTAAATAGTTAAGAACAAACTAATTTTAAGCTTTGTCCCTGAGTCGAGGTTACTTAAGTTTGCTGAGAGGTTGGAGCCAGAGTTGGGGACTTGTGATTCTCAAAGTCCTTTCAGCAGGTTAGTGCCTGTGTGTTAAGCTTCTGATAGATTTATTTAGGGGTCCTAAGGGGCAGAGAGTGTTATTAAGCAAATTAAAGTTTGCTAATCACCTGTCATTGCTGTTCAGCAGCTGAAATCTTCACATATGCTGTGTGTGCTGTTGGTCTGCCTGGGGATCACATGAGGTCTCCCAAATGAGGGATATCTGTCCAGGTGAGGAATTACTGTTGGGATGTAATTAAAGACTAACTCAGTACCCTGCATTGTCTCTGAATTCTGAAGAAAATGAAGCAGCAGAGAACTGAACACCTTCAAGGTGATGGTGTGAAGTTCTTTGTGTCTATAAACTTCCCTGAACATCAGTGTGACTTTCTTACTCATCCTGATCTGGATGATCTCTTAGGTCCCTTCTAACCCAAACCATTCTAGGATTCAGGTATTTCTTGCTTTTTGCCAGCATTTTCCAAGACCCAAATCTGTACTGCAATTTAGAAAATATTTCTCAACACAGGGCCTGTTGACAATTATAGTGAATTGTCTTGAAACACTGAAGCTTCAAAATAAATCTCCACTGAGTGATTCTAAGCAATAACACACCAGGGATAATTCTACCTTTGTGATACTGAGATGTGGATTATTCCACATTAATAGTTTGAATTTCCTGAGACCATGGAGGATGCTTATTTATAAAGAGTTGAGAGTATTTGAAGGGCTTCAGACTAAAAATCAACTTTCTGTTAATTTAGTTGCAACCATTGATCTTATCAAAGCCGAGCATATGAAAGATGTTGATGGTTGGAGGGAAGGAATTGGCTTCCTCTGAGGGAACGAACAGTCTGTCACTTGTTTTATCCCGGAATTCAAACACCATAAATTCTAACTAATGTCTGAGTGTTCCTACCTCTGTGTCTTTCAAAAGGCTGTTTATGCTGGAATTCCAAAAATATGTGAGAAATAGAATCTGAACTTTTCTGTTGAGCTGGAGAAAGGGCATAAAATGCACCTGCATGGATTTGGGGTGTAATGAAGATCTGAGGAACTGTCCTGTTGTCCTTTATTGTCCTCTTTTGCTGTTACAAATAATGACTATTGCTAGTTTTTGGAGGGGGTTTTTTGTTGCTTTTGTTTTGTTTAGTTTTGTTTTGGTTTTTAACATGATCAACAAGACCCTGGTGCTTTGTGGGACATCTGGAGACTGGGCTTTTTAAACCCATCCATTGTCAACAACTTGCATTTGGATATTATATATTTTAACTGATAATATATCAATTAGGCCTGTTATGCCTTGACTAAAGTAAACCAGGGGTTCTTCAGAGATCCTTTACATCCTGCAGATAATCCCTTATGCTGTAAAGGGTGGTTGCCTCTTGGTGGCTTCTGGTGCTGGTCTTCATCCCCTGTGAAAGTTCCTTCTGCCCCACAGTCTTTGGAAAACTCTCCCCATAAATATCCATGGAAGGTCTCTTAGTTTACATTTCTTCTTTGAAGCATTCTCCTTTGGTTTGTCACTGCAGGAAGACCAGGCTGAGAACAGTACAGGTGGTAACTCATTTGTTGTTGCTTTGCTTACAAAATGCTGGTTTGCTTGTACCTGCATTTTTATGTTATTCTTTACCTTCCAAATGAGTGGCTTTCACTCAAATATTCAATTAATGCTCTTTGTTCTGATCCTTCCTCTCACTTCTAAAAATATGACACTTCACTTGTTGCTGTAGGAATTTCACACAATTACAAGCTGTGTTTCATTGCATTTGTGTTACTTTAATGGGACAAAGGAAATCCTAAAACTAGGATTTGAGAAGTACTTTAAGATTTCCAGTATAAACCTGTTCAACTTTTTCTGTCTTGAAAATACAACTGATGGTGGAACCTATTCTCACCTGTAGTATCTGGAAACTAAGTTTAAAAGAAAAATTAGGTCTGAAATGTCACTGATCTGACAATTAAATATTTTTGTCTTGAACTCAGTACAATTGCAGGGATCTGCATACTTGGCCTCCTCTTCCAGAAAAGAAAAGGTTCTTTTCCATCACTCTCCATGTAGACAATATTATTGTCCATCCAATTGAAACTGGATTCCAAAACTTGTGATTAAGTACTGGCAGAAATACCAAAAATAAACCCATTTTTTGGACTTCTTGTTCTACACTTGGCAGTGACTGTTAATAAAACGTTCTAGCTTTTAACTCTGTTTGGAAAAATTGTCTGAGAAAACTTGGGAATTATACCATTGGGATTGACAAGTGAATTATCAAATGGCTGCTCTCCTCAGCTGATGGTAGATCTGTTGCCTATAATCACAGTTCTGTGAAGTAGCTCAAGAGATGCTTCATGCTCCTCTCCTAAATGTTTTTTTTTTTAAAATTTTCTAAAAAGTTATTAGCTAATAAAATCTTGATGAAAGACTGACAAAGGTCATTAGAATAGTATGTAGGATGTAAAAGCGCCCATCCCTTTCTGTCCTTTGGAAATAAGTATTTTTCTTGCCCAAGGTTTGTTTTCTTTTCTTCTTTAATCCAAATTATTATTATTATTCCAGTAATTCATTGCAGAGGACAGTGTAGGACTCCCCTAACTGCATGGCTCCTTAATCTTAACAAATTCAGCAAGTGAATCGGTGAAATTAGAATATGAAAGAGGACAGGGAGATAAAGCAAATGCTTTTTTCATGTGTGTTAGTGTGACTTCTGTCCTGTGCTTCTTGGGCTTTACGAGCTGTGCTGCCAAAATAAAAGCACTCTCTCCATCTGAAGACCAAGCTTGTTAATGATGCACAACCCTTTCTGGTTTAAAAAGCTAGTAGAGGAAGGAAATGGGAGGAAAAAAAGTGAAGTGCTTTACATTCTGCTGTTTCATTTAAGTACCATTTTCTTCCATGTAATTGCCTTGGCCAGCCATATGAAAATGACCATATTGTGTTTATGCTCTCCTTAAACATGTCATTCCCTTCTTTTTTTCTCTTTTTGTTTTTAAAAAAGAACATTTGGCTTCTTCGAAGCTTCAGTGTTTGATATTCATTATTTCTTCCATTTACTCCTGGAACGAATTAGACAAATTGCAGGAGTTCAAGAGAGATTGAAAGTGTCTGTAATTAGGACAAACAAACACAAAAATGTGTAGTGAAGGAGCATTGCCAGCTATAGCTTCTTATAATATCTTCTGTGTCCTACTCTATTTTTAATGTATTTATTTTATTTTGTTTTTAATGCCAATGGCCTGGGTTTCTTTCCTTCTTTAATACCATTTGAGTGATGGTATCTTTCTTGATGGGGACTCTGAGCCAAGGGCACAGGCAAAAGGAGATCCTACAGAATTTTCCCCAGCCAACTTCCCAAAGAGAAACAACAAAAAGAAATTCCCCCAAACTTTGATTTTCACTGGAAATTTAACCAACCATATTTCGGGCAATTTTTTTTTGGTGCCTAAAGCCACAGAATTAGCTAATGAGCTTTTCCTGTTGAGCTGAACCTCAATTAATGTTTGTACCAGGTCAGATCACAGGTCCTTATTCAGGTTTTTGAGAGGTTCTGTTATTCCCCCCACACTTTTGCTTTGATTGTGCACTTTTCCTTTTCCATATGTAATGATGTCTCTGCTCTTGAGCTTTGGGCCCTGGTGGAATTCTTTCACTGATGTGACAGAACTGGATCTTTTGTCTTGTCTGTGTTTTCTCCTTCACTTGGCATTCAGGAGTTTGTTGTTCAGGCCATTTATGTGCTGTCTGTTCTTGACCATAGGGAATTAAAAATAAATATAAATTATAAGCCTATTTGAACCTCAGGATCAGTTACCAGAGGACCAGACTTATTACTGCACTGAGAGAAGTTATTAGGTTTTATATGGAATAAAGATCTGGGTTTTTTCTTGCAGTGCTCAGAATTGTCTCGTGCCATCTTAGAGCAGGCAGGATGGCATTCAGACTAACCTGAATGGTTTGCTAGTTTTTGTGTGGTTGCTGGGTTTTCATTTTTGTGGGTTTGGGGCTGTTTTGTTTTGTTTTTAAGGAGGGGCTGTTGTTTTGAGCCCCCCTTCTTTGCTTTTATCAGCAGACATAATATTAGTGTTTGAGGGTTTTTTTTATTTTCTGATTCTCGAGGGAAGATGAAATCACATTTCCCATCTGTATCCTGTGGTGTTACTCTGCAAAGATAACAGAAAGGAACAGGTAATAATTTCTTTTTCTAAGCTGGTGGGTACCATCTGCAGTCTTCCAGCAGATGTCCTTTTGGGACTCTTGGTTGTGTGTGCACTTCCCAGGCCTGAGCTTACCTCACGTTTTAAACACTGACACTGCATTACAGCTGTCAGCTTCTCTCTGGCATTGAGAATTCTGAAGGATAGGCAGCAGGAACCCTGAAGTGATGACAGGGCAAGAACACCCAGCTATAACTTTGTGCTGCAGAGATGTGATTGTCCCTCTCTGACGGATGGAGGCTGCTGAGAGATTGACAGACGCTCTCAGCCGAGTCCAAGGTGATAAACAAATAATCCTTGACAGGATGCTCCTTGATGGTCCTTTCTTTAGCTGTCTCTGAAGACTTGCAGACTTTCCTTTCCCTAAATATTTTCCCCTGGAGTTCTTCTGGAGAAAATGTAAAGAGTTGCCTTGGGTTTGGCCTCTTTTTGGGAGGTGCCTTTGTTGTGTTGTCTGTGTTTTCAGAAGCCCCAGGTCCCTCCCTCATCCTTGTGAGCAGAGAGGTCAGAGTTTGCTCTCTTGTGCAGGGTGTGTTCACTTTTGATGTGCTTTTTATGTGTGGGGGATTGGGGGAGAACATTCTGCTGCTTTCAGTCTCCTCAGCCTTTGGGGAAGAGGAACTGGAAGAGTGAAAAATAATCTCAATTTTGTTATTTGTGCCCTTGGACCTTCTACTTCCTCACCCATACCTGTGATGTTTGACTAATTTCTTTTGGAAGACTGGAAGGTTGTTTCTTGGAAGAACTGGGAAATGGCACGTGCTTGTAGTGGGTTTTGTAGCAGAAATTTCAAGTGTCACAAAGAGCAGCCCATTTGGATGGATTATGGTCAAACAATCCTAAAGTATTGGNAGCCCATTTGGATGGATTATAGTCAAACAATCCTAAAGTATTGGGTTTTCTGTCTGGTCAATGCTTTTTAGCATTAGGAAAAATAGAGTGTGAAAGTTTCAGCAGGGAGCTGTAACTGTGGGTGATCCCCAGTGTGGTCAGTAAAAAGGAGTGACTTTCTGAAGACTTTAATCCAAATTACTTGTTCCCTCCCAGAAATCTTGATAAATAAATATTTGTGGCTGTTGTGAGTTTGCTTCCCAGCGACTTCCTGAGTGCTTCCCATTTTCTTTGTGGGATCTGGTCTTTCTGTCCATTTAACCTCCTCGAGCAAACGTGAGGTGGTATTTGTTGAGATGCAAAATGGATACTTAAAAATTTTTTTCAGGACATTGTGGTATTTCTTATGAGCATTTGATTGTTGTGGGTGGTGTTTTAAGGATGCTTGAGTGATAATAGCTCAAATTTTGTTCTAAATGTTTTTTAAGGTAAAGTTATATTCCATGTATCCAAAAGATGATCAGCAGTAGTTTTGCTTAGAGAAAAATACTCGATCAGGTTTATTACAGCTGAAAGTTCAGACATTTATATGACACTTGTAGGACAACAGAGTTTAGCTCTACTACTTATATTTAGATTATTGAAGACATTACTCTGTTGCTTAACCTGTTTGGGTGCTGAATGTTTATTCATTTATTGAACCAATTCTTTCACAACAAGCATCTCCTGTTATCAGAGTGGGCACTGAGGAGTTGTGCTGAAGGGAAGGATTGTTACAGGCAATGGAGTTCCTGGTGTGTGCCTTGGCACCTCCATTCCTGACAAGTCTGATGCTGTGTAATGATTTTGTGGGACTTAAGTTCCCTCCTACTCAGGGTAGTTGTACAAAGGTGGAAAACGGAAAGACTGTAGTACTAAACCCAAAACAACCCCCTCCCCCCAGCAAATCACTGAAATCCAAAAAAACCCAACCCCAAACCCACCACAAAGCCCCAACAAACACACAACCCCCCTCAACCATACCCAAAAAATACACTCCATTTACATGCAAATCAGTTACCAAAGCAGTATGGGATATGCTAGCAGCAGGAAATCTAACTGGCAAAGCAGAGTGAATGACCTGTGTTGGTAAAAACCAAGTGGAGGACACTTCAGAGTTGCAGTTTCTCGGGTATGTGTTGTCAGCAGCACGTGATGGAGAGAGCAAGTTTGTCTACTTCATCCCTTTAGCTTGGGGGGGAGATGATGAAACATGTTTTTGTCACACTGAGTGAGAAGTATTGTTTTGTCCTTGAATGGTTTGGAAGTTGTTTGGTTTTGTTGGACTCTTGGTGGTTGTTTTTTGTTTGTTTGTTTGTTTTGTTTTGTTCTGGTTTTTTACTTGTTTGTTTTTTTCCTGTGAAAGACAAAAGAAGAAAAAATGTTGCTGTGGTATTTGCTCTTCTTCCCTACTGTCCTTGTGACCCACTTCCTATACTACAGTGTTATCCTTTGTTTAGCCAAGAAAAGAAGGGAAAGAACTCTGGAAAATCTACATGGATTCAATTGACACGATGTGCATCTGTATGTGCACAAAGCTGGGCAAATCAGCTCAGCAAGAGGCAGAGACAATTCTAAAACCAGGATGTGATCCTAATGAGAGATGCTTTCCCTGGAATGACACCTCCCTGTATAAGGGTGAAGCTTGATCCCATTGCAAAGTAAAAATCTGAGCCTGGGGGAACTGTAAGGACAGGAATTCTCACCTGAAGAAGTTGCTCAGCCTTGGGAGTTGGGAGCTGCTCCTACCTGGGGCTTTGCCTGTCACTGAGAGCCCAGAGGCAAATCCAAATGGGAGCTTGTATGGAGTGTTTCTAGGTGGTTGTTTTTTGTTTGTTTGTTTGGAGAAGGGCAGGGAGGAGAGCAGCAGTCTTTCTTGGTGAGGAATATACAGAATTTCTGCTTCCAAGTCATCCCTGCTCTTGGATCCACTCACGCTGTTCTCGGGTACACAAATGTGTTCTCTCTCAAGAAGCTTTCCGGAAATCTCTTAAAAATTAAGAATCCTGAAGTAATGCCTTTCAAGGTTCTGTGTGCCTGTGAATCTTTCAGACAGACTGAAATCTGGTTTTGTGCTTAGGCAAAGTTAAGTAGGACTAAAACAAATACCTAAATTACATCACAACACTTTTGCTCTGCATTCCCCAGGACCTTTTCAGTTCAGCTTTTCTGCTGAGTGTCATTAAATCCTTAGGATGGTGATAAATACCACCCCATTCAATCCTTCTCTCAGAGATCCAAGGGCAATAAATAAGCACTGATATACTGGCTGTGGCAGAGCTCGACTGCAGCAGTGCAGGTGATGGCTTGTGTGCTTTAATAAAGGCTTCTTGGTCCTGTGCCCTCTCCAGTTAATGCTTCCATGGCTTCCTAGGGGTGGCCCAGGGAGGAGAGGCAGGTGCTGGAGCTGGCAACAGGCTCAAGGCAAAATTGAAAAGATGCTGCATTTATTCTTTAGCTGTTTCTCAACGGGCACGATTTGCTTTCACGGCAAAATTACTTACAGCTGCATCTACACCTTGCTGCACCCAGAACTCCTATCAAATCTGGATATCAGCTCAGTGCCCGAGGAAGGAAATGGTTCTCTGTGCATCAGTGCCATCTCCTCATCCTCTTGATGCACCAAAACACAGAGGACAATCAAAGTGAATCCTTTGCACACCTGCAGAAACATCATATGGCCTGATCTCTGGTTGTTGAGTCTGATAGAAAAATATCAAATATAGTATTTTTTAAGTTACTGTAATTCAGAGATTGCTTTATAACAATTGATCAGTATGTTTAAAAAAAACAACCAAACTCCAAAACTTGGCATCTGCTATGCTGTTACCCTTGTGACTTGAGTTCTCAGATTTTATGAAGCAACCCTCCATGCACATCAAAATATAATTATTGAATCCATCAGCACAGCAGCAGTTGCTGTGTAGGCAAAAGGAAAACAGAGGAACAACTGAAAGCAGCTCTTCCCAGTGCCTGTGGTGTGCTTGACTTACAATGTGTGTGGGAATAAATAACCTGTGTATGTAGGTCTACAGATACCATCCAGTTCCACCCCCTACCATGGGCAGGGACACCTTCCACCAGCCCAGGTTGCTCCAAACCCCATCCAAAATGGCCTTGGACACTTCCAGGGATCCAGGGGCAGCCACAGCTTCTCTGGGCAACCTGTGCCAGGGCCTCCCCACCCTCACAGGGAAGGATTTCTTTCCAGTATATGAAAATTAAACAGCAACAGCTGCAGTTCCCCAGCTTGCAAAGCCCTCCTGTTTCCTCACCTGTGAGCAGTAGCTGTGGTTGGCAGCCAACGTTGTGCTGTGCTGGAGCACGAAGGTCAGATGGTGCCTGAGAACCCTGTCCCAGGGTTTAATGTGCTGGGGGAGTTTGTGCCTGCCCCAGTTTGTTACTATTCTGCTGATTTTCCATGTTAATGGCAGCTGTGCCAGGAGATGGCCTTTATCGTGTTCCTGCTGCTGCTTTCCTGCACTGAGTTGCCAAAATCCAGGCACTTAGAGCAGTGTTAGCATCAGAGCCACTTGGATGCCCTGTATGTGAACAGCTACAGTCAGACAGCAAATGTGCTTCAAAACTCCTAAAGCAGGAGGTGAGTGACCCAGAAGTGGTTTTCACCAGCTTATGCCAATCAATTTGCAGCTCAGCAGTTTCCTTCAGCAGCTCAGTTGTTCTTGCACTGAATTATAAAGCTTTTCTTTCCTTTATTGTCATTTAAGTGCTTCAGCTTTTGATTTGATTTAATCAGACCCATCATCGTGCTTCCAAAGCTGTGCAGGAGTCCCAGTGGAGCACCATGTACAGTCATGTTAAATCCATTTTTCATTTAACTCTATAATGCATAATCATAGGTATGAGAAAGTTTGTGTTATCACCCTGTATTCATGTCACTCCTGTTTATCCTACTATATTCCTTTTTCTTAATTTTTTTTCCTGCTGGTTCTGTTTCACGTGAAGTACATGAAGGAAATAAATCCAATTTTCTCTGAAATATTAAAGGTCTGCACAAGAAAGTTGTCTCTTCACAGAAATTTTACTGATCTTTATAATCTAGAGTAATTTAAATTTGCTCCTTGATGGCTGCTTGTTGGCATAATGGTCCAGTCCACCTCTCCATAGTTGTTGCATCCCTTGGCACAGAAAATGGCACAGAAATACAGCAATACTGGCCACTTGTCCATGGGTATTGCTACAAAAGATTCTTAAAAATTAACTTGGAAGTAACACGGAATAAAAAAGAAATAAATCCAGGTTTGACAAATCAGATGTTGTTTTGTTCAAGTTTGTGAGTTAAGTCTCAAATTAGTTATTTAAAAAAACTCCAATGGCATAGGGATTCTAGTCCCTGTTTTGCACAGTGAGAATGAGCTATGTGAGAATGGATAACACAGCCCTGCTGACCCCAGTGGTGGTGCCTTGCACCATTTTCATTGAGAGAAAAACCAGAAATAGTAGTCTTGGCAATAGATTTCAGCAGTCTTTGCTAAAAAGTGTGCTTGCTTGTTCTACTCTCAATTTTTTTCCCTTTTATTTTCCTTTGGGCATCATTTGAGGACTTAATTTCTTTAGGACTCTGCTGGAATATTTCTACAGCAGACCAATTATTTGTCAGGTAGCTTTTTACAGGAGCCTTTCTTTTATTACTCTCAAATGACTTTGCTATAGGCTTTCCCCCGTTCTTTTTAGACAGTCCCAGGGACCTAAAGAGCACTCTGGAGCTGAGACTGACTGCCTTACTGCTGACTTTGCCTGGGGAAAAGCTCTCTAGGAGAAGCCACATCATCTAAAGAAAAATTCCAATTGATTGGGGATGTGGTTCCCTCCCCTTCCTCCAGTAATTAAATTTGTAACTTCACAGCAGCCAAAAAGATACAGAATGCAGAGTCCTTGAACTGGGTACCAATTTGTTATTTGTGATTTGAGTCCTTAGGTCTTATGCCTTTTGGGCATGCTCATCACAGCAAATCAAAGGGTTTGTGGAATGCATGAACAGCGAGGGGAAGCTCAGAGAAAGGCAAAATTCTGCTCCCTTGCTGGGAGAATCAGGGAGGGCAGAGCTGAGAGCTGTGTGGCTGCCACCAGCAGGGACACGTGTGTGCTCGCTGCATTTAAATCAGTGTGTTTGTATTTAATCTGGAGCTCCTTGGTTATGAGACAGCCCCCACTTCAAAAGGTTTCCTGCTCTGTCGGCATCAGAACGGGCTGCACGGCGCTGTGGGCTCTGTGAGGAGTTGTCTGGGCCCACATTCCAGCAGGAGTGTGGATGCTGCTCGCCTGGAATGCAGCTTCTGCCTCACATCCCCAGGTGAGGGTATTGCTAGAATGGTGGAATGGATTGGATTGGAAGGGACTTTAAAGCTCATCCTGTGCCACCCCTGCCATGGGCAGGGACACCTTCCACCAGCCCAGGTTGCTCCAAGCCCCGTCCAACCTGGCCTTGGACACTTCCAGGGATCCAGGGGCAGCCACAGCTTCTCTGGGCACCCTGTGCCAGGGCCTCCCCACCCTCACAGGGAACAATTCCTTCCCAATCTCCCATCTCTCCCTGCCCTCTGGCAGTGGGAAGCCATTCCCTGTGTCCTGTCCCTCCATCCCTTGTCCCCAGTCCCTCTCCAGCTCTCCTGGAGCCCCTTCAGGCCCTGGAAGGGACTCTCAGGTCTCCCTGGAGCTTCTCTTCTCCAGGTGAACCCCCCCAGCTCTCCCAGCCTGGCTCCAGAGAGAGGGGCTCCAGCCCTGAGATCAACTTTAGTGGCCTCCTCTGGACTCCCTGCAGCAGCTCCACATCCTTCCTCTGTTGGGGGCCCAGGGTTTTGGCTGTTTTCTAGATCTGAGATGTCACCACATACTGTCAGATCAGTAAAGAAAGCAAAGTGGTAACTAACAATTTTCATGGTGCACAATAGAAGGGAAGGGGTTGTTTTGATAGGAAATGAACTTCTTAGAGGCCTTAGGGATAGCAGAGGGCTTTCTTTTTTTTGCACTTCCAGACTGCACAGGCACAAGTCTGATGGATTCTGAGGAAAAGGGAAAAACTCTGGTTCAGAGATTATAGATGTGGAAAAGTCCTTTTCCTGCCATACTGTCAGGATTGCTTTGAAATCTTCCTTGGAGGATTTTGCTGTGCTGTCTGAGAGATGACCCACAAATTCTGGTTTCCTTTGCAAGGCAGAAAATGTCAGTTCTGTGTTGCCAGCAAAGCAGACCTGTGCACAGTGATGGAGATCCAGGGGAGGAAGAGTCGTGTGTGGAGACATGGAGTTGCTGCTGCTTCCTTCCCCTTAGATTTTTGTCTCCCTCGGGCCAAGCACGACCTTGCTTCAACAATTCCCCTGCATTGAAGCCACTGCTGGCTGCTCTCTGTGCTGCCCCATTTACACCCCTCCATCCCTGTCCCTTCCCAATTCTTTTTTGCCCTCTGGTTCCTGTGTCTGTAGGAGTTTCAGGATTGAGTTAAATTTGGGAACCTGGCTGCCGTTCCAGGTGAGGCCAGAGCCCTCCTTTCCTTTTGAAGTCTGTGTATATGCACATGTCTGTGTGTGCATTCTCGTCTGTTTTATTTGTTATCTTTGATAATTTGGAGTTTTCTCCACTGCTTTGGCAGAGCTGGGAGCAGAGGAGGAGTGAGGACAGGGTGGGAATCTATGCTTGTGCTTCGTCTTCCTTCACAGCTGCCTTTTGAGGCCCCTCACAGGTTTTAGTCCATTTATTTTGTTGTGGCAGTGCTTTTGTTTTGTCATCAAGATGGCCTGAGGTGCCAAGTACCCAAGTCTGAGATTCCCACAGAAAAACTGCATAATGATTTATTTTGACAAGATCTATTTACCATGAAATCGTGACCAGTGATGCTAATTTTACTGTCATTTTCAATTCATTATCAGATGAGCCCTTATTAGCTTTTCTAGCACTTTTTACTTGGAATGCTCTGACAAGCCTAAAATTGCATGGCTTTCAGATTTTGGCACACTGTGGGGTTTTTTTTTTCCTCTCACCCCCTGGGATCAGTCCTGCTCAGAATTGTCATATGCAATGACACTTAGATCAAATGAGCAAAACATCCTGTTGCTCAGCACGGAAGGTTGTTTAGGTACAGATGTATTCAAAGTCATTACATTATAAAAACAACTTATTGAAGCAGTTTAGGATACTTTGAACTCAAATCATGGTTTCTGAAGAGTGTTCCAGCAGTATCCTTGCCTCATGCATTTGAGCTTTCCCTGCCATAATCTGACATTGATACTGACTGACAAGTTTGAGTAGTGAGGCTCCGTCTTTTCTCAAGATAAGTGCTAATATTTTGTAAACCAAATTATTTGGAAAGGCTTGTTCAGCACCTTCCCTAGAGGAAAAGTTCTCTCTACTTGACTTAAAGTGAAACTTTGATTACCAGTGCTCTTTCTGCTGGTATAATTCATTTATCCCCAATCTTCTGTGCGTGTTCCTACCATAGGCATTAGCATAAAACTAGTGTTACCACTAGATGGGTCTGTTTCTTTAATAAGCCATTGACTACCACTTGGAGTAGTTTCACAAGAGAGAAATATTTGATGACTTCTCTGGTTGATATCAAATACATGTTATCTAACTGCTCTTTGACTACAGTTACTTGTGGGGTCATTAAAAAAATTATGCTTTTTTAAATCCATCAGCCTACCCTATCCTACTGTTCTCCATGGATGGAGTTAGTAAGATCTCTAGGATTGTGGGGGGAAAAAAAAAGTTTTAGTTTCTTTTAATTAATTTTTTTAATTAGGAGATAAGAACTAATAACACGTCACTCCAATTTCTACATGTACATTTGAAAAATTTATCAGAATGTTTCACATGTGACAAATGGAAATATTCAGCTTCAGTAAGTTCATTGAAAATACATGAACATTACTTTGTTTTATTCAAAAACAATCACAGACCCATTCCTAAAGTGCTTGCAACAAAGGCAAACCTTAAATACGAGATGAGAAGGTTATTTTTAGAAGCAAGCATTTCGTCAGTTCAAAGGTGTGATGGCAGAGGTTGATGGAAATCTTCCATATGCTGCAGTGAGAAAAGCAAATTTGTGTTTGATGCTTTGCTCTTTCTCTCTCTGTGCCAGGAGGCAAAACCCAAGAGGTTCTCCCAGTCCAAGACTGACTTGTTCTGGCAGAGCCATGGGAAAGGGATTTCTGTAGAGAAAAAGGCAACAAACAACCTAGTTTGGTGTTGCTGTGGTAGAGGTTGGCTTAGAGATGTTCCTTCCAACCAATACTTCTAGAGCTGTATAAAACCAAATAATTGAAGTGTTCATAAACACCTCTAATTCCACAAAAAAAAAGCCCAATAAAATAAAACAAAAAACCAACCTTGCAAAAGTTTTCTAAAAGCTTTCTTTTTACATAGCACGAGAGAACTGTCAGATCTTCTGTGCTTATGGGTTTTTTTCAGACCATTACATTAATGTACTTATAACTTTTTTAATTGACTTAGTTACTTGATTTAATTCAATTTTAGTTGCAGCTCTAACCAACTGCAACCAGAAATTTTGTTTTCCAATTTCTTTTAACTCACCATTCAATTCTCCACAGGTGTTTCTCTAGAGCTTGTTTGCCACAGCAGTTATACAGTTGTGCCACAGATGATGTGCCACATCTACTTCTGCAGATGTTGCAGCTGGTGCCTGAGGCAGCTCTCTTGTCTTCTAAGGTCATATTACAACTATTTCATTTTATTTGGGCCTCTTTGTTTCTTGTTTGCTTCCACACCCACAGCAGTAACTGCCTAATTCTTCCAATACTCTTAATTAAAATGTGCATTTGGTGCATTTTAAGAAGCCTAGTTCACAGTGAGGTAACAAAGAATAACAGCATTTTTTGTATTCTCAGTGACTGTTTTTAACATCTGCCTGGGTGTAGCAGTTGGCAGGTGTGAGAGACAGAACTCGTGGGTCTGAATTTTTAGAAGACACAGTGAAATTGGGTATTACAAAAGGAGTAGATGTCAGTGTATGGTACAGTGTGAACTGACCTTGAAGTATTGGTTGAGTAAATCCTATTTAATAGAGAAGCTGTGCATGTGTGTTCAACCTGACAGCTCTGTGCTGGAATGAAGTGCAGTTGCAAACCACAGACCTTTCATATGTTTTTACTGTTCTTGATGTTTTAAGCTGTCAGACAGATTTAAAAAGAACAATTGTACTAGCTGCTTTCTTAATTTTTCAACCAAGCCCCCAAGTATTAGGGTTCAAGGCACTGCTTTCTTTTACTGCTGATTTGAAAACAGCTCTTGTAACCCAACACAACGCTGCAGAAGGGCTGTTAAATTTGACTTTTGCTGGGAAGTTCAGGTGGTTTTTTTTGGCTACCTTGGCTGCCTGTGGCAGTTTTGTGTGGATCAGCTCCTGGGGCAAACCAGCAGAGCATCTGTGTCTGCTCTGTGCAGTGTTCTCACTTGTAAATATTAAAATAGATTTCATAAGGCTTCTGATTTAAATCTTCCTTGTGGTACTTATTGGTAATTTATATTTGAGAGAGGGATTTTGGTGAGGGTTTATTAGCTTGAATTATTGGATTATTGTTTTATTGTGGAGGTTTTTGTTAAAATTAACAGACACTGTAATTATTGGTATCTGAAATCACTTCAGTTCATCAATGAATAAAATCATAAAATAGAACAGAATAATGATACCTAATTGCAACAAGCTAGATTACAATCTTTTATTTACAGGTAGGCGTAAATGAACTCTAGGAATAGAACTTGAATAATACATATTATTCTCAGTTTTAAGAAGATTTTCTGGAAACTTTTTTGGTTTTGATTTATTTTCTTTTAAATAAGTTATTCCTCAGCAACACATTGGTAGATGTTTAAATGGAGGACATACCCTGCTTTGTATTCTTGGGTTTGCATGTGCATAGGTATTTTAGACACAAAGAGGTTTCACTGTTTGCCTGCCAAAGGTGTGGTATTTGCCAGTAGTTGTAGATGTGGGGAAATTTTCTCACCATTAAATTATTTAAACCAGAAGAGTTGCTTTTACTTTGCATTTAAGTGTTAAAGCAGTAATTTTAATTACCTTTACAGCAGGCAGTCTGAAGTTTCAGGGTAGCAGGCAAGGGGGCTGCTACATTATATGGCCCATAGGGAATTTCCCTTGCTTTTGTGGAACAACAGCTTAAAGAGGATGCACAGGAGAGCCGTCATTAAAAATGTAAGCACAGTGGTTGAGTAAAATGCAGGTTACTGTTCAGACTGCAGACTGATTCCAGTTTTGTCTCAATTCTGGCGTGGATTTTACATAAAGTAAAAGCCAGAGGTTTCTTCTAAACAATCACACAGTGGTTGGAGTGGTACATAACTGCTAATTTTCACCTCACAAGTGCTGAGTAAGAATAATAATTTTCTGTCTGCAAAAACTGCTTTTAGTTTCCAAAAACTTTAGTGCATTAGCTGAAAATACTGGTCTGTCTGTAGCTGTGTATTTGTTTCCATTCAGCCATGAGCTGAGGATAAGATTTCTAATGGGCTGTTTCTTGGGATGCCTGTCTCCTGCTACATGTAATTTTGTTTGCTGGTGATCAAGTAGACTCTGCCACCCTCAGTTTCTCATTCCATTAGTGTTTGTGCTGCCCTTTGGCCCTGAGAGAACCATAGAAGCATTTAGTAAAGAAGAAACCTTTAAGGTCATGAAGTCCAACTGTTAAGACAACATTGCTGAGCCCACCACAAAACGAGGTCCCCAGGTGCCACATCTTCCTGTCTTTTAAATCCCTCCAGGAATGGTGCCTCCACCAGTGCCCTGGGCAGCCTGTTCCAATGCTTCACAACCCTTTCAGTGAAGGAATTTTTCCTACCATCTAATTTAAACCTCCCCTGGCACAACTTGAGGCTGTTTCCTATTGTCCTATCACTTGTTCCCTGGGAGCAGAGCCCGACCCCCCCCAGCTCCCCCCTCCCGTCAGGGAGTTGCAGAGCCAGAAGGTCCCCCCTGAGCCTCCTTTTCTCCAGGCTGCGCCCCCCCCGCTCCCTCAGCTGCTCCTGCTGCTCCAGCCCCTTCCCAGCTCTGTTGCCCTTCTCTGAACTCACTCCAGCACCTCAATGCCCTTCTTATAGTGAGAGGCCCAAAACTGAACTGCTCTTGTGTAAAACCAACCCATGACCACAGAAGCCAAAAATCTGCCAGTGACACCAGGCTCAGAGCCAGGTATTGATCTGCTCCTCCTGTTTCTTTCCTCATCTTTCCCAGAAACTGGAAGGATAGAGAAGAACACTAGTTCTGCTCCTGAACCTTTAACCAGTTGTTCCAAGGCCCTGAAATCTCTCTTGATTGCCCTCAGACAACTTCATTATCCCATGGAGAATAATCTGAAGGCTGTACCAGAGTAGGAAGCTTTCTCTTCACATCGTTAACCCAAGCCCAAGGGAGCCAGGAGCCTTCTTCCCTAAGGAGTGCTCTAGTCTGCATATGAGGCCTTATGTACCCTTCAGAAGGGACTCTCTGATGCCTTTTTTGCTTTATCACCTCCACCTCTGTGACACCTCCAGTGCCAGATGAACCATCATCCTTTTCATTGTGGGGTTCTGCTTGCCCAGCCTCATACCTGCAGTGCCAGGGCCCCTGGAGCAGTGGGACAGTCACACCTGCTGCTCTCTTGAGGTTCCCTGCCTCGGGAATCCCACCTGGGCACTGCACTGGAGCTCTCAGCTCCAGTGGGTCGTGCTCACCTTCACTGTGCAATGATATTGTGTCAAGCACTGGCTGGTCCTGCTGTTCCTACAAGGTGCAAACACTGAAAAAGTCATAACACTGGGTTTGATAGTGCTGTTGAAAGCATTTTGAAAATCCTTCTGAATTTTTATTTTCAGGTAGGTTAATGGTAGCATGGTCAAGGCCATTGTAGGGGGCTGGCAGGACAGGCTTTGCCCCAGTGTGTCAGCTGTTGATCATCGTGTTGACTTCTGTGGGGAAAAAAATAGGGCAGCTCTATATTTCAATACTATTTAAAATCTGTGTGACACTTTTAGGGTAATAGCTCACGTGTCTCTAAAGGAGGTAATGAAGTTGCAAATTGCCTAATCATTCTAATGCATGCATATTGCCATTCTGTTTGGCAAATCTGCAATCAAGCCATTGATTTGGTTTCGCTAATGCCAGCTCATCATGCAGAGGTGGAATTTGAGCTGTGAGTGATAGGCTCTGCAAGCAGCTTTCTGGGGCTGACAGATTGGGCAAAGCAAGAAGCTGTGAGAGCAGTGCTGTGCTTTCCTACTTTGCACTGCGGTGTTATCCTTAAAGTTGATTTAAATGATCCTGGCTGGCTGCTACCGGAGACACCGTCTGTGAGCCTGCCACAGAATTCCCTGTTACCTGGGGCTGCTGCTTGTTCTGTGGGAATGCAAGACTGCCAGGTGACATTCCTTGGAGATTCCCTGTCAGTCCCTCAACCTCAGAAGTGTTTGTTGAGCTGGACTGTAACTAATGTAAGCACCCAAGCCCAATTTCAGTAGGTGCGTTCCTGGAGCTGTTGTGTTACTTTGAGGAGTTCCTGGTGGGCACCCAGCTGTGCCTGGGGATCCTGGGGGCACCAGGAGGAGCATTGGAGCAGGGCAGGGAGGGGATCCTGCCCCTCTGCCCAGCCCTGGGCAGGCACATCTGCAGGGCTGGGCCCAGCTCTGGCTCCTCAGCACAGCAGGGACAGGGAGCTCCTGGAGCGGGGCCAGCGCAGGCTGCGGAGATGCCGAAGGGATGGAGCAGCTCTGGGAGCAGGAGAGGCTGAGGGAGCTGGGGCTGTGCAGCCTCCAGAGCAGAGCCTGAGAGGGGCCCTCAGCCATGGCTGGAGGGGCTGCAGGGAGGGGGCAGAGGATGGAGCAGCTCTGCTCGGGGGGGCCCAGCAATGGCACCAGAGCAACGGGCAGCAACTGATGCCCAGCAAGTTCCAGCTGCACAGCAGGAAGAACTTCTTGGCTGGGCAGTGACCCAGCCCTGAGCAGAGACCAGACAGGGGCTGGACTCTCCTCCCTGGGGATATTCCAGAGCTGTCTGCACACACTGCTGTCCATGTGCTCTGGGCTGGCCCTGCTGGAGCAGGGAGGTGGCACCAGATCCCCACTGTGGTCCCTTCCAGCCTGGCCCAGTCTGGGATCCTGTGAGTCTGTTACTTTGCTTTTCTTCCAGAACACCAATGATTTATGGTTCTGTATATCCAACTGCAAATAATCTACTAGCCAGTGAATTTACTGTGACCTTTGATGACATCTCTACATGCTGTATTTCTTCAGCTGTTTGGTTTAGCATTGCTTTAAACTGTTGCTTAATGTGTTCATCAGGCTCCTGTCTGTGATTGTGTACTGACCTAAATTTCTATGGAAAGCACTGAGTTTTACAGTTGAGGGAGAACATGAACATCCTGGAATCCTCTGTGATTCTCAGTATGAAGTTACTAACATTGAATTGGCATCATACTGGACACATGGATGCAAGTATGCAGCTTTCAGTTTTATCACACTCCTCTTGGCTCCCTTGCTGCCAAAGTTTTTCCCCAGATTTTCCACAAAAACCAAACTCTTATCCCCTTTCTTGTAGTTTGACTTATCTTTTGAGTCTACAGTGGCTACAATCTCCATTTGGGCATGATGACTCTCCTCTGTTCTCTAGTTTCTTTCAGGAAAGCAGGAGGTCTCAGAGCTCTTAGACCATGCATGTAGTGTACCAAGAAGCAGAAAAGTCCTAATTTTAATGCATTCTTCAAAATGTGTGACCAAATACTGTGTCTGGTTGATATTTTAGTGCCCTTACTGATCCCAGCCACATGGCTACACTCTAAAGAAGAGAACTTTCTATCAAATTAATATATCTAGAGCTGATTTGGCCAGCAGCTAAACCTTTATGAACATTTTTAGCAGTCAGAGAAAGCAGATCCAGCATAGTTTGGTTTTGGACGTGGTTTTTAAGAGGGTACTGGCCTTAGCAAGTAGGTCAGTAGCCTTTGTCAGCCTTCATTTGTGGCCAGCTTTAAGGCTTTGTGGCTATCAGCAGCCCATGACTTTCTATCCCTGATTGCTAATGAGAAAGGATAGATGCTTGAAAAAAAAATAATCAAAAAACCCTGAAAGGGTAGTTTAGGCCATGTTATTTGGGTTCCTTTTTAGCTGAGGATATTTGGCGTCAGACTTGTGTGCCACGAAAAAATGACAGATAAAATGTGTGTTGTCCCAATGAATCAGTCCCAAAGAAATCAGCCACCTAATAATAGTAATTACATGGTGCATCTGTGATGTTCTGCATGCTTAGGACTGTGGAGATATTAGCTAATTAATCCTTTCAATACTGCTGTGCAGTTGGTATAGCTGGTACTATTCTCTTCTTTTTGTAAATGAAGGAACAAATAGAGAAGTTTGACTGATGTGCTTTACAGCAGCAAGCAGCCTCTCATTTCAGGAGTTGATTCCACTGCAGTACCTTGAAGGCACAAGGTGGGTGGAGAGGTCCACCTCGGAGCAGAGGCAGCAGTTCAAAATACTGGCTGCTGTTGCCCTTACCTTATCCTATTTTTTAGACTACATTATCTACCAGAATAGTTGTTAGAATGGTGGCAGAGAGGACAGTTCTTGTGGCAAAGAGCTGTACCAACAGCTACTGCTGAACACAAATTCAGCTTTAATTCAGCTTTCAGCCTTCAGCAGAGCTGGTGGCATGTAATGTGGAGGTGAGTTATGACAGGGTATCCTTTGTCTGCCAGCTGCTTAGGGAAGAGCAGCTGTTGGTAAGTGCCAGCTGTGAAGCTCATTTGATCTAGGATTAATTCATAGGGTGAATGAACCATCAGTGTTGTTGCAGCATCTTCTGTGAAAACAGGTGAGCTGTGTTTCTCATGTGAAGCATGCTGGCCACGAAAGTTGATGGCAGCTGAACTCAAGGTGGTGTTGCACAGTGTCCTGAGCAAATGAATTTCTTTCAGCACTTCAGGTAGGAGATGTTTCACATTCATCTACTGTTTAAACACTGTAAAAAGTGTAGATATGTTGGTGCGGATGTTGCACCTCAATAATCTGATGATAAATGTGCTGCATCTTGTATGGAGGTTTAATTCCTACAACTAGATTGGCTTTGGAAAGTGTCAGCTGTCTGTAAAACCCCAACAATGAGTAAATGCTGGTTGCCTTCAGAGCATGACCTGTGTTTTTGTAAGCAGCCATGCTGACCCAGCTCGGGAACGTGATGTGCCAGAAAAGCTCTTGTGCAGAAGGCTGATTTCCTCCCACAGAGCCCATCTCTGCCCTTCCAGTTCAGATGTCTTATAAAGCCACCTGTCTGTTCATGTCATGCCCCAGTGAGGGGGAACAAGGGAAAACACATGTGAAAGCTTGTTATGTTTGTTGGAACGACCTCCTTGGTCCCAGAGAAACGAAAGTCTTCTCTTTATACCCATCAGCATGGTCTGCTGATAGTTCCAAAGTTGTGAAAACTCTAAATGATGTTCTTGGATCTTTTTTAGGGTAGCAAATAAAGACGTCACTGGCATCTCTCAGTGTCTAATTTTTGCTCCTTGGCAGCCAGCACAGAACATGCTGATGTTGGGCAGTACTGCACAATGCCTCCCTCCTTACACTCAGAGAACACTCAGTGAATGGTGTGAAAAGAAAGAGAACAGGAAAACACAGATATTGGGGATCATCAGCCTTTGAAACCTCAACTGATCCTTTCCTGCTGTGCTGTATCATGGACAAAGTTGTTGGTCATGGCACTGACAACATTTTTAGTCTTGGTTCTCACTGCAGTCTTAAGTACTGAGGGGTTTTTCCCCCTTCTCCTTTGTCAGCAGCTCTCCAGTTCTGACCCCATCATGCATTTCTGATCAGTTTTAACACAGGAGTACAAATCTCCAATCTCATTTACTTAGTTTGAAGGAAAATTGTGCCTGGCTGTCGAAATCGTACTCAAAGTAGTATCAGTGACAGAGAAACTGTGGTGTATGTTCAGCAGTTCATGACTGTATTTAACTTTTCTGACTATTCAGGATATGTATCTCTGAATCAGTCACACTTCATGCCACCTCTTAACCAGTTATAATTTCTGGGTGTCAGAGGGAGCTGGTTACATTGAGGGAGTTCAGGAGACACACAGAGGAAGTTAAAATAGTGCATCAGATAAATTCATGGGGATANGCTGGTTACATTGAGGGAGTTCAGGAGACACACAGGGGAAGTTAGTGCATTAGATAAATTCATGGGGATTGTAAGGGTGGTTGGTGATTGATATTGCAGGGAGCAGTTGGAGCAGGTCTCTAAGTTTGGCATCCTAATTTTTCATCACTTGGAAAACATTAACTTCTTTTTCTAGTTAATGAGTGGGAAGGGACTCTTGGTGGAGCTGCCTGTCCTATTCAGTGGTGCAGTGGTGTAGTTAATTGTTGCAGCCATTAACTTTGTGCTGGAGCAGGTACAGCGACCTGCACAGGCAGCACGACCTGAAGAACACCACCCTTAATCTGCAGCACTAAATATTGGTTATCTTTAAAATGGCTCTTTTCCTTTTTCCTCATTTTGGGGTTTATTTGGGGTGAATGGCCCTTCAGCAGCCTCGTTGGCTCACGACTGCCAGTGGATGTGGGTTAATAACAGCAAAAGCAGAGTGCTTTTAATAATCCTTTCCGTGTGCACTGAACAGGCTGGCCCCGCTCTGACACTCTGCTTTTGGATGCTGCTGTGAACAGAGATGCTCTTAAAGAACTGTTGAATGGGTTTGTGTTGGTAATATTCCCCCTCCCTCCCCACCCCAAAATATTTTATTGAATTTCTCTTCAGCTTTTTTGGCAGTTTGAGGGTTGGGAGTTTATCTGCCAGTAGACACTGGGTCTGTTAAAGCCCAGCTGCCTTTGTTTCTGTGTGTTACCCTGGATTATATTCCTTTTGACAGGGTATTTTTTCTTGTAATTTGAATAGTCACTGCACTTGTGTCTTCTTTAGAGCTGATACCCCTACTGTTATCTGTCCTGTCTAAGCAGAGCATCATTTCTGAAGCAGTTTGCTGGATCTGACCACAAGAGAGAGGCTTTTTTCCTGTTTTCCCTGCCAGACCAGCCTTCTGCTTTCTGCTGCAGAGCAGCCAAGGCCAGGGCAGAGCCAGCACTCCCAAACTGCTGGGACTTTGCAAGTTAATTGAAAATATTAGTTAACATGTGTTCTACTAATGAATAGCCAGCTTGCTAGAAAGCCCCCCCATAAAAGTGAGCATTCACAGCACTGCACCACTTGTGGTTGTAGAATTTTGGGGAAAAAAAAGAAGTGTGTAGGATTTCATAGTGAGTGTGAATGTTGGAGGGTGTTAATGGCCACCAGCACCACAGCTGTGGAGACTTGGCTCTGACCAGCTGCCTGGGAGTCTGCAGAGGTGGAGGATGTGCCAGAGGGCAAACTCAGGAGAAATGTCTTCCCAAATGAAGCTGCGGAGCCTCCCATGCTGCTCTGACTCTGTATGTTCTTATTTACCTTTCCAAAAGTGCCTGTGATTGTAAAAGTTTCTGGATTCTGAAAAGAAATTTTGCCAAGTTTTTTATTTTTTTTAAATTTTAAGTGTGCTACTTGTACTGTTTGGCAGATCTGATAGAACACTCCTTTTAATGTTTCACTGAAGTATAAGATTCAAGGAGATGTGTTAATTAATAATTAGGCTTTTTTCTTGGTCTTTATCTGCATAGATAGCACTTTTTCATGTAATTAGGCAGATTATTTGATTTTGCAAGGCAATACTAACCAATATACCTTTTTCACATGTGGTGAGGGGATGGACGGAGCAAAGGTTGGACTCGATGATCTTTGATGTCTTTCTCAACCTTTATGATTTCATGAAATTTGCCTCCACTCAGAATTTAAAGTAATTTTTCTAATCTCTCTAAAGGTTCCCCCCACCCCCTTTTTCACCCTTTTGATTATGTTGCCTATCCAATTTACATTGTGTAGCTTAAAAAGAGGATCTGTGTTAAAATAGCTGGGTTTTTTGTTGTTGCTAATTAGCGTGGAACAGATAATGGGATATGTTACTGCTGGGTGGAAAGTGGGAGTAAAAGGAGAAAATGAAAAATTATTATTCTGAACACCTGACATTATCTAGCACAGAGTAAGAATTCCCTCTATACCAGTAACAATAAACCAGTGTATGTTTTAAAGATGTATTTAAACTGAGTGATTATTTTAAGATTGTAGCATTTATTATTGCATGAAAACCTTTCTCCCTTCATCCAATATAATTTTATGTTCTAAACTGTCAAACAAAATACTGCTCTGATTGCATTATGGTGATGTACCCAATGTGTATTTTACTACTCCCACAAAGTGTTTTTTTCAAAAAAATAAGGATATTTTGTGCATGAGACCCATGAGGATAGATAACCATGGCTTATATCACCTAAAGCTTGTGCTGGGGGAGAGAAACACAACTTTCAGTAGCTGGTGCTTAACTGAGTGTGGGAGATGAGGAATGAGCAATGTTCATTGATCCCGTGTTGTAACAACAGGAAGGAATCTCTCAGTGCCTGAGTGCCAGAGCTATTCCTAAGCGAGGACGCCAAAAGCAGTAATTGTAACATCATTTAAGAAAGCTTTTTGTTCCTTCCTTAAGGCAATCCTTCTATTTTGCCAGTGTTGTTAAAGCTAGAGCATTGCTTTCCTTTCCTTCGTAGCCTTGAATTTGAATGAAGAGGCGCGAGCGGGGCTGCAACTCTTCTGGCGACTGATTCGTGTTGGATGGGAATTAAAAAATCCTGTGGCTTGTTTATAAATGGAGGCACATTGTTTATAAATGTTTCTTAATTGCTTTCTGCATTTCCCTGTAGGGGACAGAGGAAAGGCCTCTCACCTGGCCAAAAGCACAGCTCCCAGCAAGGATGTTTCCTCCTGAGGTCTTCAAATACGCTTAACCTGAGGGAGACGAGGCTTTTGGTCACAGTGAAGTCATCTGAAATGTAGACAGGGTTCGTGAAGTTGTTGACTTTGAGGTTTGCCATGTTAATAATGAGGCAAATGCTGTTGGAGCAGCTCTGCTGCTGGAGTGGAGGGACAGCCAACCTGGGGGATGTGCTGTCTGGAGCAGCCTGAGAATCCTCTGACTTGATGAAGTACCAGCTGCACTGGGGCAGTGCTGCCTCCAGAGTGAGGGGAAGGCAGAGTGTGCTTTCCCTGTCCAGGAAAGCAGTGAAGTGATTACTTTCTCTATAGGATGTGTACTTGACTATTATGCAATATGTTTTAATATTGATGTGTAAATATGGTGTTTCATTCCTCCGAGGTCACTCAGCTCCCTGAGGAGGTTATAACAGGCTGCTGGACCAAACCTGCTTAATTTCCCTTATCTTTCCAAGCCATCCAAAGCCAGTTTCTCCTTTAATTTAATTAGACAACAGACAAGTGTCCTGTAAATAAAACCTGTTTACCATTAACATATTTCTGCTTGGTTCTCACGTGCTAGTCACACATAGAGGAGAAGTTAGGCCTGGAGTGTGTAATGGTAAGAGAAATGCAAACCTGTACTTCAGAGCTGTTGTTCTATCTTTAGATCTTCCTGTATCAGAACTCTGTGTTAGGTCAGAACTCAGTTATCTGTGGAGCTGGGCCTGTGATGATCCTGTGCTTTGGAGAGGTTTTCTTGCCAATTTTGTCTAATAGCACGTTCCATGAGGCCAAATGTTGTCTGCTGAGGGATGAGATGTACTGATGTATTTCATTGATCTGCTGCTAAAAGTTGAGAGAATTTTTTTTTTCTTTGTCACTTCTGTTTTTCCCTGCAGGATCTTGTTGACAGGAGCTGTGGAGCTTCGGCAGCTTCTTGAGGGTCTTTTTGATGAGCTGCTGCTTTGAATGATTGCCTTTGCTAACCCAAAACATGGGTTCTGTATAATAATATCTGTACTGCTGTGCTTTTGGACTCCACAGCTAATACCTTCCTAAACTTGAGAGCTGCCCCTTGGCAGAACTACATAATGGTGTGCACACTGAAAGCTCAGGAATTTTTGTGTGTCACAGTGTTCCTCCTGGTGCATCATATTTTATATACACCCAGTATGAGTTACAACAGCAAGAAAAGAAAGGGACAAGATTTTTGTTGGCATGGAGAACTGGGCATCAGGAACAGGCAGAGAGGACAAGATGGAAAGTTGCTCTGTTTTAAGCCAAGCTGGGGAGGATGGTGAGATACACCATGAACCTATGCTATGGGAAAAGAAGAGGGAGTTGGGATGAGCAGAGCACCCTTTGTCCTTGGTATGAAGGAGGGCACGTTGAGCCTCTCTGGGCTCTCTGATCATAGCTTTTGTTCCTTGCTGTGCTTGCCCAGGCTCTTGCCCTTCTCAGCACAAAAGCTGAGGAAATCTACAAAGATACTCCAAGAATATGTTTTTGAGCAGAATGGTGGAATGGTTTAGGTTGCTGAACAGAACTATTATGTGTTATAAAAAGAATGCAGTTTGGTTCTTTGTTTCTTGGTTGTGATGATTCCATGACAAACTGCTGTTAAAACCGAGGAGCTGAAATGCAGGTGAGCTGACACAGCGTGATGCTGCGAGGTGTTACCTGGTTACTGATTTGGCCTGATCATCTCAAAAACCCGAGCAGTCCTTTGACTGCATAATCTTGTTTCCCTGTAGCTCAGACTGAGGTCCCTTGCTGGCTCTGTCAGCCTGCAGAGTGTGACAGAAACCCAGAGCGGTGGTTTGGAATTCTTTTCAGTGGGTAACGCTCCTCATCCCCTCAGAGTCCCTGAGGAACTGAGCTGCAGTCCTTGGTTTAATAAAAGATAGGGGACTGTACCTGCCTCCACTTGTGTTTAATACCATCAGTAAGCCACACCTTCCCCACCATCACACACAGACAAGCACATATTTATGCAAAAAAGGTGAGCTGATACACACTACTTTATGTAATCTTTTTGAGTTCTGTGTCTCTGAGATCTGCCAGCAAAGCTGTTAAGCAAATCCTAGATTTTTCAGTACTTGAAATACATCAGAAAACTGTTCTTTCGTGATAAAGACCTTCAGTTCTTTCTTGGGCTGTCAGTTTTTATCTTTCTAGGAAGACAACTGTCCTTACTTTCTTACTTTGAGCAGAACTGGATTTCCTGGATTACATTGGTTTCCATTATCTGTGTCATGCACTTACCAGAGAATCTTTCCATATTTCTTGCAAGCTCTTGATTTGTGATATAATTTCAAGTAATTTGGAAGCCTGAGCTTTTGGCAAAGTTATGTTAGGGGAGGATTTTTTTTTTTTTAATGCATCTTCAATGGGAAAATTTAGAAATTGCACCTGGCAAAGTTAAGCCACCATGTCACTAAACGAGTTTAGGATTTTGGTGTTTGAATTCCAAATACCTTTTACTGAAATGTTTACAGGGTTTTTAGGAACACTTGTTACCTGGAGCAGCTCTTTTGACTGCTTTGAAAATCAAACAATGCTGAAAACAATGTGCCTGTGTCTCTAATGCTGTTTTAGAGTAGCAGTAGAAACTCTGCTCTTTTAAGACAGGTGGTGGAGATGTCTGCTACCACCACAATGCAATAAAAGAATTAATGTTCAGTAAAAACACTTTTTCCTTTCCCTATACTGAAGCACATCAAGTGCCATTAAATACCCTTTGAAATCAAAATCATGAGGAGACAAAAGCATGCATGAGATTCTTGAAGTTGTTAAAATCAGTATTTAGGTTCCCATTAAAATATGATTATTCCTGGTGTTTGTCTTTTATAATGTCAGATGATTCAAGTAATTTTTTCCGTTTTCTTTCTCTGTCTGTAAATCCCTGTTGGCTTTTTGGAGGGGGTGCTGTCTTTGAGGGTTTTTTTTTTTGGTCAGTACAGTTGGTTTTCTATTGCTTTTTTTGCATATAAAAGTGTGAAGTTTGTATTCTTTGTAACTGGCTCTGTCTGCACTGAAGATCTGCAAAATCTGCATTTTTAACTGAGGTGGGAAACCTCAACCAGCCTACTACTTCAGGGAGGAGTTTTTATGATTACTTTGTTCTAAAAGGAGTTTACAAACCCTATGGACAATACTTCTCTGCAGTGAAAGCCACTCCAAGGAGAGAGCAGTGGATTCTGTGGAGAGATGTGGAGGAGGCAGAGACTTGGCACTGGAGCAGGGACCATCTCAGGGCATCACTAACAGTGTTGGTCTCAAAATGTGCCTGCAGGCAGCAAGTGTTCAGAAATTGTTGTGGATGCCCTCATCAAGTGCCCAAGGCCAGGCTGGATGGGGCTTGGAGCAACCTGGGCTAGTGGAATGTGTCCATGCCCGTGGCAGGGGAGTGGAACTGGATGATCTCTAAGGTCCCTTCCAACCCAAACCATTTTCTTAGTCTGTGATTCCATGAAATTGGTGCCAGACCTTTGAAAGGAGCACAGACTCTGAATATGATCCCCTTTTTTTAAAAAAAAATGTGTTGTGAAACACTTTGTTCTTGCCACTGTGCCCTTGAGCCATGCAGTTCTAGGGCTCATGGCTTTTCTCCTCACTCTTCCACTTAGTGGGGTTTTCCCTGCTCCCATGTTAATGTGACAGCTTCAATGAATACGTTTTCTTAGTGTCCCAGCTGTATGTGGATGTTCCCACTGCTTACATCAGAGCTGACCTACCCTTCCTGTATGGCTGCTCCAGGTAGGATTTACCCAGAACCTGTTCCCTCTTCCTGAGTGTTTTATTTGTCTGACTGCTGGAGCCTCTTCTTTATGTCAGGAAGGCTCAATACTGCTGCTCCAAGTTCTTTTAGTGCATCTGTTGGCAGGGAATTTTCTGTGAGATTCTCACCTTGTCTTTCAGCAGTGATTGAGGATGTTTACTTTCCTCTAGAAAATCATTGCTTTGTGCTTTTAATGTGCTGCTGGTCTCATGGGGAGGTCCAGATGTGTCCTATATACAAATTAGAGATGGAATCATGAAATGTTTTGGGCTGGAAGGGACAGCTCATCTCATTCCATCCCCTGCCATGGGCAGGGTCATCTTCCACTAGCCCAGGTTGCTCCAAGCCACATCCAGGCTGGCCTTGGACACAAATCCAGCCAGGCTGTGCATTTAACAGATGCCCAAAGCATGAATAAATGCAAAGGAGACTGTCTAAATAGCCTTCCTTTTTTTTTGATGATGAATTTTTAATCTACTTTTTATTATTATCCATATTGTCCAGTCCTGCTTTCAATGTAGAGAGGTCTTTTCCTTAGTTCAGATAATCCCTTTGGCTGCCAGCCACCAGCAGGTGTTGCAGGGAATGAGGGTGCCTGTTCAACACCCCACACCCACAGAAAATGGAGCTTTTCTCCATCTGTAAGGGGCCCTGTAACTCCAGCAGCCCCAGAGCCTGATGGGCCAGCACTGCTGTGTCTGGTAGTGGCTAATTCAGGTCATCAGGGGGAGAAAACAAACAACAGCAATTTGTCAGTGTCTCACAGTGATAAAGAGGCAAACATATGGAAGGAGACCGGGATTGCACCATTTTGCGTAGGGAAAGTCATCTTAAAAATAAGACAAAAGAGAGAGGAAAGCCAGAGGCAGCTTACAGATGGGTGTAATCAAACAGTCTAGACAAGGTGTCCTCACTGAAAAGGATAAATAATATAGGTAATTAAATATATATGTTAGCCAAGTCAACATGTCCCCACCATCACATCCGTGACATGATGGATCTCTTCAGTAATTTAGTGAGCACACCAGTGTCTCCCCTCTGTTTATTCTCTTATTACTTCCACTTCCTTTGTTTCTCCTCTTGCTATGTGCTGCTGCATGTTTATTCTTCCATCCCCAGCACTTTGCTGCTGAAGTAGATCGCAGCCTTTGCCGTGACAAACCGCGTTGTCCTTGCCTGGATGGTGTGAGCCGAGCCCTGAGATGTAACTGCTGGGCTGTGCAAGTCTTTCTGCAGGGGTGACCCTGGTAGGATGCACAGGGTGGCCCTGAGTACTCACAGCCCACAGAAAGCTGCACCTGCTGAGAGCTCCTGTTGTGCCTCCGTGCCTGCAGTGCAGCTCAGGTGTCACAGGAGCCCTGTGTTACCTGTGGGGATGTGAAAGGGAAGCCCACTACGGCCTTCCACTCACCTGCTAATGCCATCTGATGAAAAACGATGCCTTTGGTGCTTCCTGACTTCATTTTGTTTGCTCAAAAATATAATTAGTATCTTGACTGAGCCATTGTCCCGCTTGTAGGAATAAATGGTGAAATAAATACAACTTGTGGTTATTATGTTGTTGTTCTGTATATGTTCCTTGTTTACCAATTATATCTTACCTCCAGGGTAATCAACTTTAAATATCCACCAATAATTTGAACATCAAATGGTACTTATCCTGGAAGTACACCCCAGTAATCTATGCACATACATTAGGAGGGTGCCAAAGTGTTTGCTTAGATTTTTAATGTGATGTTCTGTATAATTTTCCCATAGATTAGCTTCAGCAGGAAGTTTGCATGTATTTTTTTCCCCCTAAAAGCTACATCCAGTAATAACGGGTGGTATTTATAGCAGTTGTGGTGAATTAGAAAACTGATTGGGTGAACTACTTGATTGCTGCTCATTTAGCAGTTACACTCCTGCCAAACATCTCCATGAGGTTTGTGCCTGGAAGTTGGGGTGATGAAACCCGGCTGCTGTGGCGGGAGCATCCGAGGACAGCGGGAATTGCCCGGGCAGAGCAGAAGTCAGAGCAGTGTTTGCAGCATGTGCAGCTTCAGCCAGCAGGAAATGGTAGTTGTTTGTCCAAATGAAATCACAGCGTGCTGGTTTTCAGCATGTAAAAAATGCCTGTTTTGCTGCTGCTCTCCACCAAGAGCAGACATTTCAGGGCCAGAGATGCAGCTCCATCAGAACCTTCCTAATCCTAGAACCTGGCATCTTTAGGGTGCTGGTGTGTCTACAGATGCTCCTCTTCTGCCCTCCTCGTCACAGCTGCAGCAGATGAGTTCTATCTGTTGTGCCAAGGTGTGAGGGAGGGTTTCTCAGTATGAATTTTTGGTGTGCTACTTGATACCTGATTACTTTATGTGGCATATGTGTTGGGTAGAGGGTGTCTGAAGATCTTGGATGAAACAAGCAGCCAAGTTTGCTTGTTTCATCCAAGCTTGTTTCAGCTTGTTTGCTTCCCATCTTTCTTCCCAGATTAGGTACTTTGGCCCATTTCAGAGGCTGGTTTTGAAGGTTCTCGTCACAAGGAAAAGGTCATTTAAATTTTTGTTACCATGACATCTGAGATTGTCTTGGACTCTTCCTGTCCCACAAGTGTTATATGATGTGTAAGGGGTATTTTTGAGCACCAGAAAATTGACAATGCAAAAAATTTCCCAAGAAAACAAAAGTTTGCCTGTCCTCCTGGAGGGAGTGTGGTGCTTACAAGGTGTCACACAGTAGTATTTCTGTTATTTAAAACTGATCAGAACTGCATTAATTCTGACATGCCTCATACAGTGCAGTGGAAATGTTATGTGTTACTGTATATTATCTGTTGAAGAAAATCCCTTTTTAAATATTAAGGAGTGTTGTTTCATAGAAAGAAATTCATCCCTGTGAGGGTGGGGAGGCCCTGGCCCAGGTTGCCCAGAGAAGCTGTGGCTGCCCCTGGATTCCTGGAAGTGTCCAAGGCCAGGTTGGACGGGGCTTGGAGCAACCTGGGCTGGTGGAAGGTGTCCCTGCCCATGGCAGGGGGTGGGATGAGGATCTTGAAGGTCCCTTCCAACCCAAACCATTCTGGGATTCTCTGAGTCAATGTGCCAAACAATATATATAATTGATTCCTTTCAGGCTAAGTAGATTATTGCTGTAAATAAAATGCAGTACCACAGAGCACAACGGATGAATTCATTGCTGTATCAACACAGTTGGTAAACACATTTAAGGAGACAGGTAAGTCAGGTTTTATGGTGGGTTTCCTGCTGCAGTTGTAGTGCAGTCAGCCTGCAGAGAGGAATCCTATGCTCTTGGTAATAAAACCTGAAAAAAAACAAAGAAAAAGAGAAAAAAATAACACCCAATATTTTGTCCTGTTTTTGTTGCCCTAAAAAGTGATCTTTCTCACTTCTATATTTCTTTTTCATCTCACTACCTGTTAGGAATGTTCCCTTTTTCACTTTTCTGGGCACTTACCAAGCTTGATAGAGTTCCTGCTGCTGGTAGGGGGTCCTTTCTCCTGCCCTGAGCCACAGGGATTTTGCATTCCTTTTTACCCCCCAACACAGGCCAACCATGTGTTACACCCTTGCACTGCTGGTGTTCGTGGCCTCCCAGTGAGGAAAACCTTGGACAGGAAGGGTCAACCTGCCCTTGGCTCTGCACCTCCAATAGGTACACCCTCCTCTGGATTAATGTTTGCACAGAAGCTGGGAATGAGCTGGAAGGTGTGGGAGGTGGCCAGGTGAAGATCCTTGTGCTTTATGTATTTCCCATGAGAATGGAGTGAGAGCATGAAAAGATCCACTCAGGTTTTTGGTTGCCAGCAGTGCCTGCAGCCCAACATTGCAAGGAGCTGGTTGCTCAGTGGGTAATGATTCAGTGGGAAAGGCTGTCTGAGGTCCCTGTGCAGTCTTAGGATCTGGTTCTTTAGTAATGAGCAATTCCTACGTATTTTTAATGTCCAAAGAAAAGGCTACATTTAAAAATGAGGAGGCCTGTTAAAAATGAGCAGATCCTGTTATTTCTTCGCTTTTTAGTGAGAAGTGAAGAAAGGTGCAAAAGTTTCTTTTGGCAGTTATTTTTAGGATACTGTTTAATTGGTGTGATTCTGTTGTAATGGAAAAGCAGTTATTAGCAGGTGTGTAGTTCTGGAAAAAAAGTAGAATAAAAGTTGTGACAATTCACTTCTTGCACATTTGCCAAATAGCATTGATATCATATAAAGTAACAGATAAAGTGGATACAAGAGGAGAGTTATGCTCTTGTCTAGAAGGCTGCAGAAGCAGCAGCTGCCAGCTCATATCATTAAGTCCTGGGTTAGAGAAAAGGGCACACAATACAAATTGGAGGAAGGACACCAAATGTTAAGTTATACTGAGAAAAGTGTGCTAATGGGTATTATTTGGGAATTGAATGGTTGTGGTTGCAGTTGGAGGAGTGGAGGGTTATAATAGTGGCACAGACTGTCAGCTGGGGGAGAAAAATAAACAAAATTAGCATTTAAAATCTTTTTGTAGCTTTCACCAGAACAACGTGGCTCAATGGTTAATGGATTTTTAAATATGATGAAGCTCTAACAGATGATTTATGTCAATTCCTGTATCTAACTATTTGCAGGAACCACAATAAAAAAATAAAATAAAAAAAAAAGCAGGGCTGCATCATACATCATAATATATTCATGATGCTTATCACAGCATTCTTACATGGTTTGATTTCTGGCAAAAAAATCTTAATTTTTCTTAAATTCGTAAATCCGTGTGGGGCAGCAGAGTGATGTAGCAGTGCCTGTGTTAATCTGACTTAGTGCCTCTGTTACTGTCAGTTAAGGAGGAAATCCTGGGATTGAAATATCGTTTCCTGGGAAGTGGAGCCGTGGCTCAGCTGTGTTGCACGGTGCTGGCACTGTACCAGTGGTGGTGGGAGCTCAGTGGATGTGGCACAGGGCCTGTGGCCGTGTGTGCCACGTGTGTGTCTGTGGGCCCAGCGGTGACAGTCGGGGCACTGAACATCCAGCAGCGTCACCCTGCTGTGCTCAGGGCGCCTGGCTCTGGCCACAAAAGCTGTGATTTTATGTGCAGACACGTTCTGACACAGAGCAGGACTTTGGGTGCTGTGGGTGCCTTGGGAACTGGTGGCTTTCTCCAATTAGTGGAGCCAGGCCTTTGTTGTGTCCTTACACATCCTTGTCTGTCCGGCATCCAAGAGTTTTAATTTTATCCAGATGTGACCCATTGTACTGCTGCTGTACTGCATTTGAAGGTTCTACCTGATGTTTTCCCTCTAATCCATCCTGTAAATAATCTCCACATGCATCACCCTGCTGCTCGAGGGAGACACTTGGAGAGAGGGGGTTAACTGGTAATATTGTGTGCAGTGATTGCTCAGTGACAGGGCCACTTAAAGGAAGACTTGTTGAGGGCAAAGGGGGGAAGTTTCCTGGCCTTACTGCACATGACAAAGAGATTCCTCTGCAAACTCTGTGCCCATAAAACAGTAAATGACCTCCTGTAATCCAGATTTCCCAAGATGAAGTCTAGTGCTGCAATTTTAGAATTTTATGGAGACTTTTTCTCTGTAAATATATTTCCAAAGGGAGAGTATAATTAAAAGTAACTACAGATAGATAGATATATATGAAGTATAGGTAAGTTCTGAAAGCTACTTAGTATTGTTTATGTAAAAGCACTAAATTAAAACTATTGAATATTTTGGCTCTTGCCAACTCCATCATTTAAGCAGGAAAAGCCTAATTTTACATGTGTGAGCTCACTTTGGATCCTGTTACATCTGTGGTGCTGCACATGCTGAGATACTTGGCTGTGTTTGGGCCAACAAGTTTGGAGACTCAGGTCAACAATGCAAACTTCCCTGTGAGGGTGGGGAGGCCCTGGCACAGGTTGCCCAGAGAAGCTGTGGCTGCCCCTGGATCCCTGGAAGTGTCCAAGGCCGGGTTGGACGGGGCTTGCAGCAACCTGGGCTGGTGGAAGGTGTCCCTGCCCACGGCAGGGGTGGGACTGGATGGGCTTTAAGGTCCCTCCCAACCCAAACAATTCAGTGACTCTATGATACAGATTGGCCAACTTGTGATATGTTTGCTGAGCTGTTGTAAGGAGTTTAAACTAAGTACATTCTTAATATACATTTTCTAATCTGCTCCAAAGTGATTATGGTTTAATTTGCAGTTTTATTTCTATACTTGTTTTGAAAGAAACCCAACACCTGTGCTTTTTAGGAGACAGAGTCTGAGCCCTTATCAGAAGGGGACTGGATAAACTACATGAATAATTTCTGTGCCTTCAGCCCACATTGAGGGGACCTGCTACTGAATTCTAGAGGAGCAGTACCTCCACACAGGGCATTCATGCCATCAAAACCTGAATGATGGCTAAAATAAGTGAATTTCTTTTCTATTATGCCCATCTGAAAAGATGTGTGTGTTAAGTTGGTGGGCAGAACTAGAATTACCGCAAAATACGTGGAATGATGTGAGGGTTTTTCTGCTCACCAGTTCCTATACTGGGAGCAAATCCCCATGCTTATTATATAAAACAAAACAACAATCAAACAAACACAAAAAAACACCCTGAAATCCCCACACATGAGCAACAGTGCTGGAGTGGGCATAGGCAATATCTTTTCTCTGCCAGCACGCATCAGACTGCTTTTCGTGGCATGCCAGATGCCCATGATGGGGACAGTGTGTGAATGTCACTTTGAAGCACAGAATCAAAATAAAACTTACTATTCTTTAAGCTTGGAACTGCCAAATAAATTTTTGTATTTGCTTCACGAGAAGTCTGCCAAAAAAACCCCCAACAGCAGCTGTGTCCAGTAGCACACAGCAGTATTCTGTGGAAAGAGATTTATTTACTTAACATTTGCGTCAGAGTAAATTTAATGTGAGTCTTCACAAAATTGTATCAGTTTTTATGTACCCTACTGCCCCTTTGGAGAGGGGCAGCTTCCCTTGTTATGTTGCCAGCAAAATGTTAGTTTTGGGAAAAGGAAGGAGGCATTGGATGGGTTTTTAAGTAGAAGTGTTTTAAGATGGAGTCTGAAGTTCTCCACGCTTTCTGATGGAGTTTAATGCTGATAGATGCAGGTGCAAGGACTTGAGGATGAAGGCTGAACAATGAAATGTGTTTGTTTCATTACTCTTCTCCAAAAAATGTTTGATTTGCTGCTCTCCACAAAGTCTTAAAAACCCCACTGGTGATACCTGGCCTCTCCAGACCTTGCTGGCCTCAGCTTTTTTCTGTTTCCAAAGGTGAGGAGTTTTGATTGCAGCCTGCTTTGTACCACGTTGCTTGAAAGTTGTGCTAGAAGCTCTCCCAAGGAATGCAGAGGTTGAATTGAAGACTGACCACCCTGTGTTCCTGTATCTAGATCCCTACTTTCTGTTAGCTCTCTCCCTGATAGTCATGTTTCCTGTTCTGGAGTTGTCAGAGCCGTCTGGTGTTTATCTGCTGAGCTCCTCTGATGAGAACTGACATGAGGCACCGTGGCCTCCTCCCCTTCCACTGCTGCCTCGTTCAGTGGCTGGTGCTGAGGGCCCACAGGCACATTTGGAACACAAGGCTCTGGGCTGTTTTGGGGGGAAAGGTGATAACCCTTGGAACAGGTGAGAACAAGGGAGCTGGAGGCTGCTTTGGGGACTTGGTGGCACAGTTAGAGGTCATGGGGGGGACAGTGGCTGAGCTGCTCTCCCAACTTTTGAAAATTATTAACATCACTAAGCAGCAGTTGTTTTCCTTGTGCTCTGCTGCATTTTTGGCCCTTTCTCCAGCAGAGCTGCAGCTGTTGAGAGTTTGTGGTCCTGCCATGTCCTGGCACTGTACCCACACTGGAGAAGGGCTGCCAGCACTCACCTGGGAGCTTGTCCAGCCTCCACAGGAGAGAACTGCCTATTCACACTGTGTTAAAGAGGATTTTGGGAGGAGATGGTCAGCCTGAGGAGATTTTTGCATTCTCCTCTTCTGAAAGTTCAACCTGCAGCAAATCGACTTCGATTATGGCATAAACTGTAAAGCCAATTGCCCACGGTTTGGGTTTCCCTCTGAAGAACCAGAAGATCACAAGATAACTTCTGGATCTGAATGGAAATGCTGCATTCCCTCACTTTTAGGTGGTTGGTTTTGGATAAGGTTATTTATCCCTGCTGCTGCTATATATCTGGCATATTTAAACTTGGACACTAACTTTCAGTGAAAGCTCTGGAACATTTTCAGATGAGAATAGCTGCACCTGGGTTGCAAGATCACCATTTTATTGCAGAATCTTGCTTTACTTCTAATATAAAATTAGCATGAGTGTACCGAATTAGTTACTGTATTTAACAATTACCTATTTTTTCAGATACTTGATTATCTTGAATTTATATGATGTGCCATAGAACTCAAATTATCTTAGATAAAAGTTGCATCTGTTACCTGGGTTGTAATGAAGGTGCTTCTTGAACCTTTTGCCAGCGTAAGGCACTGACTCATTTCTGTAATGGAATCACAGAACAGTTTGGGTTGGAAGGGACCTTAGAGTTTATCCCATCCCACTCCTGCCATGGGCAGGGACACCTTCCACCAGCCCAGGTTGCTCCAAGCCCCATCCAACCTGGCCTTGGACACTTCCAGGGATCCAGGGGCAGCCACAGCTTCTCTGGGCAACCTGTGCCAGGGCCTCCCCACCCTCCCAGGGAACAATTCCTTCCCAATATCCCATCTACCCCTGCCCTCTGGCAGTGGGAAGCCATTCCCCCTTGTCCTGTCACTCCAGACTCCTGGAAATAGTCTCTCTCCATCTTTCTTCTTGGCCCCTTCAGGCCCTGGAAGGCCACAATCAGGTCACCCCAAAGCTTCTCCTCTCCAGGCTGAACAATCCCAGCTCTCCCAGCCTTTCCTCCCAGCAGAGCTGCTCCATCCCTCTGATCCCCTTGGGGCCTCCTCTGGACTCTCTCCAGCAGCTCCATGTCCTTGCTGTGCTGTTCCCAGGGCTGGAGCAGCTCTGCAGGGGGGTCTCCCCTGAGGGGCAGAGGGGCAGAATCCCCCCCTGCCCTGCTGCCCACGCTGGGGGATCAGCCCAGGGCACGGGGGGTTTCTGGGCCGGGGCAGCTCCAGCCTCTGCCCCACCAGCACCCCCAGGGCCTTCTCCCAGGGCTGCTCCATCTGCTCATCCCAGCCTGGATTGATCCCAGGGGTTCTCCTGACCCAGGGGCAGCACCAGCACTTGGTCTTTCATCAGAATGTTCCCTCCCCATCCTCTCATTTCCTATGAGCTCAGCCAAAGCTTTGTTGGACCTGTGCCACCTTCCATGGAGTCTAATGTTTGCTAACCTGAGCATGATTGATGTCACTGTCACTCTCTGTCTCTAATGGTCACAGTATGCTATTTCCAGTTGTATCTTTTTGATAGATAACACACTTAGCCTACTTAAAGAGGTGAAAATTAAATGATTGAATTCCAGCAGTTGTATTTTTGTCTGAAAAAGCCATGCTGTGCCAGGTTCTGACATCCTTTAGTACTGTATAAGTCAATAGGACAGCTGTGGAATGAAATGATTTTTAATGAGAAGTGATGACAGAACCTGGCAAAGAAATAATGGTGAGTTAATCAGTAAAGTTCTGCATGTTTGTAGCAGTCTATTCTGTGGTGTCTCAGTCAAATCATTTGAAATGGTCTTCAGAGCAGGGCAGTGATAGCTCTGCATGTAGACACTTCCTTAATCATCAGAAAGAAGACCCTGGACAGCTCTTTGTTTTGCCTGTTCGTGGTTGATCACGTGGCCTTATGTCTTACAAAGGCAGGAGTCATTTGGCAATGGGGGGCCCACTCTTGCAGGGAATGCTGTGACCATTCCCCAGAGCTGGGACTCCATGGGATGTGGCACTTAGGGGGGATTATGGTGGTGCTGGCTTGATGGTTGGGCTGGATGATCTTGAAGGTCTCTTGATGATTCTGTGATTGCCCAGAGTGGGATGTGCTGCTGGGGACTCCCACACCCCCTTAATTTGTGAGTACATACCCAAGGTAACAGCAGTGAAGCTGCTGGCTCTGCTCTGGACAGACAGCTGGGAGAAGGAAAACCAGGAAAGATGGAAAATGCAAAATATGCACCTTTTTTTTTTTTTTTTTTACACCTAATGACTTTGTCAGATCAACAACTGATTTAAATGAAGACATGTCAGAATCTGTTTGGATACAAGACCCATCATTAATATAAAATTATTTACTTTCTCTGAACTTGCATGGGCAGCTGGAAGAGAATAGAGGCAGATGAGACACACAGATAGCAAATTATCAAATTCATGTGTACAGTTACAGCATCGTGCAGGAGGAAAAACTGCTGCTGTAAGCAAGATCTGGTCAGACTTCTTTGCTGAAAACAAGGAAAGGGTGAAAAAAAGAATTCTGACTTCTTGCTGAATCTTCTTGCACTTGAGTCAAAAAGGTGAATTTTCCATCAGCTTTCTCTAGGTAAAGTGGTCTAACACCAGACATACGTCTTTCTCATGGCCACCATTTGAGGGTAAAATAAAACTGGGCAGTGCTTTACCAGAGTTGAGAAAAGCTGGCATTGGCAGATAATTAATAAATTAATGTATAGCTCAGTTAAATCCATATTAGCTGAAGGGTAAAGGGCTTTTGTAGTCTTTGAGATTTCTTGGATGTCTCACTAGAGCAAGTGTTATACTTGTATTTCCAATAGTATTCTTGGAATAAGCCCCTGAGATAATAAAGAGTTGGCTTTATTGGGGCAGGAGCACTGAGGCAATAGTGGTACTAGAGGTGGGGTTCCACTTGTGCAAGAGCAGGTGGGTGTAGGGGCTGTGTTGGGCTGCTGGGAGTGGAAGGGACCATAACTGTTTACTGATTTCCTGCCTTACTGGGCAAGCAGGAGATTTATTTCCTCTATAAAAGCAAAGTTTCTGTGTTCTGCGCCCTCAAAGCCAATAAAAACTCTTCTGCTGGTAAAGCTTGAAAGTGATGGGTGGGCTGGGATTTGTTCCAGCCCCAAAGAGAGTGTTTGCCATGGGGTATCCAATGAGAACGATGCCTTAAAGGAAGAAGCCTCAGCCCTGTCATGAGAGTCACCTGTGGTACCTGTGCTGTGCTGGGAGGAGGGAGTTGTGTTTGGAAAACCCTTCTGGTGGTAGAGATGGAAGGAGAAGCCCAAGGTGCCTCTCACTGGTGAGGTCTGCCTGGTTCAACCCCACTGGGTGTCTCAGGACAGGGGTGCTGAGCCCTGAGACTGGTGCTGCTCCTTTACCATCCTGGGCTCCTTGGCAGAGGAACATCTTCATAACCACAGTCATTTAGTGAGTGACAGGGAGGCAGGTAACTCTTGGGGGAAGGTGTTCTGGCTGTGTGTTACACAAAGGGTTCTACACTTTGGGTATACCTTTCCCCTTTGGTTTTGTGAAAGCCATCTCTGCCACAGATACAGCAGTTTGAATATACTGGAAGTTGAAATAAGAACATTCTAACACAGTTCTGTCCACAAAGAACCCCTTCATGTCTGAGATACAGCTCTAAGTTGTGATGGGGAATCTGGTGGCAATAAGATCTGTACCTCAGGAATGTGTTTGAAACAGAACCAACTTGGCCATCACAGGTGACTTTCTTTTGGGATTTAAAAAATGGCCTTATAAGGAAGGAGGTGCATGAGAAGGAGCTTGAAAATTGGGTAAGACATGGCAGTGACCCCTTTAGAAAATAGGGGGAAGTAAGATGAAGCTGAACCTGGAGGACATCAGGGTGAGTGTTCTGCATTGAGGGGATGGGGTTTTTGTAATAAGCAAGTTTTCCTGAATTAATTTGAGTATCACACTCAA
This sequence comes from Pachyramphus minor, assembly GCA_013397135.1. Taxonomy (NCBI): domain Eukaryota; kingdom Metazoa; phylum Chordata; class Aves; order Passeriformes; family Tyrannidae; genus Pachyramphus; species Pachyramphus minor. The sequence goes on along the minus strand of VYXB01004354.1, from coordinate 190,130 downwards.
AAAAGTAATTCCCATATTATTGTTTATTTCTCTATTCTCTGTTTTCTGTACATCCCTTATTCTCTCTTCGGTCACCTCTCAGGAATTGGGACTGAGAATAATGTATTTGTCTTTCCAGTTTCTTCTTTATTCTCAATATTCAGGCAGATTTCTGCCAAATCGTTTGATAGTCTTCTGGATGGTGAAATACCACTGGAATGTCAAGTCTTTGTGCTCTTTAATATCCATTGTGCTCCTGTCCTTTGGAAGATTATTTGTGTCTGCTGATCTGCTGGAGGTGTGTTACGTGCTTCTCCCCACCACCACTTCCACTGTGTAAGGAGGAAAATCTGCTTTCCAGCAACTCTTGTGTTGACTTTGCTTTCCAGAATCACTGTTTGCATTGCCATCTTTGCACAAATACCTTTAGTTTAGCTGCTGATAGAACTCTGTGGGTAGTTTTCAGCACCTGTTCTGATTTTGGAGTTGGGGAGTGCTGATGGGCTCTAAGGTGTGTTTATCAATATTCAGCTTATTCCTAAGTGTGCTCCCTTTTCTTGCTGGTGCTTTGCTTCTGTGTAAATCATAACCTATTTTGCCTCTGTCACTTGCCCAGAGGGGAAGAATTTACTTATATTTTATGTATGGGACTTGAATTTTAATCTTCATTTAATTTTAATTGCCACAAACCAGATTATTTTTCTTGTCACTCGTCCAACACTTGAAGAGAAGTTTCATGTAAGATAAATGCAAAGTTTTGTTACAGATAAAAACTCTCTGCAGATATTTTCAAACTTTGTGTTAGGTCCTGAGCTTGCATTTATGGATCCTGTGTTCCTAGCTGCTTTTAGAAAATCCCGCATGTGTTTGAAGAGTTTTATGCTTATACCTGTGGCATGTTTGATTTCCAGAGTCTGCTCTGGGGCATGGACAGTGATCCTGCCAAGCCTGGGTGATGGGTGTGGGGTCACAAACATCATCTCCTCATTTCACTGTCTGTGTTGGGAGCTGGAGGTTTGAGTTAGTTAGGATTGGGTGTGGGGTTCTGGTTTTTTCTATTTGGTGCAGAAGTGTAAGATGACTATCCTTTTCCTCCTCTTGGGTCATCTTCTGGTTTGTTGCCTTTGTTGTTCCTTCTCTGTACAAATGTGTAAATATTCTCTTCTACCCACATGTTGTCACCTGAGGTTGTACTCTGGGAGTAGATGAAATTATTGGTTTGTGAATTAGAGAGTTCAGATCTTCTTTGAAGTGAAGGTGAAATCCCAGTCCTGGTTTCTGGAGCTAACATTTCATTAACTTCCTATGATTTTGGCTAACTGAGGTTTTATTTATGGGATGTAGGTCTCTGCAGACCTTGTCAATGCAAGAGAGGACAAACAGTTGTAAAAATAGTCAGAAAAATTAAGCTCTTATGTTGAACTCTTTACTGTAACCAATATTTTAGGTAGTGGCATGGATTTCTGCCAGTGAGGATAGTGGGTTTGTTTAAAAGGGATCTGCAGCCTGTACCTTCTTGCTCTTAAGAACTCCTAGCAGAAGTTTTTCAGTAATTTCAGCCAAAAATGTAGGTTCAAATATTCTGCATTGCAATCATCATTCTGAAGGCTCAAATTTCGACTGTTTGAAGTGGGGGTGAAATGAAGCAACAACGTCCAGAGTTAACAAATTGAATATCACAAAGCAAACAAACTCAAACCATGACAAGGAATGAATGGGTAGATGAAAATCAATGTTATTATCACCAGATCGGAACAAGTACTTTATCTTCTTTAAGTATAGTCCCTAAATTTTCATCTGCTCATAATTTGATAATTAACAGGGTAAATTAACTGGAATACGTGAATTTATTTGTTTATTTAATCTTTAAACTGGTGGTTTTGTTCTTTTTTTCTCTAAATCCTATTAAATTCTAGTAAGTTCATGTATGGGAATCTTGATAATAAGGAAGGGATAATTTTAAAGTAGCGTAACATTAATAAAAATATAGAAATATGTTAGTGGGCAAGGCACAATGGGAGAATTGGACACCTTTCTTTCTTCTGCTGTGCAATATATATGTTTTCCTTGAGAAAACCCTACATTGGAAAATTTGTGATCAGCAGAAAGAAAGAGTTTGGAGTGGCTTTTGATGTGAATTTACTTTTTCAGTGAAAAGTTCAAGTACCTTTTTATTATGTTGGCAAAACCCCCTATTTTGTACATGTCAATGTAATTGTATTATTCCTGACACCAGTTTAGAAACAGATCTTTCATTTTTCATTGGAGTGTTAATTTGCCTGCCCCAGTAACATGTTGGGTGACTGAAGTATTTTGTCTTGGCTTTCCCAGACTTATTTCACTAGTTTCTCCTTTGCCCAGCAAACCTGGTATTGAAAAGCCCTGATATTTTGTTTTTTGTAATAACAGAGGGGGCAAAGTGTTTTTGGAATGTGTGAACTGGTCTGGAAGTTCACCTGTCTCTCTCATCTGAAACGTTTCCTTCCAGCAGGTTTTTTTCTCGGTGTTTCCCATATTTCCTTATTCTCCTGCCTGTTTGCTTGGAGCCGTTGTGGGAGTCCAGCACTGAACCAAACCAAGTGTGTCTGGAGTCCTTGGGGTGTTTTAAAGAAACCTTTTGATTTTTGGTACCTGTGGGGGTGGGGGAGGCCTTCCAAGGAGCTCTGTTTTGAGACAGAGAGATTTTCTGTGGATGTGTTGTGTTAACCATTGTGCTGGAAACCAAACTTGGTCAGTGCTTGTGTTGTAAAGACAATTTGTTCCTGGAATTAGGAAGAGCTCCTTACCTTTTTGGAAAAGGAGAACAAAGATGTTGATACAAGTCCACTATTTATGCAGTGCATGACAGTTGAATTAGGGATGGAGATAAAATGGCAATTTCCCTTAGTTGGGGGTGTCCAAACTGGAGAAGAGAAGGCTCCAGAGTGACCTGAGAGCACCTTCCAGGGCCTAAAGGAGCTCCAAGAGAGCTGGAGAGAGGGACTTGGGACAAGGGATTAAGAGACAGGACAAGGGGTTTAGGATGAAGGAGGGCAGGGTTAGGTTGGATGTTAGGAAAAAATTGTTCCCTGTGAGGGTGGGGAGGCCCTGGCACAGGTTTCCCAGAGAAGCTGTGGCTGCCCCTGGATCCCTGGAAGTGTCCAAGGCCAGGTTGGACGGGGCTTGGAGCAACCTGGGATAGTGGAAGGTGTCCCTGCCCATGGCAGGGGGTGGGATGAGACGGGCTTTGAGGTGCCTTCCAACCCAAACCATTTTGGAATTAGTGCCATTGGTAAAACCAATCTGTTTACATAAATCTGACACTCAACCCAAGAGCTGCAACTGCTTTGAGTCACCAAGTGTTTTAAAAATTAAAATTCTGTTTCTCCAAGATGTCCTTAAGAATCAACTTTTGTATTGAAAGATTAAACATAAAACAGTAAGCAAAGACACTCCAAGCCAAAAATAACTCCTGAAAAAACCCAGACCCTGACTTTATTTTTATTATTTGCTCTGACATTTTAGATGACTCTAAAAGGAATTCATGCCGCAGCTACAGTTCTCCAGCATTTAAAAAAAACCCCAAAGATTAATGTGGAAACTATGAAAATGGCCTTCAGAAAGAGTTACTTTGTGAGGCTACATTTGCATAGAATGAAATTGATATTATGTCCTGTATTCAGAGCAGAAAGGAGTTCCTTAGTAAACACCCAGGAATAAAAAGTACAGTTTAAAGCTCCTGTTCTGATTCAAATCAAATTAGACAACATCTGTGTTCTCATTAGAAGATAATAATAGCAGGCAGCCAGACTGCATGTGGGTGCTAGCAAGGGCCCTAGAAATGAAAGAAACTTGTTGAGGCTGGGGAAAGAGCTGGTTAATGAAGGTTTGAGGGGTTTTGTGAGGGTTTTTTGAGAGATGAACTCCTCAAGGTTGTGCTAATTATTGAAATGCAGTATTTTCAATCTTTATTTTGAGATGTCATTATTAAAAAAACCACAGTGCACCATGAGAATATTATTGATTGTTGCCTTCCATCTCTTTCAGAGAAAAAGAGGGAACAAAATAATCTGTTTGAACAGCAGCAAGCTCAGTGAGTTCTTACAACTGGTAAAAATGACCTGAAACCTTGAACAGATTTTAACTAGTAGTATCAACTTCAAATCCTCTCTAGAACTTGTGTTCTTAGCACAGTTCCAGAATTAGGAAAGAAAAAAAGCTTGTACCTACTTCTGTTACTTTATTCTGTGTTTTCAGTACATTTATATTGCCATGCACGTTTATCTCATTATAACTTAGAAGCTGAAGTAGGAGTAGAAGTTTTAATCAAGACAGGCATTTCCAGGGATGAAGCTGATCCTGTTTCCATGTGTTTTTACTTTACTCATGAATAGCTGTGCTTGGCAAACTGAGGCTTAACTGGTTTATCCCATAAAGCCAAGTGAGTCACCTGAAAGTGTTCACCTGATGTGTTCTCTCTCTTGAAACCTTGTACTCCTGTACCACAGGGAGTTACCTGGTTTAAGAGTGGAAGGCTCTCTGGGAGTTCATCGTGGTTTGCCTCCCTGTCCAGAGGCAGGAACAAGCACACTGACAGCTGTGTGTCTAAATTTGCTCTTATGGAAGAGGTTTGGGAATTCCCAGGTGCCTCGTGCTGGGGCTGTGCTGGCCCTTGTGCACAAAAAGTTTTGCCTGAACTCCACCCTCAATAGTCTCTCCTGGCTTGTTTGGATATGATTTTTGAATTTCTCCTCCAGTTTCCCAAGATAGCTTCAAATTTTGATCTTGTTTTTCAGAGCTATTTTTACCCTTTTCATCATCATCCTCTGCATGTTTTTGTAAGTCTGGTCTGTAATTCATCTTCTAAATCATTAGTGAAGATATTAAAGAACACAGGATGTATCTCCTCAGAACTGTACTTGAAACGTCCTTCAGGTTGAAAGAGAATGTTTTAAAAATTACTCTTGTGCCTTTTTACCTAATTGCAGAACTTAGTTCACTTTTCCTAAAGTCACTGGTAGAAGCCTCAGTGAAGTAATTTCATACTTATGCACTACCCTAGTAACTCTGTCAGAGATGGAAATGAGGTTGGTTTGACATGATTTGTACTTGACAAATTCATGCTGGCTGTTTGCTACCCATTTACTGTCCTCTAGCTTCCTGTAAATTGATTAATAAAATGTTCTGATGTCTTTCTGGGTAGCAAAGCTAAGCCTACTGATCTCTAATTCCAAGAGTCCTCCTTCCTCTGATTTTGAAGATTGTCCTGTAGCCCTAAGGGACATCTTGGGTCCTCTGTCAGTTTGGAGTTTGCTTCTGGTAGTTCCTAAGATACTTAAAAGTAATTTTTACCTGGTCTTGCTGAGTTAAATATTTCTTGTAAACCTAATATTTTATAGCTGGAGTTTTCCCCCCCCACTTTTGTGTCCTGATCTTCTAAACCATGGACTGAACACTTGGTCATGTCTAAAATTTGTGAAGAATGACATTAAAGAGGTGTGAGCATTTCGGACTGGCATATGGCATTATTTATCTTCCCCATTAAGCAGTCATTGCTTCTTCATTCCTTGGCTTGTTTCCAGCCTCCCCAGAATTTTCTGATGTTCATAAATTCAGGAGTTTTCAACTACTGATACTTTGAAAATTGAGGTAAAAATTGTTTCCCCTCCCATACTCTTAAAATGTAATAAGAGAATGAAGAGGACAGAGTGGATCTTGACTGATGGCAAGGAAACATGGAGAGGGAAAACTTTCTTTCCAGCCTGTACTTTTGGAATGTGTTGAGAGCAGTTCTCAGAAGTTCACAGCTGAGGTACAGCCCAGATGAGGTGAATAGTGTCTTTTTTTGGTCCAGTCCTAGTCAGCTTTTAATTAGTGTAATCCCTAGTGGAATGTGATTTTTTGAATATTGAGCATTGAGGAAGGAAGAGGTGGAAGCTCTTTGAGAGTGTGGCTTCCATGCCAGGAGGATTTTCCCTGGGTGAGAGTAGCCTGAAATAAATGGGATGTAATCAGAGAGGGATCTGGGCAGTGTACTGATCTCTGGCAAACACAATCCACAGAAATGGGCTTGGTGAGTGGCTGCCAGGCCTGCTTCAGATAAAACCCTTTGGAGATCCAGTCAATGAGAACTAATGCAAGACAGTGGCCAAGCAGTTGCTGAAACCAAATGTCAGCCAAGACTATTGGAAATTGAGAAAATCTGTAAGAATTGCGTGTGTACACTCATGGGAGGAAAAAGATGAGAAGTTAGATATGCAAAGCTGTCCTGGAAGGTGGATCTCTGTATGGCTTGGGGAAAGAAAAATAAAGCAGGGGGAGGAGTCCACTGTTATGCCTCTTTATAGAGAAGTAAAACAAAATGAAATACTAAATTTCTTGGTCATTGTATTCTGTGGGGAAAATTGCAAAGGAAAGTGGGAAAGGAATGCACAGAAATGAGAGCGTGGCAATCTGGTGTCTGAATGACTTGTAATGAGAAACATAACTGCTTCTTGAGGTTAATTATTCTGTGATAATTGCTGAGGCAGGAATGAAATACACTGGATTTTTCTTTTGGTGCCTCCTGATTTTGTGAACAAAAGGGTTTTACACTCCTGATAGCATGTAATCCAGAATTAATTGAAGAAAGAAAGGGCAGACAGAGTTTTGCAAGTGAAATGAACTTAAACTGTAGCTCTTAATTTCATTTGTGCTGGAACGTGTTTCTGCTGCATAAAAATCTTTATTTTTCTCAATCAGCCCAGTCTAGAGAGTAGGAGCAGTGAATTTTAATATGTGCAAATATTGATTTATTAGGAAACCTATTAACAAACACATATTTCAAGAGAAGACACTAATAGATACCTTGACATAAACATACCTGAAGAACATGAGGGGCTGAGTGACCCAAAACAGCATCAGCATCATTTATAGAATCATGGAATATCCTGAGCTGGAAGGGATCCCCAAGGATCATCCAGTCCAACTCCTGGCCCTGCACAGACATCCCAACAGTCCCACCATGTCCCAAACCCTCCTGGAGCTCTGGCAGCCTTGGGGCTGTGCCCACTGCCCTGGGGAGCCTGGGCAGTGCCAACCACCCTCTGGGGGAAGAACCTTTCCCTGAGATCTATGCACTTAATCACAGAATACTCTGAGCTGGAGGGACCCACAAGGATCATCCAGTCCAACCCTTAAGTGATGCCCACATGGGGATCAGCCCCACGACCTGGGTGTTATCAGCACCGTGTCTAACCAACTGTGTTTATCTGAAAAATTTTTCTTGATCTGCTGATTATTTGGGTTTGCTTTCAAACAGCTAAATTATGCATCTGAGGTTGAAAGACTCTGATAAACTGCAGTAGGTTTATATAAAACTCTGTCTGAGGTAAAGACTCATATGAAAATACCACTGTTCAGTGTTTCCCAGCTTTGCAGGTGTGCAGCTTTTCCCTCCTCTGGCTTCTTTCTCAGTAAAACAATCCAGACACTAAAGAATCTTATCTTGAAACAAAATATTAGCAGTGAAATCTCAATGATAGATCTGTGGACAGAAACATTGAGTGAAGCAGTTGGGATGTCAGAGTTTGGTATGTTGGTTTTTATACAGTTGGGTTGAGCTTGTTTTTTGTACTCTTTGTTTTCTAGTGATGGTGTCCAGGGTTGTGTTTGTCTGCTTATAGCAGGGTCTAACTTGGCTAATACATAATACATTATAGAATATAGAATACATTATTTATTTTTATACAAGTTGTGGCTTACTTATTATTCCTTTTTTCCAACCAGCTTAGCTTATGTGTTTATTTTACTCTGATTGCCATGAGCATGTGAACATGGAATCAGGTACTCCACTGCTTGTGCAGCCTGTTTTACTCCTGCTGGTGACAGGATTAAGAACAGATTTGTGCCTTAAAAGCAAAGTTTCACATCCAAAATGGAGGGGAAAGGCTGCAGGTCAGGAGTCTCTGCAGGTTGCACTTACTCTTGGCTTAGAGAACTTTCGTTCTAGGGCACAATTTGACTCATCTTTAAGATACCAGCATTTAATTCCCGTGTATTCTGTGAGGTGAGGGTGTTTGGGCTGGCACAGGACAGAGCTGCCCATGTTAGCTGATATTGTGGTATCTTACTGCTGCTCTGTTAATGTGTTATCTCTGTGTTATCTTTGCATTAATTTAGCATAAATGAAAAAAATAATGCTCAGCTCATTTTGATGGAGTTTAGATACTTGGTAAAGGTACAAGTAAGGCTCAGCTTTTTGATTTTACAGAAGTATTTCTATATTTTTTAATATGGTGATATAAACCTGAATAGCTATAGCATCTTACACTCTGGCCAACACTGCATAATGTTTTTATTTCCTGTTGCCTTTTATCCTGGAAGGGCCTGGCATTAGGAAAGTTTGGGATGGGTTTCTTTTGATGATATGGACTGCAGCAGTATTTTTACAGGAACTGGCAGCGACTGTGGCATAAAAAAAATTCATTTCTTTCAGTCTGTAAAAAGGAATTTGAACTTTGTCAGCCCACTGCTAGCTTAGAACCTGAATTGAAGAGTTGCACAACAACTGCTGTTGGATCTCAGGGCCCCCAATCCTTAGGTTGGCTTTCAGAGTGATAAACTAACTCCCTTGCAACCTCAAAATAAGGACAGGATGCTTCCATTTGAGAAATGGCAGAGCACACCAGATTTTCTTATCAACTTCATAGGTTCTTTTTTTCTGTATCATGTTATGAAGTGAAATGGTCTCACTATTGAGATGCATTCAGTGAAAGCGCTTTTTGAGTTCTTCTTCAAATAGGCTATTGAAGCCAAAAAAGATAATCTATTTGGAGGCAGGTACTGACATTTTATTTGAAAAGAAGTAATTTTTTTCAATCTTGTGGGGCTGGAAGTCATTAATGCTGTTCTCCATTACAAAATCCAAACTATTTTTCTGAGGTCTTACTTAGTATATGACAGTCTTGTTCAAGTCATTCAGCTGTTTCTGTGGCTGGAGGTGGGTTCCAGGGTTTCAGGTGTCTCTGGCAATGAGTAAAGCTGAAAGATTTGCTGAGAGAAACAGCTGAATCTTCTTCCACCAAATGGGTGCTGCTCTCCGCTTCTGTTTTGCCAGTGGCAGCCCTTCACAGCCACCCAAATATTATCCTTTTTACCATCTTTGAGGGTTCCATCTCACTGCACCATCCCCTTTCTGGGTTATGTTAGGAATGGATTTCATGACACAAACCCCAACACAGATCCTGGGATACTTCAGCGACTGGGGGACAGCACGTGTTGAATGTTTGTAGAAGGAGCTCTCCAGCATTCTTAGGCTTAGTATTAGATATTGTCTAGAGGAACATTTTTGCTCTGGGTTCTCCAGAGGTGTGATGTCTCACCTCAGTAGTCGACCTAATAATACCAGGTCTGTGTAGCAGTGACATTTGTGCTTGAGAAGCACAGGAAACTGCTGCGCCAGTTTGCTCGTGTTCTCATGTTTGACATCGACTTAAAAGAGTACATGGCAAGAGAATGAATTATTTAAACAGAGATGTTATCTGCAGTCTGATCCCTTTGCTTTTTACACTGTCACAGCAATGCTGAAATGCAGAGAATGTCTTTCACCATGAAATCTTCTTTTTCTACCCCATGCTTTATTTAGTAGTTTGGTAGTTATTTTCACAGGGCAAACGTGAGGAACTGGAAAGTAATTGAGTATGGTGAAAATAATACTTCCATTATGTTGCCGTGGAGCACACATCCAATACTTGGATTGTGTTGCTGAGGAAGTTGCTGTGAGGAAATTGTTTTTTTTAGTATTAATGTAATATGTGCTGTCATCTAGACCACAGCTCACCAACATTTCTTGAGCTGGAGAGTAAAGTCCATTGGCCAATGGACTTTTAGAAGGAGCACTTGTACCTCTGTTATGGCCAGGACAGAACTCTCCCAATACCAATTTATGTCTTTTCTCATCACTACTAATCTGGAAAATTTCCTCCATATTCTTGCAGTGCAAATAATTTTTCTCTCCCTTGCGGTTTCCCTGTCCCACAGGCCTATCCAGGCCCAGGGCTGCCTCCAAAGGGCTGTTTGTGCTCCTCCTCCCACATTCCAGTCTGAAAGAGCCTCAGGTCAGAGGGGCAGCCCAGGCTCTCCCCCAGTTCTTTATTCAAGCATTGGGCAGGGCATGGAGTGGAGCTGAAGCCCTGGTGTTTTTCTTGGAGGGGAGTCATGAGGGAGCCTTCTGGTCTGAGCACCCCAGGCCGTTTCCATAGACAGAATAATACAGCCAGATAAAAAATTGTTACCTAGGAAAAGTGTCTTACACAAAATCATTCCTAGACTTACCAAATGTTTTTATGTATTTCTTGTTTCTTTTGTAAAAAGCCTGAATGGCAATATAAAGGAGAAATACACTGTACTTTAGGAAATTAAAAAGTTCACAGAGCCAAAGAAAAGCCACATTCTTCCAGTGGGAGGAGGAGCACTAACACAGACCTGACAGCACAGTTGTCCCAAGGAATTAACTTGGATTAGCTTTCTGAAAATAGAGATCAAAATATAAATATAAACCAAGCAGGATGTTTTGGTTCCCTTGCAGAGAACACTGTAATAAAATAGAGGTGAGTTGTGTAGCAGACTAGCTGGCATTAGAGTCTCAGGAGAGCTGAGGAACGTGTTGGCACACTGGCATTTCTTTAATTAGGCTTAAAGGCTGTTTGGCAGTGCTCTGATTTGGATGAATGTGTGCATTTTAGAGAATTGCAGCTTAAGCTGCTGAAGCACTCGGGCATTATTTTTCCCAAATAAATCTCAGTTTGCAGTATCCTGAATCTGCCTTTGTTTTGGAACAAAGTGCATTATTATCCAGATTTTAGCAATATACCATGTCAAAAGCAGAGACCAGAAGGGCCAGAGTGTTTACTTTGGAAAAGGTTGTAACACCTGATTAGATATTTATCATCAGCTCTCTACAGAAATCCAACAGAAGCCCTTTCCTTCTGGGTGCTGGTTACAGATCATTCTGTTGGGTTTGAGTGGTCCATTGCTGCCATTTTCATACCTTCTTACCAGGAATTTAAATTACTTCAGCCCAATTGTGGCCTTTAGAAAGGTGGTTGTCATTGCTCAGTCTTCAGTCAGAGTTAGGGTTGAGCTACAGAAACTCGGGGACTTTTATCACCCTAAAAATTGCAGCCTTTTTTGTGGAGGAAAACGCAGGAGTCCTGCTTTTCATTTGCTTTTTATTAAATATGCTAATAGGGCATTTCTATATAGGCAGATAGTAGCAATTGTTTATTGTTTCAGTGGAGTAATTTTTAAAGAGTGTGTTTCACAAGCTGTTTGCTGCACTGATACCTTGTCTGTCCAAAGGAAACTGCTGGAAGGTTGTTTGGTCTGGTTTGCAACCTGGTTTGCTTATTCCTTCTCTGGAGTAGGACTGATAGGCTTTCCTCATTATTTGTAGACAGACAGGTTTAAAGATTAATATTACACTATTTATTATTTATTAACCAGGTAGAATGAGCCACAGTGGTAACTCCTAGAGGCCTTTTTTATAAACTGTGCCCCTTTTTATATGAAACGTTGCAAATAAACCCTTAAGACTGTAGTATAAAAATCTCCTGGAAATTCAGGGGGTTTAATGTTTGGGGGTTTATTCCTTTTTGTTTTTTAGTGAAACATTTAGTGTGTGTGTACTTAGTGAAGCATGAAGAAGGGGGAAAAGAAAGTAACAGTAAAAAGCATTGTTACATTTCATGCTATTTCTCCTGAGATTTATGGATCCATGATTAAAAATTCAGTCTCCTTTTCTCTTGCTTCTTATCCTTTTCTGTTTTCCCTTCAGTCGGAGTATGTTGAGGGTTTTTTTGTTGTTTAGGAGGGGGAAAGGAATTATTTATCTGCCTTAAAAGAAAGAGAGCATTTATTAGTTTTAGGACTTAATAATACCTTTTTGGTTTGGTTTTATAATTTCCAGTAGTTACTATTTCTTTTCACCCTCTGTAGCAGGAGGCTGCTTGTGATAAGTTGATGACTTTTTGGAAGGTCCTGTAAGTCCCAGCAGCCTGTGTGTCCTTCCTGTATAGCCCAGAGTCTCCCAGCTGTGATGTGGCATCTTTGAGTGATGACATTTGTACTTCTGTAAATAAATATGTATCTTTGTTAAATATATTCAGCGTGGAGCCCACAGTTCAGGGGATCAGCTCTCTGGATTCATCGGGTCCATTGCTAGGAAGCTGTAGCAGACTGCAGGTGACCCATTAATTTGTGTGTGTGGCAGCAACACATTTCTTTTTGCTTCTGAAAGAGGAGTTTGTCTTCCATTTGAGGGCTGAAAAAGGAGATAATTTGTTTTGGCTGGAGGGAGAAAGTCTGACTCCTGATCATTGCTGCTGTGCTGATGTGCTTGGCATTATACTAAAGTCGTGCAATTATTTTACCTTTTCCCTTGAACCCTCAGTTCCGTGTCGTGGGTTATTTGATGTGAAAATCTGGACAATAAAACTTCAGAAAAATCTGCAGTTGAGCATTCAAATAAGGGAGACCTAAAGATCTGATCTAATTTTGTCAAACTTCTAACATATTTTTCCCTATATAATTGATGTAACGTGACAGTTAATAATATAGGTTCATTAGGATCTGAACCAAGAAAAAGGTAATTTTTTTTTAGACTGGCAAAACACAACATTCAAATATATTCTTCAGGATGTATAGGCTCAATTTCAATAAGTGCACAGCATATGTCTCAGACTTCAACAGGACTTGAGCTCACTCTGTTCACGACAAAACTGATTTAATAAGATGGTTTCTGTCCAATTTCTTCCCCTGTGGTCTTTCTGTTTTTCTTCCCTCATGCTTTCCTAGTTTAGTGTATCTGTAGAAATACAGTTTATGTGATCATGCAGCCTCTTGTGCCTCCTTATCTGTTTTCATTTCTCTTCCTTGCACTAATAGGTTTTGAATACGTTGAACAGGAAGGCAGAAATTTAAAAAATGGGTTTACTGAGTTTTATGAGAAAAGAGACAAGGGCAAAGGAGGATGCTATTGGAGTCCCAGCTGATTTTAACACTCAGTCCTTGACTGTTTTCACTCCTGCATGTGCAGCTGGTTTAGTGCCATGTAACTCAGTGTCAACTTTCATCCCCAATAGTCTCTGAAAAACAATTCCTCAATGTGAGTATCACTCCCTTGTTTTGGCGAGTCCTGAAACCTTGCACTGTTGGTATGATGGTCAGAATCTGATGCTTACAGAATCACAGAATCAGCTGGGTTGGAAAAGACCTCCAATATCATTGAGTCCAGCTGATGACCCAGCATCACCCTGTCAACTAGACCATGGCACTGATGGCACATCCAGTCTGTCCTTAAACACCTCCGGGGATGTTGACTCCACCACCTCCCCAGGCAGCCCATTCCAATGCTCAATGGCCCTTTCTGTGAAGAACTTCTTCCCAATGTTCAACCTAAACCTCCCTGGCACAGCTTAAGACTGTGTCCTCTTGTCCTACTGCTGGTTCCTGGGAGAAGAGACAGATACCCACCTGGCTGCCCATTCCTCAGCAGGAACCAGGTTAGCTGGGGGACTTATGCAGCCAGAAGTGACTGGGAATTGGTTTGATGACCTCGTAATTGACCCTCTTTGCTCAGGAAGCAGTTCTGAGGGGGAGAAAGGCCCTGCAGTGCAGGGATCTGTCGTGGTGCCACCCTGTTATCTTGGCAAGCTGCTAGTTATCTTTGCTCATAAATACTGACATTGAAATGTAATATTTATGCTCTCTTTTTCCCCTCTGCCTGTGCATTTCCAGCTTGATTAACTTAGCACTGGATTCCAGCACTCTCTCCCTCCCTGCCTTGATTTGCTGCTGCAAGAACTGTTCTTTGTTGGGGAGGAACCAGGCTCAGGATATGTGTTTGATCTCAGGGATCCCAAAGGTGAAGTGAACAAGTGTAGCTCATCCTTTTGCCAGGGTAAGAGTTCTGTATTTTAAGTACTGTGATGAACCAGGGAGGTTTGTAGAAATGTTTCCATAGGACATGGAGTGAATTCCAACTTCTCAGGTCATAAATGCTGAACCATGGACCTGCAGTAACACCTCCAGGAGATAATGTCAAGCTCTTCCTGACTGCTTGCCTGTGTCCCAGGCAGTGGGATTTTTTGATTGCAGTGAAAGAAATGGGCTTTTCTTTTCCACCATTATCTAAACAGGCATTCCCTAAGCACGTATGGGAAGGATCCTTCCTTGTGGAAGCGTCACATCTTTGCAAGCACTGGTGGTTTCAATGGCAATAAAGTATGTCTGGGTTTTATGATCTGTTAGACATCTGTTAGTCCACAAAATTTTGATGGCTGGTTGTTTGAAATGAGCAATTTTGGTAGGCAAAAGTCTCTCTCACACCTTTGCACAGAGGAATTAACGCTACAGCATTTCCATCATTGGATGTCTGTTTTTATTGGATGATTTTGCTTTTTATTCTGAATGCATGCTGCTGAAAATTTCCATTTACTGCATCTGGGGATGTTGCAGCAAAGATAGGAAAAATGGTTCTCACCTATTTGAAAAATGAAGTTATTTTCTTGTAATGCTAAGTGACCAAAAAAATCGTGTTGGATCATTTCCATAGGAATTTTCAGCCAGGAAAAATTCAGAGAGGTGGATGTAGGGAATGACAAGTCTGTTTATGAAGCAGCCTTTTAATTTTTTGAAATTTTTTTTTTCTTTTACTTGAGGAATCACTTAGGGCTCAGGTTGGCCATGAGGAGGAATTTCTGGCTGGAAAGGGTGGTGAGGCCTTGGCAGGGGCTGCCCAGGGAGGTTTGGAGTCCCCAGCCCTGGAGGTGCCCAAGGAAGGCCTGGATGTGGCACTCAGTGCTCTGGGCTGGGGGACAAGGGGGGCATCGGGCACAGGGGGATCCATGGGCTGGGAGGGCTTTTCCAGCCTAAATGACTCTGATTCTGTCTTCTCTATTCTGGGCTCTCATTTATTTTAAGGACAGTTTCCATTATGGACAAAGCCAGTGCTGAAATTCTCAGCACTTTTTCTCATCAGCAGCTCACTAGTCTGCAAGCAAGGAAAGCAAACAGCAGATTTCTTTTCCTTCTGTTGTTACTACCTGGTGTTCTGTGGCACTGTATATCACAACCTGTTGTTTCTCACCAGTGGAGTGCTTGATAATTCCTTTTAGTCTGTTTGCAGAAAGAGAGGCAAGTTCAATATTTTCATGCTGTGTGCAGTGTTTCAGATCCTTCAGCAATGACTGGAGTTCCTGCCCAAGAGACATTTTCCCCACAGGCTGCGATGAGTAACTGGCTGCATTGCTTGGTATTAATAAACACATGCAGAAATTAATCTTGGAACTGCTGTAGTTTATTCAGCCTGTTGTGTGCAGTGGCCAGATCATTTAGGCCTGGCACAGTTTACCATGGTTCTTCATCCATGTGCTGTCTGTGGGGGCAGAAGAGACGGAAAGGCTCCTACCTGTGAGTTTTTGAGATGTTGGGAAAAGCTGCATTTCATCGATGTGGTGGGAATTAACTGCTGCAAAGACATTGTTTGAATCCCAACAGTGTGTGCAGGGAGGGCTGCAGCAGCATCTGCAGGGGAGTCAAGGATGGCCCAAGAGGTACATGATGCTGTTGCTGGTGCCTGAGGAAGGTGGGTGGGAGCTGGTGATTACACCTTGCTGCTTGTCCTTAGCTGTGACACCAAGAGGAATGTTGGATTTCAAGTCTTTAGTCTCAGATGGAGCATTGCTGTTGCTTGAAGTAACTTAAAAAATTAGAGCTAAATTTAAATGTGTTGATTATGTCAAAATTTCCATTGTTATCAACATGAATGAATATTCTTTGTAACAATCACTGCTGAGACCATTTCAGTAAGAGATGGAGAGTCTGAGATGGACAGACCCCCAGCTGAAGAAATCTTATGTCCTAATAGTGAGAATACATGATAAAAAAGTATTTAAATTTCCTGATTAGCAGGACAGGGTAAAGAGCTTTCTTGAAGCCTCTCACAAACAGGAAGTCTTCAAACACTTGGTGAGGTGGGAATGAAGACTTAACACGTTTTTTTTGATGGTAGTCTTTTTATGTGTGTTTGATTTTCAAATATGTGTCTGCTTTAGCAAAGGAGATGAATATTAAATAATGAGATCTGTGTGTACATGGCATAATGAGACTTGGGGCTGGTTTAGCTGGGAGCTTTTCCCCAAGGACAGGTCTCAGTGGCACTTGGAATTCCGTTCTAAAATACAGTTTCTGTCATTGCTACCCTACCTAAATTCAGATCAATTTGTGAAAAATTTTTCATCCCAAGGAGTTTCTAGTACCCTTAAAATTACAGAATCCATCAGGTGGACTCTTTACTCTCCAAAAGTTTGGGTTCAGTTGTGCTCATTCTAAGTTTGAAAACCCCCAACCAATCAAAAAAACCCTGCAATAACATCAACCAACAGCAACAAACCAACCCTGTTGAAAACCTGCCCCCTTCAACAAAATTATGAAGCAAGAGGTTGCTGAAAATATTTGGGAATTGCACATGCAATTTTAGAACATTATACTGAAGCAAATTCCTCGTGTACACATCATTTATTCATGGCTGAGGTTGTAAAGTGTTGGGTGCAGATTAACATTTTGTTAATGATCTTCTGGGGAAGGTTTTTCCAGCAAACATTGAATACTTGAAATGACTTTTCATTGGTTCATATATTCACATTGGAAGGTTATTATTATTATTACTATTATTATTGTTTAGCCCTACCAAGCCTCCAAAGACAGTGAAGAGCTGCAGAGGGACTTTGGACAGGGGCTGAAGTGCCAGGACAGGGTGGAATGACTTCAAACTGCCAGAGGGCAGGGTTAGATGGGATAGTGGGAAGGAATTGTTCCCTGGGAGGGTGGGGAGGCCCTGGCACAGGGTGCCCAGAGAAAGCTGTGGCTGCCCTATTCCTGGGAGTGTCCAAAGCCAGGTTGGACAGGGCTTGGAGCCACCTGGGATGGTGGAATGAGATAGGCTTGAAGGTCTTTTCCAAGCCAAACCATTCTGGGATTCTGTGAAGGCTTTGTTCTGAAATCTGAAAGTCAGTCCAGGTGTAGTGGGGCTTTATAGCTCTGCAAATAAACCTTATAACTGAAGCAAGGCAGATGCTGTGGTGTTAACATATGTTAAAATAGCCTTCAGTGCTTTCCAATAAAAACATTCTGTGGCAAGGTTGTTGCCTCTGCACTGAAAGGGAGAAGATGCAGAACAGTCTCTTAAATTACATTGCTTGTGGCAGCTCCTGGAGGGCAGGGGCTGGGCAGGGCAGCCAGGAAGGAAGGAAGGATGTACTGACATGGCCTTCCCCTGGTACAGACCTGGGGTAACGTGAGGGTACATCTTTACTGGGTGTTTTATACCTGCTGGGGACCTGTTCCTCAGTTATGAAAAGTAATATTACAGGAAAAACATTACTGTGTTTTGGGTGTGTGGTAGTGAGGTGTAGAAATGCAGGATTGTAGGTAATAAACTTCCACACGTAGAAAGAAAGGGAAGTGTGCTTTGTTTTCTTCCTCAGTCTGGTGTTTCTGGGTTTCTCTTAAATATTTTTATTACCTTTTCAGGCCTGTTAGGAATCTTGAATTTATTTTGATTAGTATTATTACTTACATAGAGAATATCAAACACTTTTCCACTTAATATGTATCTCTCAGCTGTGTGGGACCAAGATCAGTGCTGCCACTGGGATCCACTTTTGATCTGGCAAATAGATCCCTGCTGTTCAACTGAGCAGAATTTGCTGCAGCATTGATTGCTGGGATATTATAAATGCTTGTCTGGGATACACACATATATATATTTTAAAATATATTTAATAAATATTTAATTACTATTTACAAAATATTTAATAATTGAGATTTTAATATTTAATAAATTTTATTTATCTATTGTTATTTATCTATTTTTTCTCTATTATAATTACACATATAATTATATAGTAAATAATTATAATATATTATTATAAAATTTACAGAAAATATATAAATAAATAATAGACAGGATGGTCAGAATATTTCAACAACAGAATCCGATAGTGGAATATCAAATTTAGAATATTTATAAATACGAACATTTTTAATACAAACATCAGACAAGTAGTTATTTATATATATCTATCCTCCCTTGTCTGAGGGAAGATGACTGAGAAACATAGCACTTCAGAAACTTCCCAGTGCTGTAACTGGCCATAAAAGAGTAAGGGAAGGAAAATGGAGCAGATGAGAGGACGTGGGGAACTGGAGTCTGTCTCTGGATGCTGTTGCTCAGGCAGGGCCAGGGTACCACAGGTTCTGTACATCCTTTTCCTTTTCTCCTTCCTGTGAGGGAAGAGAAGTGAAACTTTGCATACTGCAGGCCATAGACTTTATAGAAATTTGGATTTGTTCCTTGCCCGAGCCTGCTTGGGGCTGAGAAGATTTTGGGCTCTTCAATGACTGAGAGCCAAAAGGAACAGTGGGGAGAGGCATCTTGTATGCAGAGCTCAAAGGCCACCTGTGCCACCCACCCACGGTGGACAGTGTAAATAAAAGGCTGCTTCCACCCCTGGAATTCATATTATGGCTGGTCAGGTGCAAACATGAAGAGTGTGTCGATTTGGGAGGCATGGATTGATCCCAGAGTAGCCTTTTGCTGGAGCTGAAACGTGCCCGTCTGTTGTACCCATTATTCCTGTCTGTTATTCCTTATCATTCTGCCTGACTCCACTGTTCCAGCCCTGTTGAATTTCTCATGCTGGTAATGTTCCTACATAAATAAACAGAGAAGAAGACAAATAAGCAAAGAAGAATCTGATTACCACAAAATTCATAGGAAGGCTGAATTTCAAACTATGGAAATCACCCTTGGCTAAGGGTAACTGTGATTATTTCACATATTCCAGCAACAGCAGGAAACACACTCTTCAATTCTAGAAAGAATAGTTGCTGAAACATTTTTATCTTGGCCTCAGAGCTATTCCCTGTGATTTTCAGTGCCAGGGAGGCTGACCCTGAACTGATGGATGTATGTCCTTCCCCCCTGGCTGTCTCATCAATGCCTCGAGAACGTCTGGAAGGGTCAGACCGTGCTCAGTTCTCAGTGCCTGGAACAATATTGTCCATCACCTGTGCTGTTTGCTGTGCCAGAGGTGCCTCTCCTTCATCTCTCTGGAAATAGCATCCTAGAAACAAAGTCAGGTTTTGACTTTAAAGCTGCATGTTTGGCAAGATGGCTGTTGTTGGTTGGCACAGTGATGCTTCTGGAGACCCGTGTCCTTTAATTCTCTCGTGTTAAATGTGTCCCCAGGGTGAAGGATTGTACCGTGTGCTCCTCTGGCTGTGGATGGGATTAGCAGGTATTTCTCTCAAAGTTCACACCATCACAGCCAAATTACTCATCTTTTTCTGAAACCATGTGGGAGTCCAGAGCAGGAAAAGCTGGATAAAGAAAACACAGAGGACGTTCTTGTCTGCAGACTTAACCAGAAATGGGCCAGTTCAGTTGTCATTTGCCCTGATTTCTAGTCTGGCTAAAGGTGAATGTCCCTTATTGTGAATATTCTCCAGGTAGATCATGCAGATGTTGCTTGGCCTGGTGGTTCTTGAGCCTTTCCTTTTAAACAGTACATGGTAACCCAGCAAATTTGCATCTCTTTTCTGCTCCAGGAATATTCATGTGAGACCTTCAGGGCACACCCTGGGGCATTTATGAGTGACTTTGTAATTCTCCCTGATATCTAATAATAAAAGAGGATATTTGTTAACAATTTGGCATTTCAACCACTGTATTTCTTATGCCTTATGCAGGAATTGCATGGAGCTCCTGTCCACCCCCCATAGCCTCGATGAACACAATATCTACTTGTTCCTCTCTTGTGCTTTGCCAGCTGCATAATTCAATATGCTGAAGAATCCTAATGACTGTAAATACTTGTTCTGCTTCTCTGAGAAAACAAGTACTGTGATCCCTTGAAGTCAATGCCCTGTAGACCTCTTTGGAGAAGGCAATTTGTTAGTAGAGCACTTTAAAACTAATTTTTAATTTTTTTTTTTTTTTTAATGCTTTCCATTGCTTTCTGGTCTTTGTACATTGATTCTTCTCCTTCTACAGGCAGAATGTTCTGTTACTGTTTCAACAGTGGTTTGTAATTATCTTTTTTTTTTCTGTCAAGTGGATGGGAAAGATTAAGAGGGTGATTTGGGAAATTTGCCATCTTGGTATGAAGTCTTAATTTGAATGGCACAGTGCATTTCTGCCAATAGGGAAAACATACCTTGAATAACACAGCTGCTGCCAGGATCCTCTGCATTTTTCCTCAGGTTAGGTGGGAGAGTAGCTGCAGAAGCACTGAAATGTGAAGTTCTCAGGCTCCCTTAGCCTTGAACAAATTCAAAATCTGGACGTTGAAGCTGAGCTGTACAGCTCACCACAGCTGGGAGGCTGCTCCACTTCCAGATTTCTTCCAAATTTGAATGTGAGAAACAAAACAGGGGGGTTTTTTCACCTTTTTTTTCCAGCTTTGGATCACCTTCTGTATCCTGTCTTTTCCCTTTGCTGCTCCCTCAGTTTCCTAAAGGGAGTTTTTCCTCCATTTCTCAGATGCCTTGCAGCATCAGCTGCTTCAATGCCCTTTCTTATGAAAAGTAAGAAACATAAT
Source organism: Pachyramphus minor (assembly GCA_013397135.1). NCBI lineage: Eukaryota > Metazoa > Chordata > Aves > Passeriformes > Tyrannidae > Pachyramphus > Pachyramphus minor. Next base: position 169,530 of record VYXB01004354.1, on the reverse strand, counting down.
AATAGACTTATTACCCAAAATGTACCAGTTGAAAAAGCTGAAGCAAACTTGTCTGTCTTTTCTCTAGTGGTCTGAAGAATGGATTATGAGGATATGTGTAATAATAACAAACACAGGGCAATGTCAGCCTGGGCTCAGAAGTGATGGTATTTCCCTATTAAGTAGTGATAAAATCATTCTGAGGCTGGAGAATCTGCCTTGGGTTCCAACATTGTGAGGAAAGAGGCACAGCAATGATTTGAGGATGCTTGATTTGCAATCAGATAAAAATGAGTTGTCCATTTTGTTCAAAGAAAAACGGCGTGAAGTGATTTACTGCAACTTCTGTCTGCATAAACACTGAAAGATGGTGTGATACTAAAGGGCTCCTCAGTCTGGAAGATGAAGGCATAAGAAAGCCTGTTGAATGGGATCTGTAGCCTGAGAAACTCCAGTTGCAAATCCTGGATTTTTAAATGGTTATGCTTAAATACTCACTGACACAGTTCAGCAAAGGATGTGCTACTGCCCCCACCAATGAGTGTGTTGAGAAATTAAGATGTTTGCTACCTTCCTCTTTCCCCCTCCCAGTGAATAATAGGAAGAAAATCTGTCCCCAGTGCTATCAAAGTTAATCCAGGTTGGTCATAATGAGGACTTCTGCATTAACCACACATACAGGTATCTATGTGAGAAATAGGAAAAAAAATATTAATAAAACAATAACTCGATTCATTCAGCAGCAGCTGGAGCAGTAGAAGTTTCCCAACATGCTCCATCTTTGATATTATTCTTTTTAAACTGATTGTTTCAATCTTGTTTGGGTCCATCATAAGGCATGGTTGAGGTATTAAGTTTTATGTATTTTGAGCAACCACAGAAAATAATATTGGCATATTAAAGTAGTTGTGATAGAGATGTACCAAGAAGAAAGGTTCTGTTTGTATGAGACAGAACATGTTTTCTCACTGGTATCATGAAGGAAGGTGAGCAGTAACCTGCCCATAACATACACGTTTCCTTATTAGAATCACAGAACACCCTGAGTTGTGAAGCTCTCACATGGAGCAGCCAAATCAAACTCCTGTGAATGTGAAGTGACCATGATACAGTGAAGCTTGGATGTGTTCACAGGGAATGGTGCTGACATATTGTTCACGTAGGGGAAAGATTGTTTTTCATTGCTTGCAACGCAAGTCATGAGGTGAATAAACCATAAAGTTGCTTGAAACACCAGGGCATGTTTTGTAGACAGGCACAGAATAGACAAGGTGGGTCTGACAGGCAGGCAATGTTTGCACAGCGGTTAAAAAGCTTTTTCCCAAAAAATACCATAACTGCCAAAAGATCCTAATTAAAATTCAGTGAATGGCAATTGCTCATTTGCATTTTAGCCTTCGCTGTCCCGCCCTTCATAGCTGTTCTTCTTATTTGTTATCCTGAATAGCCTGATGTGGCTTGGACACCTTCCTTTGGGAACAGTGCAAGAACTGACTCCTGTTCTTTTTCCTCCCTCTCTCAGTGAAGGGTGAGAAATAGGCCTGATAATATCAGAGAATCCCAGACTGGTTTGGGTTGGAAGGGACCTTAAAGCTCCTCTTGCTCCACCCCCTGCCATGGGCAGGGACACCTCACACTAGCCCAGGTTGCTGGGGGTGCCAAGTGTGGGATGAACAGATTAAAATATTTGGAGAGCTGATTTCAAAAAGTGAAAGAAATATTTATCATATGCATAGTTGGCGTAGTGAGGTGATGAACAGGCAATCGACAGAGAGGCGCTTTAATTTCAGATGAAGGAATGCATGACTTGAAAGGAATGTTCACACTAATACTGAATTGATGAGGGGTAAATGCCTAGACAGGAGTTGTGTGGGTTTTGTAGTAGTTTCCCCTCCATCAAGGCATTTCAACCAAGAAGTCAAAAGGAAAAGAACAAGGGAAAGAAATGGCACAATTAGCAGTTAATTTAAAGTAACTAAAGTGTATTAGGCCCAGTCAAATGAACCATTTAATTTTTGTTCCTTCTTGTTTGTAATCTCATAAGTATGAGTCATTGGGAAGCCAATCTGGCTTGGTACAGTGCGTGCTGTTTTATAGTCCTTGCTCCTTGCCAGCATAAGCATTTCCTTGTTAATGTTTCACATCTGTTCTTTGTAATTTAGTGATTATGTGCAGGCCTCTGTGTCCTCCTTGTTGATTTTAAAAGGACAGCGGGAAGCTTCACTTACGTGAGATTAAATCGATGTCTGTGATTTATGAAAGTTTGGGTGTCCTGGACTTCTTTGCTGGTTTGTGTAAATGCATATTTTTAGCAGAAGATGAAAATGGGGATGGTTGGAGCAAAGTCAGTAATCTGCAGTTCGAATCAGCTGAATGTTTCAGAATTGAGTTGGCAAGTGTATGCTGGAGATTTATATAGCTTTCTTATCAGTCACACTCAGGCTCCTTGCAAGCCTTTCTGGTGCCTTTTTGTTTTATCAAGTATTCAGGGAACAGATTTTCATTCTGTGGGGATCTATATTCACACAGATACAGGGTATTCATGTCCAAACAAGAATATTTGGTGTTAAATAGAAATCCTACCTTGTTGGCCATTCAGACATTGGTATAGAAGATGGCAACATCATGTAGTTTAGGTGATTGATTGCATATAATGATATGCAACATGAAAGGGCAAATGACCAAAGTGAGCTCTGTTGAGAAGTGAAAATAAATTATTTACCTAGTTTGTAAATGCTTTAATACCTTCTGTGACTCTGAGGTGCTCAAATACACGAAAGGGCAAACATAATCAGATAACTTAATAATTATGAATGGTTTTACTGGAGCACATAGTGAGCTTTCATGCATTACAGAGAAAGGTTCATTATTTATAGTAGAATAGGACCAAGAAAAATAAATCTGTTTGTGGAGAAGACACTTTGCAATTAAAATCCTACACAAGACTGGAGTCTGATTCAGATCTCTGCCAAAGCTATCTGTGTAACCTTCAGCAAATTAAACCTCTAGTCTGGGTCGAGCCTGGAATTTAGATGCAGAGCTGTGAGAGCCAGGGAACCTGAAAGGGAAGAACCAACATCCCCAGACAATCTGTCTCTGTTTCGTATGGACTCAGTATTTATTCATTTTCATGTGCCTGTGTATTTACCAACCTGTTGGTGCTGACTGGGGTGCAGATGCTCTGGCCCAGGGCATTGTCTTCATTGACAAAAAGGGTGAGGGATATGCCAGCCCAAAAGGAGAGTACAGTGCATTTGGGTGAAGGCCGGAGTAGGGCTGGGGGGTGTTTTGGGAGCAGAAGCTAAAGCACAGTGGTGGGCAGAGATTATAGAGCAGGGTCCGGGCTCGTAGGAATTGCACAGCACCAGTCTGGGGCACTGCTGGGTCCAAAGTGTGTCTGAGTGGATTCCCCAGTGCAGTCACAGAGCAGTGCTCAGTTAGTGTTCCCTGCAGTGATGGGGCTGACCAAAGAAAACTGCAAGGCTGAGCGTGATCTTTGCTTTTTTTCCCCTTCTTACGTTCCCAGTGTTCATATCCTCTCGTCTCCTGTCGAATGTTGCCGTTACCTCACAGCCGTTTTAAGCTCAAGATGAAGGGTTCTTCTTCTCTTCTTGACTTGATTTTCATGCCTTTCCATCATTTTTAGGGTTCTACTCTTGAAAGTCAGATACCTGTATGGCAATATGAGTTCAGATCAAGCGTGCAATAACAATTCCTCAGCGAACTCTCTCAGCCTCTGCATGCTCAGGCAGCTGGGAGCCGGAGGAACAATCATGGGATCTTTCTTCCATATAAATTTTGAGTCTCCTCTTAGGCCCATGTAGACTGCTGGTGTCTTGGAGCAAAGTTCCTCTGCCTAATTACAGGCCACATAGGAAATTCCACTGCCTTTTGTTTGTTTGGAATTGTTGTGGGATGCTCTGATCCTGAGGGGAACAGCGAGCACCAGGTTGGGCTGTCACCCTTTGCATCTTGCTCTGGATTTGCTAAGCTTCTACCATCCCTCTGCTGAGTCATCTCCCTCTCCTGACTCAAAGGTCTCAGCTTTCTTTATGTCTTTGAACCCTTTGATGCATTTTTGGAGGCAGGGGAATCAGAATTATGTACAAGTTTGCACCGTGGATTTATATAGAAACACTAGATATTTTTTCCTCTTATTTCCTATTCTCTATTTTACGTTTTAATTGACTGTCAAGGAGCCTGAGCCAATTTTCTCACAGCACTGATAAATGCAGCCCCACATTATAGTTCCTGCATATCAATATTCAGCAGGTGTCCATCATTTTCTGTGTAAAGCCAGGATGTTTTCCCCCTGGGTACATCACTCGACATTTCTTCCTGTTGCCTTCCATCCATCACTGTGATTGCTCGGTCGCTGAGACATGGAGAGTCCATCTGCAGACCTTCACAGGTGGTCCTTGTCTTTGCTGTCTTAACCTCTCATCCACAGAATGTCACCTTGGTAGTGACTGTTCTCCCAGACTGATGTGGCTTTGTTGAACAGGACAGCCCCTGGCTGAGCTGCCTGCCCTGGCACAGCTCCGACCGCTCAGTCCCACCTGCAGCTTCCCATCTTCACAGCCAGTTATTTATCCATGGGAACATCCCAACTTTTCTCCATCCAAAGGGAGAGGAGACATTGTTGACTTTTGTGGAGGGACTCAGATGGGGAGTTGATGAAAACTGTCTGGCTCATAAGAACACATTTCTCCTGTTATTGATGTAAGATAAATTTTGATTTAGTGATTGTATCTTCTTTTAAATAATCCTGTGTGCTAGGGATATAATAGCTTCTGGTTTATGGTATTTTAAACTCTAATATGCCTTTGATTCCATCATGTTTTTTAGGTTTTATGATTACAATAAAACAGGTCTTGTAAAGTTATTTATGTCTGTAATATACATTTGCTTTTATAGAGGGGCCATTGACATCCTCCACTGTAGGGTATGAAACAGATTTAATCTGGTTTCTTATCCAGGTCATCACATTAGATATACAGTACACATACTTCTTCTATTCATGATATTTAGGGGGTTTTTATACTTAAACTGACATTTAGATAGAAAGAATAAATTTACTTGGCTATTTCTGAATATCCTATGAGAGCTACATGAGGAATCACATTTGGAGTATTGACATTTCCAGCAACAATACCTGTATTGTAAGCCCAGTGGATATGTTGACAAAATCAAATTTTGTTAGGAAAATATGTATAAAAATTATTTGCAATAAAAGCAGGGAGAGGGAGGGGCCTTAGCAAAGTACTGTCAATCCCACCCCCTCAGAAGCTATATAAAATCTGGCATTTCTCTGCTGAATTGACTGTGTCAGAGTTAATGCTGGAGAAATGCCAGAAAATTATTTGAAATCTCTTTCTGAATATGAAATGTGGAGGCACCAGGCAGAGGATTCCCTGAAGAGAGGGAGCAGAAAAGCTGTCTGTGCAGCAGACAGAGAAATCATCATCCTTTAGCACTGGGATATTTTTAGATTCTCTCAGCCTGATGAATAGACTCAATATAGAATATATTAATTGCTGCTACAGTCAGAAGTATTGAGAAACTCCAGGTCTCCACCCACAATTAATGGTGATTTCCATAATCTTAGTTTTGATTATTGCTTTCAGTAAAATTCAAGTTAAGTATCATGTTGGATAGAAACTGTTTCTTTGTACATGGCTGACTTTACAAAGTGTTTGTGAGCTGACAAAACAGCACAGCCATAGGCAGAGACTTCTTAATCTTTAATATTTTATTTACTTGTTAGCACTGTCGACAGTTAACAACTAAACTTAAAACTGTCAAGCTTGGCTTGAAATGAGGAGCATGGGAATGGGTGTGCCTGCACGAGATTCCAATATTTATTTTGATTCATTGCAACTTGGATGAAAGGTTCCAGTATCAAAAGGTATGATAGACAGCTTCACGTGAGCTTGCAAGAGGTCAAATATTTTCAGTTTTGCTTTTGTTTTGGAATGTCATTTATTTATTTATTTATTTATTTATTTTTCAAATCCTGGTTCCGTGTTAAATTATTTTTTTGAATTGATTTAGAAGTGGAAAGCAGTGTTAAAAGTTCAGTGGAATGCAATAAAAAATGGTGCAGTCCAACTTGGAAACTTGAGCTGACATAGCTTTGGTGTTTTGTGTTCTGTGTGGAACATATAATCTGTCAGGCAATACATTTAACAGAAGAAATACTCACTATACTTGTTGTGCATTTCATGCTGTTCTTGGAAACTTAGTTTTTCCTTGTCTTTTCAGGTGTTTGGGTACATAACAAATCAGGAGTGTCTCTGTTTCTGTACATGAGCCATCCCATGACTCCGCGTGTCCTCTCTGGAAATACTGTGATTTATTGTAGTTTGTAAAGTAGGAGATGTTTTGGATGCCTGATGTAGGTTCTTGGCTCTGCTGAGGGGCATGAGGAGAAGTTCTGGTTCTGCCCCTTCAGAAGGGTGTGTGGCTTCACAGCTCCTGATTTCTCCAGCAAATGGGTTTATGACTCAGCTTGTCTCATCAGGATGTTAAAGCTCAGCCTCTGATTCATTTCAATATTCTCCAAGTAAATGTCTGAAATTTTGGAGTGTAAAACAGATGCTGTACAATGAATTTTGATTAAAATACCAGTATGTGTTCAGATGTAGAATGAACTAAAAACCAGCTACACCTGAAAAGCCTTTGTCCCTGACTAAAATAACTTAATAAGCTGACTGGAGTTGGTCATTTTTAAATTGCACCCTATGAGTCTAGAGCAAAACCATTGTCTTTAAACACTTAAATACCATTAAGACCTTGATAAGGTTGTGGAATAAATAATAGTGGCATTATCTGCTCTTCCCTGGGAGGGTGGGGAGGCCCTGGCCCAGGTTGCCCAGAGAAGCTGTGGCTGCCCCTGGATCCCTGGAAGTGTCCAAGGCCAGGTTGGAGGGGGCTTGGAGCCACCTGGGCTGGTGGGAGGTGTCCCTGCCCATGGCAGGGGGTGGCACTGGATGAGCTTTCAGGTCCTGTCCAGCTGAAACCATTCTGGGATTCTCTGAAGGACACGTCTGTGACAAAACCCTTTAACCAGACACAGGCATTTGTGATTTTTCTGATGTCCCCTATCACAGTCCAAGGCAACAGCTCTGCAGGGCCTGGGAAAAGAGGACTGTGGAAAACTTTCTTCATTGCTTTAGGACTTTCAAACACATCAGCTGCTGGGATTCTCATGGTCTGAGTCAATATGTGCTTCAAAGCAACATAAAACCACAGTATGTTTTAGTCCTGCTACAGAGCTTATCTTTCAATTCAGCAGCTTTTTCTACTCGTCTTGGTGGCACTGCAAGAGATTTTTTACTACTGGTGTTTTGTTGCAGGATGTGCAGTTTCAGTTCTAATTTCTGCTAGGCCAGAATTGAGCCGTTACCTCACATACATGGTTTCATAACTTATTATGTTCTTTGAGGAATTTCAGAATTTTCCTGATGAAACTTTTGCCAGCAGGATTTCTTTTCAGAAGGGTGGAAGCTTGGAAAACAATTCCTCTGTGTAGCAGTCCTGTGAACAGGATTCTGCTTCCAGGGGTAGGTCATAACTGGAGTTGGAAAACTTGGGTCTAGTCTGGAGCTAAAATTGGAGAAATAGTTTAATGGATCTGTCTGGAGTCAGCTACTGCTGCTGCCTGCTCTCTTTTTGCAACCCCCAGCTCAACATCATCTCCATTTTGGTAATTATTATCTAGATTAGTTAAAAATACACTAATTCTAGCTAACTATTTCAGCTATAGTGACTGAAAATATAGCTACTGCTATATTTGTTCTATTTGTTATATTTGAAAATATAGCTACTGCTATATTTAGTTGTATAAAAAGAAAAATGTATTGCTGTAGTTGCACTGACTGATACTGTAAGTCAAGCATTAATCACACAGATATATTCATTTTTCTGGTTTTTTTGAGAGTTGAATGGCTGTGGTGCAGTATTAAGAAGCATCTGTCGTGGTAGGGAGAAGCTGGAGTCTGTAGTTGTTATAAATGGGTCCAGTTAAACTAGAAATCAAGTGTGCAGATTTGGCTCACCTCTAAAGAAAAATAGATCATTTGGCATTTTTCTGTTAGTGAAGATTTTTACATTAGGATGAAAAAAGACTTGGCTTGAAGCGGATGGCTTAGTAATGAGATGCAGGCAGCATTCTGGGAGAGAGATTCCCTGCCAGAACACAGACCTGGGGAGGAGAACAAACAGGAGATGTAAGAACTGAGTCAGAAAGCTGCTCCTGGAAAGGGTTTCTCCCCAGTTAGCTGCCACTCTTCGTTTGGGTTTGGATGCCATCACCAGGGTTGCTCATGTTAACGTCATATTCGGAGCAGGACAGCAGTGGCTTTGTCTGGTCTCAGGAAATCTCTCCATAAAGATCTGTTTCCCTGATTTTCAAACATCCCTGGGTTTCTCCCCAGGTGAGGTTCATTCTTTGGCACTGGGAAACTTTCACTCCTTCTTACAGTTGATAATGGCTGAGAAAATAAATCAGTGAAAGGTTACTGAAGTACTGAAGGTGCAGTTCTGCTGTAGCTGAAGCCAGCAATGACACCAGGATTAATGAGATGGGTTGTCTCTCCAGTAAAGGGTTGTTTTTTGTAATTTATTATCCATTAACCTTTTACTTAAAAATTACTCAAATTATAGTATTCCTTCCCACAGGAGACATCCTCATTAATGTAGTTAACTTTTTATAAGAAAAATAACTTCTGCTGTTTGGGCTGGTTTATTTTGTGTACTTTTAGCCAGTTGTTGTGATCCCTGCTCTTTGAACCTTGGCTACTCCCATCCTTAAATTTTTGTTTTCATTTGATGTCAGACAATTACTAATGTATGTTGTAGTTTTGTACTGTAAGCACTAGTTAAAAATTACTCTAATAAATATATGAAATGTTAATGAATAGTCATGTCATGAAACACTCTATGCTGTATTTACTAGGGTCCATATATACCTGAGGCCATGTATTTCCCACTTGGGAACCCCAGTCTGCAAAGTTTACAGTGTTTTAGGTTAAGGAGGGGTATGATTGATTTAATGTTTTCCCCTTGAGTGCTGTGAAGTGATTTTGTTAATTTTTTATTCCCGCTTTTAAGACAAATGACCTAACCTCTGATTTTTTCGGATGTTTTACATGATTTCAGAAATCCTTATTAATTAACTGAAGCCCTTCATGTCCTGGACATGTATTTGATGGAAATTTGAGAGGATCTGGCAGATTATACTTTGATTCTGAGTCATTAGCAGTATTTGATGGTTTATTTAAGATCAGATCTCTGCACTTAGTTGATTATCTGAGACTTTTGAGCTTCTGCACTTTGTAGACTTCTCTGCTCTTTTATCTCCTGACCAGATTTCTTGCTCTAGGGTGAGTATTCAGGGACTTTATTGACCACCTCCTTGCTGAACCCAAACCTTTGAACCTACTGAGAGAGAAGAAAAGATGGATCAAACAGGGAAGCATGGCAGGTGAAAACAGGGAACAGGGGGAATTCTTGGAACAAATGCCTTAGTGTCAGAGCCTTTCTTTCTTCCCTCACACATATGTACATACACACATACTCCTCTGGAAAACACAGGAAGAGGATGTTCGTGTGTACTTCAATAAAATGTATTTTAATACAATGCCTGGAAAAAGTAATTCAACTTCTCCATTTCCCCCCCATATGTTATTAGAATTAAGGAAAACTTTCAGGTACTTCAATGCTGGGGGGGTCTCTGCTTCTCCTAATTCCACCCTTTTTGTTTATTTTTCTGCTTACAGGCCATTTAATAAGGCAGCGTGGTAGTCCTGCAATATGAGATTCATAGTTGGCTTGATCTTGTTTTTCATTTTTCTAATGGATTTTCCTCTCCAATGCTGCTTTTCTCCCCCAGTCCTTGACATATTCCTAAGAGTTCTTGCTCACCTTAGAATTCTTTATTAATGTTAGCACACTTGAGCAGGGGAAGATTGCCAGGAACGTGGAGGAACAGTGGGCTAAATGTCACTTGTCTGCAGAACAGCTTTGTGAAATTTGGGGTGGTTTTTTCTTTTTCATAGCACTGATAACCAGAAGAGGAGAGTGGTGAATGTTTTTGATAGAAAGCAAGTCTTGGAGGGTCAGCCTTTTTTTCTGGGGGGGGCGGGGAGGAATCTTTCTCTTTGAGCTGTAAAATGTTTGACACTGGGGTGACACGTGTGTGTCTGTGCACGTCTTGTACAAAGGAAGGTTTTAAGGTAGGAATTCAAACACTCAGAATTTCTGGATGTACCATTTACTTACTTTATTCTTCCCCCTTTGGTGTTGAGCCTAAGGCAGGAGCCTTGTGGAGCAGAGTGTGGTTCCAGCTGGTTTCATGATAAATATGCACAGCAGAGGTGAATTAAGATTGCACCAGCAGCTATAATGCTGGTGTTTCCAACACCTGCACTGTGAGCCTTCCCTCTTAAATGTCCTTTTCCTCTATCTTTTTGTGGGTAACTTTGTTTAAGAAGCTTTAGAAAAGTTCTGTTCATAGTGCTGAAAAACAGGAGGAAAACCTTTGGAGCAGGATCAGTTTTGTGATGAAGTGTTGTTGAATTTCATGATTTTTCTCATTTTAAGCATATGACCCATGGTTGAGGGATATTTTATGTTATTCAAGGGCCTCTAATTTCCTCTACATCAAACAAAAAGAGGTATTATTCTTCAGCACCACTCCTTGCACAGGCATCTTTACTCATCCCTGTGACAAAGAACTAAAGAACTAATTCCTGAATATCCACGGAATGTTTATAGCAGGTTTAGCATATATGTGGATCTAATACTTTATGGAAACTGGTATTTGTTTCAGGCATGATTTCCTTCATGGTTAAAGGAACTCTGCTATTCTGCCCTGCTTCTTTACCAGCAAAACTTCTTGCCTAGGTTGTGTTCCTGAGCTTTTCAGCCCTAACATTGCAGAGATTTCTTTTCCTTGCCATTTGGACCAAGATTTATCTGGTTAATATACGAAAATTGTTGCAGATTGATTTCTTTTTCCCTAAGAAAAAGTTATTGGAAGAAAAAACCCCATTGGCTCAGACCATCCTGTGCTTCTGCATTTGATGGTGCAGCAGCTCCTGCTCTGCTGCTCAGCTCGAGGCTTCTGTACCCACTGCAGCTCCCTGGGCTGGCACTGTGTGTAACTCATCATCTGTCCATTAATTGGATATTAAAAATTCATTCTGGTGTGTTTCACTTCGCTTTTCCTGGATGAAACTGTTACTATTTCAAGCTGCAAGTTTTTCTGATGTTTTAAAAAATAAACACCTCACAATTTTCATATTTTATTACCATTTTCATAAAAAAAATAAACAGATCAAGCCTTGCACTTTGTATTTTCTTTAGTATTTTTGAAATGTCTTCCCAAAATTATTTTTATTGAAAGTGGGGGTTTTTTTTATGAGAACACAAGAAATATTTCTGTTGTGTTTTCTGTGATCTAGTAAATGCTGTTGGACCTCTGTTTAAGGCCATTTGGGGTTTGCTGAAGATCCATAGGGTTTTGAGCTGTAATTAATGAAAAGTACTAAGAGTTTAAGGGTCCTTTTTTTTTTCCCATCTGAAGAACGGTGCATGAGCAGAACTCTTGTTCTAGAAAATGCTGCAATGTTGCAAGGGAGGGTTGGAATAGGATGATCTTTAAGGTCCCTTCCAACCCAAGCCACTGTGTGATTTTTGTAACAGGCAGTAACTGCTTTGTAACTGAACAGTGTAAAATGAGATTTGTTTGGGGGAGAATGGGTTCCAAGCTGTTTATTTGGTCTTAAGAGTCATGGTCATTATGGAAGGCACTTCCCCTGGAATCCTTCAGGCTCCCAAATCCTGTGCTGAGCACCTGCTCTGCACCCAACTCAGCTGTCTGATTCTGGGTCTTGCTGTCCCTTCTGGATTGTCTTCCCTCTCATTCTGGCTTTGTCTTTCACAGAGCATGGGCTTCTCCCTGACTGCAGCGCCACAAGTGACGTGCTGAACAATGTGGAGGGGGAGTAGAAGGGATCTGCTCTGTGGATGATGCTTCTGGAGGCTCTGCACAGACACAGAATAAGGTCCAGCAGCAAGCAAGACTGAGGGAGCTGGAGCAGAAGGTTGCTCAGGGAAGAACAAGGGATATAGTGCATTCAGCTGGAGTGCTGGGAGCTGTGTACGCCTGGGATTGAAAGGTGAGGGTCTTTTTTTAATTTCATTTTTGGTTGATCTGTTGGATTCAGGGAACACACTTATTATTAATAAACAAAACAATGACAGAATCCCAGAATCATTTGTGTTGAAAAAGATTGAGTGCCCCCTGTGCCTGATGCCCCCCTTGTCCCCCAGCCCAGAGCACTGAGTGCCACATCCAGGCCTTCCTTGGGCACCTCCAGGGATGGGGACTCCAAACCTCCCTGGGCAGCCCCTGCCAAGGCCTCCCCACCCTTTCCAGCCAGAAATTCCTCCTCATGTGATTTGTCGTTGATCTGTATATTTATTAAAGCTACCTGAAGAACCACACATGTTAATTTGCTTTAGTTTGGTAAGTCTATTTAATATTTAATTTTAGCTCAGTTCTGGTGATCAAATGTCCTTGGAACAAAAATTTCCAAGGAGATGACTCCTAACTGGCAGCTAAGGGTAGAGAACTGGAGAGGTGAAGAGATGGAATGAAATGCTTGAAAACTGGAGGCAGACTGGAGTGGCAGAAAGGAACAGATCCTTGGCAGGAGGCTGAAATCAGATAAATACAGAACAGAAACGGGAGAGGAACAATGAAGTGTTGGAAAAGTAGTTTGACGATGAGCTCAGTTATCACATTACTTGATGCTTTTAAATCCAAAATTTTATGGAATTCAGGAAACACCACCATGGGGGTAGATAAAACATTCTTAACTATGGTTTTCAAGGGATGTCCAAGCATATGAAAGTAATGGTCCCTTCCAGCCTTCTCTTATCAGTTTTCAGCTGATGAAAAGCATCCTTGATAGGGTTTAAATTGTGGTGTGTAAAATCATAACTGACAATTAGAGGCAATTAGGAAGACAGTGTGAAATGTCTTATGTGCTTTAGAAACTGCTGCTCTTGTTCTGTTTTGAATGGGAAGTATGTGCTGTGGAAGGCACTGGTTGGGTAATTTTCAAAGGGTGACATTTAAGTATTTGCTCATCACATGGTTGCCTGAAAGGGTTCCTGCCCTGTGGGAAATGTGTGTTATTAAATGTTACAATAGTTTTACAGTTTGTGTTCTTGATCATCTCAGTAGTACAACCTGACCTTTATTTGTGGCATCACCTAAAACTTGATGTAATTAATTCCAGTGCATAAGATTATGATACATCTGTTTCCTTTGTCAGTCAACCTGGTTAATTAACTTTCATGCTGCTGGGATCTCTAAATATGTACCAATGACAACACAAAGGTGGTTTGGTTTGGGGGTGCTTTTTGTTTTTGTTTTGGTTTGTTTGTTTGTTTTGTTGGTATTTTGGGGGGTTTTTTTGTTTATTTGTTTCGTTGGTTGGGTTTTTTTCAAATTACATGTTATCAGCACACTCCCTCTTAGTTGATACTCCCTCTGCTAAGCTGTGTCCCATGAACCTGTGAGGTTGAGATCATAGACAAGAAAATGCCTGTGGAGGTTCTTATGTACTTCCAGTTGCAAAGGGGAGTCAAACAAGCTGTTAGGAGTAAACTCTGATTTGTGGCAGCAGCGCCTTCTCAGCATCACAAACTAATGAAAGCTTGTATATAAAATTCCACAGGTTGATCCTGTTGCCTAGTAGGTTACTATGTTAGGTTAGGTATTATCTAGGCAGTAAAATTCTGTATTTTGTGGAAGCAACACAATAAACCCAGTTTAGGCCACTTTTATGTCGCTGTTTTAGCAGCATGTCTCAAAATAACGCTCATTTATCAAGTCAAATGAGGACACAGAAACCCAGAAAATTCAGACTGAATGGGCTAATTGTTATTTATAGTTCACATTTAACTTAATTTTGTAAAGAATAACTAGGATTAAACTATGTCAAGGCTGTATTTGTGCAAAATGATAAACATCAAGGAATTCTGACAAGTTATTGAAGTTTTTCTATTTAGCATTGCAGGTTTTTTTTCTCCTGTAAGTTTGAAGTACAAAGTTCAGAAATAGGAAAGTTTAAAAGTATTTATTCTGTTAAGATATAAGTGTTGTCCCACTCTAAAATACCAACCATCCCAGCCATTGCAAGGAATTGTTGCATCACAGGTGTTCCAGAAAGATAGGCAGAGCTTGTTTTGGTACTGCTCTTGTTTATGAGCACACCAGTGTGAGTAAAAATGACACTTCAGAAATTGAGAGTTGCAGCAAACTCTTAGAATAATTCTTTTCCAAAGTGCTTTCCATTGTAGCTTTATGCAGTTTGTACCACACACACCAAAACGAAAAGGAAAAAAAAGTGAGAAGCAATTATGTAAAATTAGTTTTCAATCATGGAAATAAAATGGTTCTTGTGCTGTGCTCAACCAGACTCTTGAGCTGCTGGGTGGATTGTGTTGTTGCATTAGCATCAGCTGTGGTTAACACCTCAATCCTAGGGGAGGACTGCAGTAGGAGCTGTATGAACTGAAATAATCGTGTTTTCACCCTCCTGGGAACTTGCTTGGGTAAAGCTCTGCCCTGTGGAATCCCTGTTCCTTATGTGCACATTTATATGGCAGTTCTACAGGTTTCAAGTTATTGTTGGTATTTTGGGTTAAGTGAGGTGTGGGTAGTGATAGTGAGGTGGAGGTTGGACTCTTCTCCCGAGTAGCAAATGGCAAGATGAGAGAAATTGGCCTCAAGTTGCACCAGGGGAAGTTTAGATTGGATATTATGGGAAAAAAAAAAAATCACAGAGTTGTAAAGCATTGGAAGGGGCTGCCCCAGGGGAGTGGTTTTCAAAACACATGTGGCTGTAGCACTCAGGGATGTGGGTGAACATGGTGGTGCTGGGTTGGTGGTTGGACTTGCTGATATTAAAGGTCTTTTCCAGCCTTAATGTGATTCTGAGATTCTAAGCTGCTGCTGGAAAATCTTTGTCCCAACTCTAGGGCACTGCTGCCCTGGTATTCCTGGTGTGACTTGGCTAATAGAGCCTGTAGTTGTGTTGATGGCAGAAGTATGGAAACCCTGATTTAATGAAAGGCATTGGAGAAGTGGTGGTTTCTGCTGGGTTGATCTTACACCACTGTGGTGTCCCCAGGGACTGCAAACCTCTCTGGCTCACTCTCCCTTACCTCCTCTCCTCCTGGCTGGAGCTGTAAGCTGTGGGGGCAAAAATGTCCTGGTACTTCACTGCTCTCTAACAACTGCTTTAGTGTGGAACAGACCCCACCTGTGTGCTCAGGCTGATTTTGTCCTCACAAACAATTCCATAAAATTGATGTCCCAGGAAGTACCTCTTTCCACAGCTGAGCTGGAGTGTGACAACAGCGGGGTTGTCCTCAGTGGGAAGTGGATAATTCTGTGGTTATTTTGCATAAAATTACTTCATTATTTTTCATCACAAATGCTTTTTTTTAATCTCAGGTTTACTGTAGCAAATGTAGTGAATGATTTCCAAAACTCACAATCCCTGTTTTCTTCCATTCTCAAAATAAAAGCCTCCACTTGTACTTGATACACCAGCTGGAGAGGCTGTTCAGCTTCTACCTTCAATTAGTTTCAGCTTGTGATTAAAAAAAAAAAGAAAAGAACAACCCCCAGCCTTGGGGTGTGGAAGCACCTTATTACTTTTTATCCCTAATTCAGAAAGTATTTAAAGAGAAAACCCTGTTGTTAATATTGGCCCTTTTACAGGCTTGAGGAATGTGGTTTCATCTTGAGTTGGCTACAAAACCAGTATTGGAGAAAGCTTCCCATGTGGTGAATGATAACCTATTAGTACTGCATTTACTGGCATTTAGATTACACACCTCCTTCTGAGCATTTTTTCCTTTCCCAAAGCTGGCAATCACTTCAGGTTTACGTTCAGATTTCCTGGAAACTACTTATTTCTTAGCAGTGGCACCTGTGCCGATGTCCGGAAGCTTGATTGGAATCAATAAATGTAATGAGTTGTAAGATTAATTCTCCCAGCACTCCAAAATCTTTTGGCAGTTGCATTAAACTTTCAAATCTCATATAAATTTCTCAAGCGAATTTATTTAGTAGGCTCCAGTTATGGCTCTCTTGGACAATATAACAAGGTAATGAAAGTGTGGTTCAGAAGAGAGGAGGGGTGGTGAGGGACCAGGTGTCCAGTGCTACTCAGCCCGAAGTCACAGGGTCAGCAAAGTGCTGTCAGGTGGACATGGCATCTCATGTGCTTCATTTGGGAAGAGGACATTTAGTGAACTCACTTTAGGGGCTGAGAATATTTTTTGATGATTTTTCTTTTCATAGAATCACAATTTGGTTTTGGGTTGGAAGGGTCTTTAAAACCCATCTCATTCCACCTCCTGCCATGGGCAGGGACACCTCCCACTAGCCCAGGTTGCTCCAACCTGGCCTTGGACACTTCCAGGGATCCAGGGGCAGCCACAGCTGCTCTGGGCAACCTGTGCCAGGGCCTCCCCACCCTCACAGGGGACAATTTCCTCCTAATATCCAACCTAAATTTTCGCTCTGGCAGTGGGAAGCCATTGTCCCTTGTCTTGTCCCTCCATCCCGTGTCCAAAGTCCCTTTCCAGGTCTCCTGGAGCCCCTTTAGGCCCTGGAAGGGGCTCTGGAGTCTCCCTGGAGCCTTCCCTGTCTAGAATAGCTGTTTCAACCTTTCCTTTAGGAATCTTGCTGTGTCACACAGAGCAAGTCAGGTATTACCAGATAAAGTGGTGTTACAAAACCTGATAAGGATTTCATCTTTCAGACTCTTCAAGGATTGTTTTCTTTTTGAGACAGCTCAAAATGATCAACTGTTACCCAGCCTGAAATGATCAGGTTTTGACTGACTCACAATAACTCGTTCTATTTTTCTATTTTCTTTGAAGTCCACAGGTGGTTCTCGAGTTGTTCAGAAAAATAACTCTTTCTGAATTGAAGAAATACACACGTGAATTGATGTTGGTTTGACAATGTGCTGCTTTGCATGTGTGAGATAATCAGTAGCAGGGGGGGAATATTCAAAATCCTGCTTTCATTTAAGCAGCTGTGGTGTTTAAATAATGGATTGAGCATGTCATACTACATGAAAAGAGATTTGAGGCCATTAGCTCTGAAGTCTTACAGTCTCCTGTATGATATCTAAATTAGCAAGAGCAACTGTTGCTTCTGTTACCTTGCAAAATTATTTTCTTGCTTTTAAAGGGAAGGATGCTTAAACATTTTTTTTCCCAACGGACAATCAGTTGTATTTAGCATAAAAAAAACTATTGTGTAATGACACTGCCTGTGTATTCACTGAAGGTATTTGTGCTCACTGTGACCAGGCTTGTCATGAAGAAATGTTCTAGTTTACCTTTGAATGACAGTGTTCATTATGCAGAACATAAAAGCTAAAATTCAGACCTGAAGCCATCTCAAGAGCTGAGTTAATTAGTCAGTTTGTGGTGGAATAGGCTGTGACTTAAAGTCATTGTGACACAGGGAGTTATTACACCACGCCAGGAGCTGCTTAGATCCGGGTAGATTTTCCCACCTGAAGCCAGTCTGGGATTTGGTGTTCATCAGCTGTCATGTTCTGTTGGTGTGATCACATGTAGATACTCTTTTTGCACACACATGTGTGCACATATGTTTAGATTTGTTTCTGTTTGTGCTGCGGGTTTGCATCGAGGATGAATATACAGGGATTTTTTTTGCCTCTCTGAGGTATATAATACATAAAAAATATGTATCTCACAAGTTGAAAACCAGTGGTATTTTATGCCTACCTTCAAGCCTGGCATTCAGGCCACAGTAGTTTTCAGATCACTGCAAGGAATTTACTTTATACCATAAGATCTGCTGTGGATTAGGTTCCACTGGCACAGGTTGCCCAGAGAAGCTGTGGCTGCCCCTGGATCCCTGGAAGTGTCCAAGGCCAGGTTGGACGGGGCTTGGAGCAACCTGGGCTGGTGGAAGGTGTCCCTGCCCATGGCAGGTGTTAGAATGAGATGGGCTTTAAGGTTCCTTCCAACCCAAACCATCCATGATTCTGTGATGTCCAAAAGAATATCGTGCATTTTTGCCTGTTTTGCTATAATCAGAAACAGAATGTATAAGGATATTAATAAAGTAATCCTGATACTTGTTTTGATTTATTTGCATGGTATTTCTTTATGGAAGGAGAGGACAACCTGATGGCCTTTGATTTATTTGGGTTTTTTACCAGAAAAACATATACTGGATGTGTGTATATTATGACCCTGTAAAAACCTCTCTGAAGTTGACCGAACCAACTTAGAGATAAGATTTCTTTTTAGGTACCTTGTAGACCTTGAAAGGCTGGTAGACACAGTTCAGTGTCTGTCTGTGACATCACAGGTTGTCCTTCATGGCAGTTTTTTCTAATTCAGTCAGTTGATATTCACTATTAATAAATAACTTCTACACAAAGCAGTCACTCAGCAACAACCTGCCCTTAGCCTGTGCAGTGTCAGGTTTTTTGTCTGTGATTTTTTTACCTGTAAGCTTCTCACTGTATGTGGTGTCTCTTAGATGTAATCAAAGGCTTCTGTGACAGCCACTGGCAAACTTCTTGAGAAAACAATAACCACCTCCTTCCCTCTGATAAAAGGCAAAAACGGGATTTTGGGACAAAAATCTTGCCCCGGGAGACTGTGGGAGATTTGAAGGCACTAATTTTGTAGCTGTCATAGAGCACAATGACAGAGCTGGCCAGATCTCCTAATGACACATATTCATATCAAGTTCCACTGCCTTTGTGTGAATCCTCTTGTTTAATGTGGGTTATTGGGCAATAAACAATGGATGGGGACTTCGGAGGAGGATTCTGTACCAAAGCTTTTGGCCAAATTCCTCACCAGTGTGTTTTTAGGAAGTTAGCCAGCTGGAACCTTAGCAAAGAAATGGGCAAATAATGGATTAGAAACTAGGAAACAGAGGTTAAAAGTCTAGGATCAGTCCTCACAAAGGAAGGAGTTCACCACTGTAGTACTAGCAGGGTCTCTGTTCATTGTATCCTGAAAAATAGCTTTACTGGGGAGATGAGATATTTAGTACTGCTAGCAAGTTGTTTAGAGAATATTGAAGATGGGACCTGACAAGGAAGATGTGCAGAGCACCTTGTGATTGCCATTAAAATGCCAAATGAAGTTCAGTGCAATTGGCAAAAGATGCACACGAGGGAGTGATAATTTTAACTTCACCTCTGATCTGTTTGGTGCCATTTAGGAGCAGGAGTTTGAACTTGCAGTGGATAGTTCCATGAAAATGTCCAGTCAATATTAATCAAGAAATTAAAAAGGTGCTGCTTGGAGAGTAGAAAAGAATCAGTTTTTTGCTGCTGCTTTGATTGTAAAAACCAGGTGAGCTCAGATGAAGCTTTCAGGAGCCAGGGCTCAGTGCAGACAGGAGAGGAGAGTGTTCACCCCATGGGGGTGAGCTGTGGGACACACTTCCAGGGGATACTGGAAGTTCACACAAGCCAAAGAGCAGAGCAGATGTGGTTTTAGAAGAGAAACCCATTGCAAGCTGCTGAGAACTGACCTGAATATATCTTCATAAAGACCTGACCTGGAAAGGGCTGAACATGGAGAAAGATTCAAGGAAGTGAATGGTTCTTCTTCCCTTATTCCATGTCTTGGCTTGTCTGACGTGACTGGAGGCAAAGAACTAGTCCAGCCAGTTCTAGGAGTGGCTGAGGTCACTTGGTGTGTTCAGCTGGAGGACACTGAGGTCAGAGCTCACTGGGATCTGCAGCTCCATCTCTGCTCTGTGTGAGCAGGGACAGCAGCCAGGGAAGGGCTGGAGCTGTGCCAGGGCAGGGGCAGGTTGGATCTCAGGGAAAGGTTCTTGGACTGAATGATCCTTGTGGGTCCCTTCCAGCTCTGGATATTCTGTGAGCCCTCCAGACTGCTCTGGTATGGCTTTTTTAACTCCTGGCATTGTGCTGAGTGTTGCCATTGGATGTGTCTGAGCAGGAGTAGAGTTAAATTCTCCAGTGCCCGTAACCCATCTCAGCAGCAAGTGCATTTTTGTTACTTTTGCAGGTTCCCTGAAAGAAAGCAGGACACTGTTGGGATGGATGTGCATGGGCAACTTCTCTGTGAGAGTGAAGCTTAAATAGGGAGAGCTAACCAGGGCATTCAAGATCCATGGATGAAGACTTAGATAATTATCTCCTCTGCCTGTTTGGCTGCTGTTCATAGGAAGGGGTTTGAGTGATGTGGAAACTGTCTCTATGAGTATTCACTGCAGCCATATGTGTGGGAAGGAGTGCTCACACCTTTCAGGTGTTTATCCCAAATGTCAGGCCTGTGTTTGCAGTTTGACACATACCTGAAGGTAATCTGAGGCTTACATAGGTAGATTGATTCTGCTGAACAAAGGGAAGTCACCCTCACTTAGAAAATGTCATTCATCTCATTTAAACTTTTAGATTCAGGATTATGCACCACTGTTTGACATCGCAAAGAAAACCCAGGCTTGCTTACTCCTTAAAGGTTAAACCTCTTTATTGCTGGATGAATGAAGCTTTTTGATAGCTTTATATAATCTTTGAGACATGACAGAAGAGCCTTGTGGATGGGTGAAAGAGGGAATCCTTCACTGGTGTCAGTGTTGGGTGTTCTGGGGTGAGGTTTGGAAGCTTCAGCACTCTCTGCCTGGCTCTGTGGCTGAGGGCTGAGCACTCTGCTCTGGGACAGCTGCACAGGGCATTCTCCAGCCCCCCATAAACTCAGGCAGAGCAAGGATGCATGGCAAGGTTTCTGCAGGAATTGCATTCCCTACAGCAGCTGTTTTTATACCCTGTGGCCTCCTGTGGTGGTTTTTTAATTTGCAGATACGTTGCTGAATCTTGTTTTCCAGTCATTTTCTGATAGAAACTTCATTAATCAAGAATACCAAAATTTCTAATGGAAAATGGAGAAAAAGATGTTTTGCTGCAAATTGGTTTGATTTGCCCTAAATTAAAAATTGTTCAGCTCATTCCACAAATATTGAATTTTCTGCTGTTGATGGAGTTGTGAACCTGCTTTTTTTTCTGGGGGCTTCTCTGATGCTTTGGGTCTAATTTCTGTTCTTAAGAAAATTGTGATTTTTCAACCAGTCATTTCATGTAGGAGAAAATGGAGACATTTCAAACTTTGTTTAGTTTAAGTCTTTCCAGGGTTGACTGGTAGAAAGCCTCTTGGTACATGTTTCAGGCCAATCCTGAATGAGATCTCTGTCCCAGGAGATACTCTTGGACCAGTTTAGCATTTTTGAACCCAAATCACACCTATATTACCAACTCTATTTCCCTGAGAAAATAAATAAAATAAATAAATAAAAGAATAGAATCATAGACTGGTTTGGGTTGGAAGTGACCTTAAATATCATCTAGTTCCAACTCTCATATATTCAATATATTTAATTTTATAAATAATACAGGGCTTTATTTGTGTACCTCAGACCTCTCTTGGTGTACCAGAAAAATGGTTCAAGGAAGTCCCTTGAGCAGAAGGATATTTGCCATCTATTTAAATGCAAGCAGAATGTCACCATAAGAAATAACCACTATGTGCAATAATGGTGTAAATCCTGTTGCTGTCCCTATGGCATTTTTCTGAGAAGAGTAGATATGTTTCCTGCAGGAGAAGACTTTAACAAGAGATGCATCAAATGCTTAAGATGTGCATCCATACAGGTTCTAAATGCTGTGTTTAGATCAGTTGTGTGGCATTGGAATAAGAAAAATGAGATTTTATTGAGAAGTGCATTGGCAGACATTGTCTTGCTACTTTCAAAGACAAATTACCTATTAAAAGAAATTCTGGGTAAGAAGATTTGTGTACAGGGTTCTGTTGCAGCGCAGCAACTGTTTCTCTCTCGGGACAGTTTCTCTCTTGGAAGTGGCTGTTGTTTTGAAAAGCTTTTAAGGCTTTCCTAAGATACCATGAGGGTTGTATGACTTCATTTATGCACAGAGTTCATGTTCCAGATCTTACAGACACCTCTGAGAGCCTAAATCTCTGGCACTTCCCTTTTGGGAGAAAAGAGAGGGCAAAAGGACAGAGTATGTGTCACATAGGCTTCATTTTCTGACAAGCAGCTTGTCCCCAGACAGAGCCCGAGTTACAGACCTGTTCACCACCACCCTACCCCGAGCAAACACTGTGGAGGGGTGTACCTGGAGAAGTCAGGCAGTAGAATCACTCAGACTTCAAGAATCTTGGATTGGTGCTGGGTTTTTTTGATTTCTATCTTGAATTTCCTGTTACTTACAGTCATAGAACCATTAAGGTTGGAAAAAACCTCCAAGTACATCAAGTCCCACCTTTGACTGAATACCACCTTACTTAGAAATGTTTAGGACTTCACCAGGCCCAGAGCACACAGGCCAGAGTCTCTAATCAAGGTGAGAAATGTGCTGGGTTACCTGCAGAGTAAGAGACATTTCCCACCTTCTTGAGAGCCTTGGAGTTGGGAGTGCTCTGGGACTCATGTTGGAGTGCTGCCTGCCTGTAGGATGGGATTTGGAAATATGGAATCATAGAATTGTGTGGATTGGAAGGAACCTTAAAGCCCATCTCATTCTAACACCTGCCATGGGCAGGGACACCTTCCACCAGCCCAGGTTGCTCCAAGCCCCATCCAACCTGGCCTTGGACACTTCCAGGGATCCAGGGGCAGCCACAGCTTCTCTGGGCACCCTGTGCCAGGGCCTCCCCACCCTCACAGACGAGAATTTCTTCTGAATATCTCATCCTAACTACTCTCTTTAAGTTTGAAGCCTCTTGTCCTGTCACTACATAAAGCAGTCAAAAATAAAAGTGTATTTTAAACATAAAAGGTCAAATTAGTGTCTGATTCCCTGCAGGCAATGTTATGTCAGTTGGTGTCCATAACTTCTTCCCCAGTGTTGGAGATAAGCTGGAAGAGGGTGGGAAGGTCTGGCCAGTGGGTCCAATCAATTCAACTTCTCAGCAGATTATCACAGAATGTTCTTAAATTATCCATGTGTAGCTCTTCAGAATTGTAATGTTGATGCTTCTCAGGCTCCAAAGCACAGCACATGCTTCAGCTCAGATGAGATGAGTGCATTCGGTTCCCAGCTCATATTAACTTCATAATAAACAGCTTTCTGCAGCTGCCCTGTACCCCAGTCTCCTTTTGTAAAACGTGAAGAGCTGTTCTTTCTTTCATGGGATTGCTATAAATGTAGAAGTTATAAAAATCTGTGATAGATTCTCTTCTTGTAACAATAGAGTTGAAGACGAAAAGTGTTGTTTAATCAATATGTTACATTCTGGCAGTGCAAGAGATAAAAGATGATGTATTCCTAGTTTTGTGCATCTTGAGCTTGCAATCCAGTTTCTGCAGAGCCATTAGTGGCTGTGTACCCGTGGGCATGTCTGCTGCTGAGCTACTGCTTCAGATTAGGGGGGATTTATGCCTCGTCCACCTCTCTCACATTGGCTTTCTCTCCAAGAAGAGCTGCTGTGTGATGATCCCGCAGGCACAGGAGTCAGTTCTCATGCTGCTGGCAAACAAGGAATGCTGAAAGCCCTTTCTCTTACCTGTGTTGTCAGTGCAAGGAAATGCACAATTGTGCCATGTCAGCAGTTCTCAGTATTGTGCAAAAGCTGAAATAGGATCCAGTCATGAGTAATAAATGAACAGGTAAGAACAGCCTCTCAGAGATGTTCTGTGGAGTGTTGCTTTTGTGTTTACACTGAAATCGTCACTTTATTGTGGTATCTGCTTTAAAGTCTAAAGGCAGAAAGATTAGGGAATAAAGGCACTCTCCTATGCAGTGTTTGCATTAAAGCTTACTGTTCAAAGGGGTTTTGCAGCAATTTACTGTCCCTGTTTCTCTGTTTTTCCTTCTGTCTAAATCCTGTGGTCAGAAGAAGTTTATGGACTGTCACATATATGTAAAGATTTGGGGAGGGTGTTCTTGTCAAAGACCTTCAGTGCAAAGCTCCCCTGGGCTCAGGCACAAATAAGAACAGAGTTTGCATTTAACTGGAGTGACCTTTTGTGTATGCAATCAATTTATCATAAATACAGGAAGCTGAAGGATTACATTTATTTTTACATAGGGATATTGCTGTAAGAATAGGGAAAATAGGGATAGGAAAAGAAAATTTGTGAAAATACTGCTGATTTTTCTTGTTGAGACAAGTCCATCACTGCTGTGGATAGGATAATCTGCATCTCTTTAGTGTGCTTGGTGTCTTCCAGAGGCAGCTTCAGAGACTTTGAATGCTCATATTTACACTGGAACAAAACCCAAAACACGATTAATTTTTGTGAAGAAAACAACCGCAGAGATCAGAGAGAACAGAAATGTGTGCACCAGCCATGCCCTGTACAGAGCACAAGGCTCTGTAACACCACTCAGCATAAGTGGTGAAAGCAAATGTACCATGATCAGAAAGACAAATGTTAAATCCCCACCAAATTTCCTTAATGGGTGGTTCTTAGGAAGTCCAGGCCAAGTCATGTGTTACTTCTGTGGGGTTAATCTGGGAGTGGAATCTTCAGTTCTTGATGAGTTCTTGTGGAGTTGATTTCCTTTTACTAGTGGCCTAGTTAATACTTCACTCACTTCTGGTTCAGATGTGCTGATTGCCAAGGTCATGATTTTTATCTGAAGTCCAGTGGTAATGGGAATTTCATAGTAATTTTAATCACTTTTTTTCCATGAAGTGATTTTTTTTTTTGATTTCTTTATTGCTGTCATCAAGACAAGGTATACTCTGACTTCCACTTTAAACCAAGTAAATGGTGTCTATATAATCATCAAAGGTAGTAATGGGCACATAAATTTTGCAGCGAACAGGAGGTAGAGATGAGATGGCATTTTGCAACTGTGCCAGATTTCTTCTGGTGTGCAGCTATTTGAAATGGTGGTACTTTAATCACCGTCCAAACTTGTGATAGGTGGCATTCCAAACAAGCTTATAAATTCTCTAATATATATGACAGTCACTATGTTGCATTGAGAATTGGCTTTGCCCTTTTTCCTAAGAGAAACACAGCCAAAGTCATGTTTTTCTAGAGAACACTGTTTTGTAGCCTTCAAATCCTTGCCTATTTTCAAGCCTTGCCTTTAGTTTTTGGTGTTTGGTTTTTAAAATTTTGTTTGTTTGTTTGTTTACTAATTTTATTATCATTATTTACTTACTTGGTTTTGTTTAGAGAGTTTCAATACCAAAGTAAACAATAATAAGGCATTTATTTCTTTAACAAGTGTTATCTGCACAAGCAAGGTTGCAGTGCTCTCCTGGCTGGGATGGCCTAAGTTTTCAAGTTTGAAATTTATATACAAGAAACTGTGTAGTCTTTAAACAACAGATACAGGATCCACCAGGGCATTAAGATGTACTGGAAATGGGATGGGTTATCATACTTTATTGGTGGTTTCTTTTGTAAGGTCATACCTATTTTTTTCTT
Source organism: Pachyramphus minor (assembly GCA_013397135.1). Taxonomy (NCBI): domain Eukaryota; kingdom Metazoa; phylum Chordata; class Aves; order Passeriformes; family Tyrannidae; genus Pachyramphus; species Pachyramphus minor. Next base: position 144,017 of record VYXB01004354.1, on the reverse strand, counting down.
AAACAGCACTTCAGAATATTCCGTTCACTTCTGGACAGGACATATTTCAAGGGGTATCCTGCTACTGTTTATTCCTAGTAGCTTGTCTTCTGTACCACAGCTATGATTTTAGGCACAAAGTATTAATTGAGCAGCTCTCTAATATCTGATGTCATGTTGGGTTTTTTATTTTCTCCAGACTGTGACTTATTCCACAATAGATGGACCTTTGTCCTGTAATTGCATTGTTTGTGACTCTGCTGTGAGTCACCCCCACTATTTTCCTGCTGAGATTCTTGGAACCACAGAATATCTCCAGTTGAAAGGGCCACATAAAGCTCAGCAAGTCTCACTGTCTGCTCCTCACAGGATTGCCTAAAGCTAAATGAACTAGGCTGAGTGTGTCATCCAGGAGCTCCTTGGACTCTGGCAGGCTTGAGCCACTTCCCTGGGGAGCCTGGTCAGTGCCCCACCACCCTCTGGGGGAAGAGTTTTTTCTTAATGTCCCATCTACACTTGCCCTGATGTAGCTTCATTCCATTTCCTTCTGCTCTGTCACTGCTCACCAGAGAGAGGAGAACAGCACCTCTCCCTCTGCTCCCTGCTGTGAGGAAGCTGCACAGTGAGGCTTCCCTTCAGTCTCCTCTTTCCGAGGGTGAACAAGCCAAGGGACCTCAGCTGCTCCTCTAAGTCTTGCCCTCAGGGCCTTCCACTGCCTTGGTTGCCCTTCTCTGGAGACATTTGAGCACAAGTGCTGTGAGGAGAGGCTGAGGGAGCTGGGGGGGCTCAGCCTGGAGAGGAGGAGGCTCAGGGGAGACCTCATCCCTCTCTGCAACTCCCTGACAGGAGGTTGGAGCCAGGTGGGGGTTGGTCTCTGCTCCCAGGAACCAGCAGTAGGACAAGAGGGCTCAGTCTGAAGCTGTGCCAGGGGAGGTTTGGGTTGGATATTAGGAAGAAATTCTTTCCAGACAGAGTGCTCAGCCATTGGAATGTGCTGCCCAGGGAGGGGGTGGAGTCACCATCCCTGGAGGTGTTTAAGGTGAGACTGGATGTGGCATCAGTGCCATGGGCTGGGAACCACAGCGGGGTTGGATCAAGGGTTGGACTTGATGATCTCAGAGGTCTTTTCCAACCCAGTTACTTCTATGATTCTATGATTCTAATGGTTTGATGTCCTTAGAAAAGCCCCCAAAAGCGTTCACAGACCTTGAGGTGGGGCCTCAGCAGTGCCATGCAGGGTGGGACAGTCACCTCCCCCAGCCAGGTATGTCTGCTGGGCTGGGCTTGACTTCCACCTGCATGGAAAGTAAGGCTTGATGTTTGTAAGTCATGTTGACTGTCCAGCATTTGTGTTCCCATCCTTTGTACTTGCAGTTGTTCCTCTGAGCTGATGATTCTTGGCCGTGAGCTGAGCTTTTGTTCATTGCTTTTATTTAGTTTGCTCATTGCCCTCGCTTTGTTAGTGATTATCCTGCCTCAAAGAAGTACTATTCACTCAAAAATAAATGATTGATGGAGGTTTGTAATCGGGTCATGTAAGGCTATTATTAGTACAAGGCAAATGATATTTCCCTCTTACAAATTTATGATGTTTCAGTTCATAATGTTTTTTTGTTTTAATTGAAGGAAGGTACAGAAATTAAATTGTAATTCATCTTTTGGACAGGAAGAAGAAAACTTGCAGTTTTATGGGGTGACCCAGCCTATCCCTTTATAGGGAATTGACAGTCAAAGCTTATATTTTCTGGAGTCTTTCAGTGACTCTGCAACATAGATTAAAATATTTTTGGGTACAGGATTCATATTGATATCACCAAGTTGTCCTTTGGGCAGGGGTGAAACCTGGAGCTTCTTGTCTCAGAACACATCACTCCCACTCACTCCTCTTCCATATTCTGTGGCCAAGTAGCTTGATGACATTGAGATGTGTTAAATGCTGCCTGCTGGCAGTGTGACTTCAGAGTAAAATTGTAGCTGGAAGGTTTGGGGATGTTTTTCCTTCTTTGTGCCAGACGTTCTAATAATAAACACCCCAACGAACAAACAGTTCTGTGCCTCTGTTAGGCAGAAGGAAGGGGGAACAAGATTTCAAGCCCATGAAAATTGGATTTTCTGAACCTTTAAATGAGATGAAATGATATTAAAAATATGCACTGGGCAGGCCAGAAAGATATGTTGATATCAGGTTTGTTTTTCCGTAATGAGGAATTGAATTTGGAGGGAATAATCAAAGGAGTGTGCTCCCAGGATGAAGAGAGAGCTCTTTAGTAACCACCTATTGGAGTAGTAGGAAGTCTCCTTGTACTTCCATGAGTAATGACCTGGAATGGATAGCTCTAATTCCCTCTTTTAAAAATGCATTGCGAACTTAAACATTCCTGCTTGTGCCTGGTGAAACATTTGCAATTACATGAAATGCCTGTGAAAAGCTCTGCTGTGTGGAAGTTGCTGTTGCTTATGGAGCTTCAATTATTTAATGCCCAAAGCTTCTGTTCTTCCCTCAAGACTTGAGTTCCAAAAGTACTTTCAGAGGGTTTAAATTTTGATTTTTTTTTTTCAGCTTTGCCTATCTTTTAGCACTTGAATGAAAATAGCCCTTAAATAAGTGAAGTGTTGTGTCAGAGAGAATTCTTGTTAGTCAGAGGAACATTAGTACCCCAGACTTCTTTGTCTGAAACAGATGAAGCTGAGAACCTTCCAGAGCACTCAAAGTTGTTACATTTTTCCTCCTTTCTAAGCATAAATCCTTAATGAAGCACTGAAGAAGTGTCAAACATCAGAGTTTGATGTGGAGGGGTGTCTGGGAAGAAGTCAGGATAATTTTTCCTGTCAAAATCTCAGTTCTGGGCCCCTGCTATGTAACCTGCTGTCCAACCTCCTTCCTTCCCACGTTAAGGAATTGCTTACCAAATTCTAGCCCATGACCCTGGGTCCATGGAGCTGCCAAGGTGTGTCCCCAAGGCCTTGATAAGGTTGATTGAACCAATCACAGCAATGGTTGATAATTAAAAATCCAGTAGGACTTTGCTGCCTTTCCCCTAAATAAGTCAGGTTTTACACATCAGGGATTTTTTTAATTAATATTAATTGGTAATTCTACTTTAACATGCAGACTGAGCACTTTTGACCAGATAACTGCTGAATACTGCAAATTTGAGCCTCCCCAGTGCCGTTTTTATGACCAAGTTATCAATAAGGAAGTGCACTGTAGAAAGCAAAGGAATTTGTCATAAACCATTGTTGGAATCTGGCTGAGTTCAGGTATGTTTTAGAAACTTAAACTTCAAACTTGGAAACAGGTTTTCACCGACTTCCTTAGAGATTTTTGTGCCAAACATACTGGAAAAAGAATAAATTTGTTTCTCATTTGTTACTCATTGAGGAAATTTCTGCAGAATTCTTCTTTCTTCTTTCACACTCTGTGATTTTGCTAATATTTTTAAACACATGACAACACAACTGCTCCATCATATCATCAGTGTGTATTTACATATGTGAGTGGTTTGGAAAAAACAGGGTTTAGTGTTTTCTCAGCAGCTAAACTTATAAACTACAGACAGGACCACTGATGGTGGTGTTCTCCATAAACTACCATCAACTCCAGTTAGTTAATTGATTTAATTCCTGGCAAAAAGAAAAGGGACTGTTCTTCTTGTCACAGTGAGGCAAGCCTGTCTTCTCTTCATTTTAGAAGAGGAATATATTTTAGGTTTCATTTTTTTTCATTTCATTTTCGTATGAAAAGGCTTTCTGGACCAGCATCAAACCCTTTCTTTGACCCTGTCCCAGCTTGACCGTGACTTTCTCAAAAAGTGTAGCTGCTACTGGGGAGGAGATATTTGGGGTTTGTTTTAACTAATTGATAGTTGAAAGTAATAGGAAGGGAGGAGAGAGGGCCAGGAAACAGAGCTGGGTTTGTAGCAGGAGGTGTAGTAGGGTAGGGAGACAGGACAAACCAGGGCTGATCTCTGTAGGGAAAGTGCAAGGGAAGTGTCAGAAGGGTGAAATGTCCTGATTTTGGAGCTCCAGAAGGGCCCAGGAGCTGTCAGGGTACTTTCATCTTTGACTAATTGTAGTGACAGAGAATATTCCTGCCTGGTGTTGTGTTAGAACAATGCAAAAATGGTATAAATACATTAAAGTGCATTGACACAGTGCTTTGAGGGAGGGAGTTTCAGTATTTCTTCTAATGGCTTCATTCATCACAGAAAGAGTGGCTGGGCACTGAAAGGGGCTGCCCAGGGAAATGGTGGAGTCACTTCCCTGGAGGTGCTTAGGAAAAGACTGGACGTGGCCCTGGGTGCCATGGTCTGGGTGACAAGGTGCTGTTCAGTCTCATGTTGGACTCAACGATCTCAGAGGTCTTTTCCAACCTGGTGGATTCTGTGACTGCATTTACAGAATGAGTGTGCACTTAGATGTAAAGGAATTAAGTTTGAGTCAAGTGAGAAGAGGGAAGAAGTATGGTGTTGCTTTTCTTTCCTGTGTGATAATCTTCCATCATCATTGGCATGGTCCTTGTTTTGGAGCACCTCCTTGTCCCTGGAGCACGTGTCCTAGCACACATCCCTGGGTGGGATGAGTTTTCATAGAACCACAGAATAGTTTGGGTTGGGAGAGACCTTAAAGCCCATCCAGTGGCACCTCTGCCATGGGCAGGGACACCTTCCACCAGCCCAGGTTGCTCCAAGCCCTGTCCAACCTGGCCTTGGACACTTGCAGGGATCCAGGGGCAGCCACAGCTTCTCTGGGCACCCTGTGCCAGGGCCTCCCCACCCTCACAGGGAACAATTTCTTCCATATATCCAATCTAAATTTCCCCTGTGGCAGTGGGAAGCTATTCCCCCTTGTTCTGTCACTCCAGTTCCTGATGCAGAGTCCTTCTTTGCCTCCCTGTAGCCCCTTCAGATCCTGAAAGGTGCTGTGAGGTCTCCATACAACCTTCTCTTCCCCAGGCTGAGCAGCCCCAGCTCTCCCAGCCTGTCTCCACAGGGTTTTATCTCCCTATTGCCTGTTTAGATCAGGCTGTGGATTGTGCCTTATTTACTGTTTGCTACTGAAATGCTTGTGAGATTTACTTATGGGCTTTCCCCTCTTTACTATCTCTGTGTTAGTTTGTTTCACAGAGGCTGACAGATTTGGGGGTTTATTGTTTGTTAACCTAATTCTAAATCAAGAAAGTCATATTCTCAGTTTATAGCCCAATCTGAGGCTTTTAAGGTTTGGTTTCTATGAGCAATCCATGCCATCTCTCTTCTCAGGCCCTTTGTGCCCTTTGTCTCCTCATTTTGTCACCCTGCCCCTCTCATGCCACATGCATCAGCATTCCAGAATGGTCCCAGCCTTTGGAGATTTTGGCTAGGTTTCATGATGGGTTTTCTGAGCACCTGTGTGCTTTGGGGGTGCTGGCTTGGGGTTTTTGTTTCGTTTTGGTTTTTTTTTTTAACCGTATGGCTTGTCACAGTCAGGTTTTCATGAGGTAGGAATCCTACCTTCATAAATCCCCTTATAAAGTGCATTTTTTTTTTTTTGAAGTCTGCACTTTGAGAGCAGGAATAGAAGAACCTCTCAATGAAACAATGTTTCTTGCAATTCTGAATGTAAAATATGATTCCTTACAACTGCTGGGATTATGAAGCAACACCACAAAAGGAATTTGCTCTGTTTGAGGTTGTATTCAACTATTTTTAGTGTCCAGGAAGCAAGACTGCTTTTACTCCAGAGTATAAGGTAGGAGGAGAAAAAAAATTATGCTTATACAAAACATTTTGTCTTTTGTCTGTGAAGGGGATCAATCTCCATTCCCAATTTTGTTCTAGTACTTGAACATCTGCTGAAGTGGACAGTCAGGTTGTACTGAGAGCTGCTGGGTGCTGCCTGGTTTTGAAGATTTGATCCCAAGTTGCCTATTGATTAAGTGGAATAAATTCTCTTTGGGAAGAGAGGCTGTTTCAGCTGAAATGCCCAATGCACAGCAGGAACTTAGAGGTGATGACAGGAGCTTTCCTTTTTCTGTCTGTGGTTTTCTGTTGTCTTCTCTGTTTCACAGCAGCAAAGACAGATTGTTCTGCAGGAAACATAAAACTCATTTTTGCAAATCACTGAGGGCATTCTCTCCAATGGTGCTCTGAATAATGGTGACCCTCATTAAAATAAGCACTGAGTTCTTCTTCTGAGTGGCATAACCTACATATTCCTGTTAAACCCACTATAATTATTTTTATTGGTCAGGCTCTGTGGCTTCAGGAGGATTTCTGGCTGAACGTGGTGACACAGAGCTCCAGGTTGGAGGTGTGTGCTTTCCATTCAACTCCTGCCAATCTCACCAGGGTTTAAAATTGGACTCACTGAGTGAAAGTTTAAAGGCAATTGTGAAGGTGGTCTGAGGGATTAAATGAAGTGTAGCACAGAGCAGAACCTGCTTGTAGCAGGTTTTATAAAGCAACAGGAGATTTTGAGGCTGTCAGAAACATGAAGAGGAGTTTTGCTAATTTCTGTATTGCTCCTCAGATGGGGAGGATTTCCATATTTTTTAAAAAATCATCCTTGAGGCCTTCTTATCACTCTAATACCTGCTAACCTAACAGATTAGTTTTTTAGTAGTTAACTCATTAGGAGCACATGACGAGTTTTCTTAGGGTCTAGAGGGGAAAGAAAGTCTGTGCCTCAGTCTTGTGGTAAAATTTTTATGGTAACTGGATGAGACAAGAGGGAACCTTTCTGGAATATGGAGAATGGTCTGCTATAGACATAGCACAAAGGATGTCACCTCAGTGAGCATTGATAATTCGGGTGATGGCTGGATGCTGGGAAAGGAACTGCATTTCACAGTGGCCGTATTTTCACAGTATTTCACAAATTCAGCTATTTGTGAGCAGCTCCATAACTCCAAGGGACCAGTGCTCCCTGTCTGCCCTGTGTGGCCACCAGCAAATGGTTCCCAAGAAGAATGTTCCATGACTCCACCTTCAGCTGTATATCTGATGGGGTTGTCCTTGACAGATACCCGAGTTAGTCCTCAGTGAGTAAATAAACAGGGAAACTGGGATAACCCAAGTTTTGTGCTGCTTAAATTGTTTGATTTGTAGGGCTGTTCTTTGCAGAGAATGCTGCGGGCTACAGATACCTCAGGCAGTTGTTGCCCAACTCACCCAAGTTCTGAGAATAGATTTTGGCAAAGATTGAAAGGCATTTGTAAGCTGGCACTTTGTCAGGAAGTCTGGCTCAGTGCTAGAGAGCACTGCCTTAGAGCAGAGCCCTTCCAGTCACTAGTACAAAGCTGTCTTAGGAAGTTTATTTGTGTAGGTTCATTTGTGAAAAGCAAAATATGTGTCTGATGGTAAAATGAAATTATTCTATGTAAAGTAACAAATGCATCTGCCTGCAATCACATTGTCTTACTAATCTCCACGAGTAAAAGACAGGCTTCATTTATTTCTCCTCATCCCCAATGTTCTTCCAGTCATTCTGCTTCCTTTAGCTGGATTAAAGCTTGACTACAGTTCCTGCTGTAGTTGGGTCAAGTAGCTATTTAATCATTATCTTATTTCTGTTGTTATTTTCCCTGGAAAGATATAAAGTCCTGTGAAGGAAATTCTGAGTGAACATTAGAGCTATAACCTGTGCTTTTACCTCCTAATTTGTTTTTCTCAGTCAGGCCATGCCATTCCTAGGATGCTATTCAGTGTAGAAACTGTTTGTTTGCATGAAACAAAATGCTGACCCGAGACCACAAAAAGTATTTTTCACTTCTCTCAGTACAAGCTTGGATTGAAAAGAAAATATCTTCATGTTTGTTTCCATTATTATCATGAAACTGCCATTTCCATTGTCGTTAAGTTGTTCATTGTTATTGCAATGAAGTTGGTACTGAGGAGTTGTTGCCCATTCCCCTGAGAGCTTTTCCTTTGAGTGTGGGCAAGGTTTTAATCTTACAGGATATTCCTGTGAGAGGTTTCTGATTGCACAGTTTTCTCTGTGGAAGGGAGTTAGGTACATTAAAGAACCATGAGGTTGCGTTGCTCTTCAAGAATTCATCAGACTTTCCAAAATGGAGAGGTTGTGTCATTTTGTTCCCTTTTAGACAGCCCTGTATTCAATGCACTGGCACATCTGTGAACAATGTACATGTTACTGCCTTTTACACTCACTGTTAATCTGACCTTTGTAACTCTGGCATCCACTCTCACTTGTCAAAGACAGTACTGAGGCCACAATTTGGGACAAATTACTATACAATGAGAAAAGGCAACATGAATAAAAGAATTCTCATCAACTACAAATGTCTTGTACCAGTGGTTCCTATGACAACGTTTGTCATCTGTCCAGTTTCAACATGTAATTTGTGCAGTGTTCCAGATCCACTGGAGAGACCTGCCTTAAAGCAAGTCAGACCTGGAATTAGAGTGTCCAAAGGAGGGCAAGAAAGGTGGGGAAGGGCCTTGATTTGAAGCTGTGTGAGGAGCCTGAGGGCACTTGGTGTGTTCAGCTGGAGCAGAGGAGACTGAGGGGAGAGCTCAGTGCAGTTCCAACTCCCTGGGCAGGGGCAGAGGAGGGGCAGGACTGAGCTCTGCTCTGGGGGGACCAGGGACAGCACCCAGGGAAGGGCTGGAGCTGTGTCAGGGCAGGGGCAGGTTGGATCTCAGGAAAGGTTCTTCCCCCAGAGGGTGGTTGGCACTGCCCAGGCTCCCCAGGGCAGTGGGCACAGCCCCAAGGCTGCCAGAGCTCCAGGAGGGTTTGGATGATCCTCTGGGGCACAGGGGGTGACTCCTGGGGCTGGTGCTGTGCAGGGCTGAGGGTTGGGCTCCATGACCCTTCTGGGTCCCTTCCAAGTCAGCACATTCTGTGATTCTGTGAATTATGGATTCAGTTCTAGATAATAGTTTGCTCACACTCACACAGTAGGAGTTAAAGGAGGAGAGATTGGGAAGTGCTCAAGAGAAATAAAAGAAACAAAAGAGAAAAAATATTTTTTTAACAAGCTTCCACCCCCTCATTGAGAGCAGTTCCACCTCCTGAAGCCAGAGATGGAAACAGGGGCAGGGAGGTTGTTTGAATTTATTATTTATTCTTTATTCTGTAACAGGTTGGTGTCAAGTCAAAATGTCTGTCAGATGCTCTTTGGGTCATTAAAATGCGAAGTTCTGCAATGTTCCATGTCATCCTACAGAAATGGAACTGGAGAAGGCTGTTTCCCCTGTCTCCTGTTTCCTCCACTGAGGTGAGGAAGGCACACAAAGACATCTGCATTTACTTTGGTAAATACAGCATAACCACAGCTTTTTTATTTTACATTCCTGATTTCCGTGCACACAGGGGATACAGCTCTGTTGTAGCATGTTCTCAGATACTGTTATTTTTATGATGAAAAAGAGGTTGTAAGGTATTGGCAGACATGGTATGTGAACAACTGAGGGGTAGTTGGGTCAACCTGGTCTAGTGGAAGGTGTCCCTGCCACTGACAGGGGGTTGGAACAAAATGGTCTTGAAGGTTCCTTCCAACCCCAATCATTCTGTGATTCTTAAAGAGCTGGTACTTCTTGATACCAGGTGCTGTTCCCATAGAAGTAAGGCAGGGGCTGAAGGGAGTGTGGGGAGGGAGAGAAAAAGTAAATCCAAGAGGTTTCAGTGAGTCTTGGATCTCTAAAGTAAGATTTGATTTAATAAACTAGAAATAAAACTCTTCATATCATAATATCATGCCTGTCAACATCTCCTCCTTAGACCCTCCACAAATAATCATCTGATCTTGTTCAGATGACTCTCTGAAATATTGAAGCATAAAGGAAATTTTAACCTTTTATATGATAGAGATCAGAACCAGGCTAAAGGCCTGCCAGGATAAATAACACCAGTATTGTTGTATTGATTCCGAGTGCCTTTGCTACACCCACTGCTGTCCCCTATCCTTTAGCAATTTTCCAGGACAGATAACTAATTCTGCTGAGATCCTGTCACTGAAATGACAATTTCACATCTTCCTCTGGGGACAGTCGTGAGTGTGATCAGATTTTCAATCTGCAAACACTTATTGATTTGCTTTCTAAAAACTTCCTAAGAAATCCCACCTGGGCGAAGAATTTCTCTGAACTCTATCAGCCTCTCTAACAAGTTCTTCAAAAGAATTATTATCTTTTAAATAGCACTGCAATAGTATGTTCTTGAAAGTATATGAAATTAAATTACCTGAGCTGGAGTGCAGTTATTACAGGAGGTTTAGAATGAGGCATAAAATGGATTATCTGCCTGTATTTAGGATATATACATGTATTAGATAATTAAAAATCATATGCATCTTCCTGGGGTTTTGGTGGGCTTTGTTTAATGATTGGAAAGTCAATGGTATTTTAGGGCTTTTATTCTGCTATCAGTTAATAGAGGTACAGGTTGTATTGGAAAGCCATTTAGTAACAAAGAAATGTGTATTGTGGAAAGGTGCTGTAATTTTATAAGTATTTAGTTCATATATACAGAATTTTATATACTCCTTAAGAAACATGGTGTTCCTTAATTTTGGCCATTAGAGTTTGATGTAGCACTCCACAAGTCAAATGGTGCCTCACTTTCCTGCAGAGCACAGCAGGGTTTTTTTACTCAGTCTCTGTTCTTGTTTTTGTACAATATTCTCAATTCCTGGGTGTGTGATTACATTAATCCTGATGATAGTTTATTTTAAATAAGCCTGTGAATGAAAATGTGATGTAAGACTAGAGCTGGGCTTTGTCATTAGCACTGTGCATTAGGTCCAGGGTTTCCAAGCCCTGCACTGGAAGATGCTGAGCACTCTCCTTGCCCGACTCAGAGCACCAGCCCACGGTTCAAATGTTGCACTTGATGATCTTGGAGGTCTTTTCCAACCCTGGTGATTCTTTGAGGTGAAATGGCAGCTGTTCTGAGAGAGGTTTGAGACTATGGATGGCTTTAATATTTTGCTGGGAGTATTCAAAGGAGAGCCTGGTCCTGGAGCTGTGTCTGTGTGCAGGGATTACCTGCACTCCCCAGTGGATAAAACCAGCTCTAAATGGTGTGGGGTTGCCACACTGGGCAAGTGCACCCTGGGATAGGCTTGGGAGAAGGTTTGGGGACGTGAGCTGATAGAGGGAGTGAAGAACAGTCAGGGTTGAAATCTTTTGTCTTGGCTTTGGTGTGTGTTTCTATTACTCTGTAAGAGACAGCTAAATTTGGAAGTCTAAGCAGGGAGACCTGACAGCAAACCTGAGCACATCAGGTATAAAATTCTGCCCTCAATTCACAGAGAGAGCACTGGGGGAGATTCAGATTCCACTGAGAAACGTCCATCAGGACGTGTCAGTGTGTTAATGCAGGAACAATTTGTGACTGTGACAGGGGTGTAGTCACAGGTTTGTTTCAGTGTCACACCTGTCCACCAGCACAAGTCAAACAGGAGTGGTTTGTAGCAGAGAGAGGAAGCAAAATGTACTCATAATTCAAGCTTCCATCAGTCACCATCACCAGCTGTTTCCTCAGTTGGTCCTATTGATATACTTTGTGTGGTGGGGGAATCCAAAAGAGAAGGCAGAAGAGCTTTTAACAACTGAGGGGGGAAAATGTAGAGTTTTAAAAGTACTCAGCTTTGAGTGATGCATGATTTGAAGTTTTGTAGGACTCTTTTCAGTGGAAAAGAATTTGGTAATTAAAAGCAAAATTTCTGTCCAAAACACTTCAGTAGTTTTGAAGTGATGGGAAGATGCAAGACCTGAAAGGCTGTCAGGAAAGTACATTTTCCTGCACTTCCAAGATATGGCACAGAAGGCCACAGATGACTGAAATACAAGGTTAGATGATGCCTTTGCATGGGATGTGAGTCCCAGCTGGAGGGCAGCAGCCAGGGGTTTTATTTATTCTGCACCTTTTAGTGCATGACACTCAGAAATAGAACAAATTCTGTCTGAATTGATGTAAGGAAAAAGATCATGAGGGAAAGTGATACAAATGGAAGTGTTTTTGATCATTGCACCTCTGGTTTTGAATCTCAGACAACAGCATTGTTGGAGTTCAAAGCTGGAATTCAGGGCTGCCTTGGCTTGTTACCAACAGAAGGGCAAGAAGTGCAGAAATGTAGTGAATCTACCAAGTGAGATGAAGAGTAGAAGATGGGTGAACTTGAGACCTCTGAAATTTGCCTTATTCTGATGTCAAGGAGGAGCCACAGGTGCTGCCTCAGGTTCCCTTTTGCTGTGCTGTAAACACACATTGGATTCCTGGTTTGTTCTGTGATGTGAACCCATAAACCTGTATATGCTCCCTCTTGAAAGTTATTGATGGTTGTGGCAAGTGTAATTTATTATGGGAATTATAATTATAACTTATTCTAAGTGAGCTGTGGGACAGTGGAACTGCTTTGTATTTGTTTAGCTTGATTATTTGGTCAAGTTATCTTTCTTAGTACTTTTAAATGGAAATTTTGTAAGCAGAGATCCTGCTGTGCTGAGAGCACCAGAGCAATTTTTCTTCACTTCTGTAGGGAACGAGGAGAATCTGTTAAAAACAAACCATTTGGAATGGGAGCTTGTAATAGTTAAGATCAATCTGAGTTTAATCAAATGTGTATGTGTGAGAGTCACACAGGTTGTCTTTATAGCTTGAAAAGGTCATGAGAGAGAGGCAGTTTAAAAGCAGGTAGTGTGGCTGTGACCCTGAGCTGATAAACTCTGTGCAGTGGTGAGTTATATCACCAAAAGCATGGAGCTGTGCTGATCATTTGTGCAATTTTGGACCTGCAGAGTGATTCAGAGCGAGCTCTTGTCTACCTGCTGCATATTCCCATTCTCACAAGATGAGTGCTAACCACTCCATTTATATTCACATCTGCAGAGCGTGGAGGCTTTGATAACACTGAAAGGGTGGGAAATGGTTTTGAATTCTGGGGTGAGGAAGAAAGAGGAAAATACCAAGACTGAGGGCTTGGTGACTTTACAGTGATTGGTTTGAAGACCAGAGTCTTCAGAGAAATTATTTATTTCTCCTCCTCTCCCTGTGATTGCTTGATCAAATGGTATTTCCCACCTTAAAATGAAATTTAGCTGCCAAGCAGGATATGTTGCTTTACTAACAAATACACAGTAGTTGAAAAAGGATGAAGTTTAAAGGCAAGAGAACATCCCCAAATAAGTGAGATATTCTGGTGTTTTCATTGGTATTGCTCATTATTTGCATTATAATGCTGCATTTTTCCCATCTTTGGCTTGTTTCCACCTACCTCAGTCCTTGGAGCTTCTTTCCTTCCAGGGCAGTGTACACATGGTGGATGTTCACAATAAAGGATATTGTGGCTTTCAGCTCTCCCTTTTTGCCTTTTCTGTCCAAACACTCTTTTGGATTTGATCTAAATTTTTATTAATTTTGTGAATTCAGTACTGTTTAACCAAGGTAAATGAATATACATGAGATTCTGATGGTATCACAGCTTTGAGCATTGCTAGTATCTACTATTACATTTAGGACTCTTCTGAACTGATTAAGTTTTTTGGTTCATTTTCTTCTGTACTTGAAAGGTTGTGCTGAACAGCAGATTGTGCTCATTTAATTTAAAGACTGTTACTAAATAGTGATTTACCCATCACACCGTTGTATTTCTGGCTCTAAGTGAAGGTGGGTGTGTGTGAAGGAAGCCTGTGTGAGCAGCACTTACTCTTTTATTACCTGGGTTAAAAATTCCCTTTTAACACCTTAACAAATCACTGCTGCTGCATCTTTCCATAGCTGACTGACTGTGTCTTTTCTTTCTTCAGCCTGGGGCCGTGCTGCTGGCAGGGTTAGATCCTGCAATTCCTGCTCTGCACACTGTGCTGCTGTTTTTTCCCCTGGGCTTTACAGGTGTAAGCACAGACTTTATTGATCAATCCTCACACTTCAGCACTTGTATTTAATGTGCATTGCTGAGTAAGCTGTGTACCTGGGAGAGTTTCAGGGTTTAATTACAATTGTCCTGGCTGATAGTCCTGCTTTGGAGATTCATTTATTTGCTGTACTTATATTTTATAAATACATAATCTAATATTACTTTAATATTTTATGAATTTAGCTCAGACTCAAATAAAAAGAAGCATCCAGGTTTCATTAAAATACAGTTTAGCTCACACCATGACACAAGACAGGTGTTTTCAAATGAAGTAAATGCAATTTTGATAAAATAAAAAGGAGTAATGTTCCAACAAAAATGTTTTATTACTGTGCATTGTCACAATTAAAATTAAATTATACACAGGATATAAAAAAACTCTGAAGATTCTCTAAACAGAAAATGTTGATATGCAAGCAGTAAGGGTTTGATAGATAATGCCCAAATGTTTTCATCTGTGTCACTTATCTTTTGCTGCAGACCGAAAAATGCGGCCAAAAAATTCACCTCTGAGCTTCCTTTGCATATTTTTTTCCAAAAGGAGCTATGAATGGATTGTGTCTGTGGCCATGTAACTCTGCTGTGTCTTTAATATATCCATTTTTACCGGTGAACACGGCTTTGAAAAACGCTGCTCTTAGTTCTTACGAATGCAGTGGGCAAACCTGGCAACTCTGTGCTCATCTTATTGTTTCTAAATCTCAGAGTGATATGAAAAATTTCAAATCCTAAATAATATTCATGCCAAACTCACGAGATCTTGTGTGTTGTGCTGATGGCTGGAGATCATGTAATTAAAAATAGGTTGTTCATTCAGCACCAAGGTGCCGTGATAAAACATGTTTTGTGCTCCTTGCAAGTGTTAGATTTGCTATATGAAATTTATCAAGTTGAGGCCCTCAATTATTGATTCTGTACTTTTAATTGCACTGTAATGGTGTGATGATAAGTACCTGGTTGTCACTTTGCCACAAAGATCCAGTTAGATGTGCTGTGCTGCTGGATGTTTGGATTTATCTTAGTTTTATGTGATAATAATGTGCTATGATCTGCTCACCGTGGTAAACAAGATCCAATTTCATTGCTGCTGACAAAGTCATGTGTCTTCACTGCAAAGGAAAATTGGCCACACTCATTGTACAATCCACCAGTGCATCTTCTCCTTTTATAAATACTGTCAGCGTTGCTTTAATCATCATTTGGTGCTTTCCATCTTCTCTTCCTGTACAGCCATGTTCTTTTGCTCCCATCGTTGGAAGCTGGAGAGGCTCTGCAAAAAGCAGTTTTAAGGGAGACCTTCACAGCACAGAATTCATTGTCTCTGCAGCTTCTAGGATGAGTGTTCCAGGAGTAAGAAGCCCAGGGTGGGAGTAAGGATGGGTGGAGGGGGACCTGAGGAAGACTCTAATCCACTCTCCTGCTTGAGGCAGGCCAGACCAGGCTCTTCAGGGCCTCGTCCAGCTGGGTCCTGAAAAAATCTGAGGGTGGAGACTGCAGGGCCTCCCTGGCATCCTCCTGCCCTCTTCCCTCCAGGGAGAGCTCTCACAGAGATGCTGCCAGCACTGCTTTCCAGCCTGTAGGAAACTCTCCCTTTCCAGTGACATTAAAAACAAAGTCTGATTCTAGCAATAGGTTATTCCTGGGCCTCAGAGAGGGAAGAAGTGACATGCACTTTTTAAAAATACTCTTCAAAAGCCAGCACTGAGTCTTTTGTATCCTGGGATATTTTGGTTGTTTGCATTGAGGGTATATAAATATTTCTGGAGCTGCACGACGTGTCACATTTATTTCAGTGCAAGCCTTTTGAGCTGTTCAGTGTCTGGAAGGCTGGGACAGTATTTCAACACAAGGGTTACTCAGTAGAGAATAGGAAGGAGGTGAGAACCCTCTGCAAATATCTTTAATGATATGCACATCATCTCTGTGTTTCCTGGGAGTAGCTGCAGGATGAATGTCTATATTAAGTCTTAGTGCATGTGTGAGGTTGTTTTAATACTCTGCTTCAAGAAGACTTGTTTGCCATTTGCTATGCAGAATAATCTGGGTAACCTGGAAACAACTCAGCTATAAAACATTCTGAGGAAAGTAGTAAGAGAAGTGAAACAAAACAGCCTGCACCCCTGGCCCCTTTTGAACAGAAGCTCACTCTTAATTCGGTGGGGACTTGTGGGTCACTTACAGCAGCTCTTCAGTGCCTGAACTTCAGCACAGGTGATATCATTTCCACCTGGCTTTCTGAACAGTCCTGAGTAACTGCAGAACACCTGAAGGGACTGCAAGACAAAAAGTGAAAGGGATTGAAGAGAAAAGGTTTCAAATTACTGATTCTAGCAATATTTCAGAATAATTTCAGCATTTCAGAAAAGGTGTTGGTTGTCTATTTATTAACAGTCCTTCAGTCCAATGAGGCATTTTGAAGGACTTAAATAATGGAAGAATCCTCTCTGAGCTATTTTTCTTGAATTATTTCAGCTCAGTTTCTGCTTCTGCCCCCTACAGCCCCCAAATCTATGGTAGATTTTATTTGTAAATGACCTGCAGTGAGGTGGGGGGGTGGTTTCTTCTCCCATGTCTCAAGCTAAAGAATAAGAGGAAAAAGCCTCAAGTTGCACCAGGGAAGGTTCAGATTAGATATTAGAAAAAAAACAACCCCTGGGAGAGTGGTCAGGCATTGGAATAAGTTGCCCAGGGTGGTAGTGGGGTCACTGACTCTGGAAATGTTCAAGAGGTATCTGGATGTGGCTCCTGGGGACGTGGATTAGGGGTGATTATGGTGGTGCTGATTGATAGTTGGATTGTTTGATCTTGAAGGTCTCTTCCAACCCTGATGATTCTCTGACTTGCTGTGACTTGCAGCTGCTTTTGCAAACTGCTGCCATTACTCCATTCAGTGATTAATTGCTACCAGAGTTCCCATAAGATGTGAGGACCATGTTTTAGCCTGATGTCCCCATAGTTCACCAAGCAGTGAAGTCTGTGAATGTCTCCTTGTCTTCCCTTTCCTTGTCTCCCCTCTCCTCCTTTTCATCTTACTACCTCCTATGTCCTCCAAGCTCAGGCTGTGGCCCATGAGCAGTGTGTTTGCACTGGGTGAACAGGAGAGAACGATGTCCTGGTGCTCAAACCTGCTGCCTGCAGTTAAATATCACTGCAGGTCCATGCTGAAGGTCACCCTGCTTTTTAAAGCTGGGAAAAAAGCCTCTTATTCAGTAAGAACTCCGAGAATCCAAAATGAGGGATCTTGTGCATTGTAGCCAATTTGTCTGATAGGCCTCACCCAGCACTTGGTCAAACAGCTCTTTGTTCCACAGGCTCTTCAAGAAGCCTGGATTAACTCATCTGAATAGTGTGATTCTGTGCCCTCCCTGACTGTAGATCATCCTGTCACCATCAAATGGGCTGTTGAATTCAATTCTGCTCACTTAATGTCCTTCATAATTGTAACTGTGCATCATTCCAGCCTCAGTGCTGCCTCTTGTTTTAATATCAGCTGCAAGTGTGAGGAGGAGAGGTTCTTCCTGATAAACAGGAAGATAAGTAACGAGGTCATGGAAGCTGGAGCCTCTGTGTGTGTGCACTGGTTTGGTCTGGGACCTGTTCTGTGAAATGCCACAGGTTTCCATTTAAAGCTGTCACAACCCAGAAGTTTTCTGTCAAAATAGTCCTGGTTAAAAATACAGGAGTTGATTTATAAATGTTTTTCTTCAAATTAAGAATGCATAATAACACAGTACCATAATAACTGACTGTCTCAACATCTATCCATGTTTATACCTTGTTCTTGTCAGGACCTTTCAGTTCTTGCACCAGGTCACAGTCCTGCAGTTTGAATAGACAAGTCTAATCCCTGAGTTTATACCTATTTTGGGAAAAAGAAACCAAACAAGCTTTTAAATAGGAGCTTTTGTGTATTTGCTCACAGACTGTATTAGTCAAAATCTTCACATTACAGGAAATTTCAGGATAATAAAGAACAATGTTGTTATAAAATGTGTGTATTAGCCAGTACTTTGTATCACAGAATCCCAGAATAGTTTGTGTTGGAAGGGACCTTAATGATTATCCAGTTCCACCCCTGCCATGGGCAGGGACACCTCCCACCAGCCCAGGTTGCTCCAAGCCCTGTCCAACCTGGCCTTGGACACTTCCAGGGATCCAGGGGCAGCCACAGCTCCTCTGGGCACCCTGTGCCAGGGCCTCCCCACCCTCCAGGGAAGAATTTTCTTGTAATATCTTATCCAAACATAGTCTCTGTAGCTTGTAGCTGTTCTGCCATATGTGCAGAGAGCGTTTGTGCAGTGTTGTTTTCCCCTGCAGATGACTAATACAAGAAGGATTTTTGATTCTTTTTTGGTTTGGTTTGGTTTCCTTTCCTTTTCCATGGCAACTGTGTGTTGCAGAGCCTTCCAAAATTGTCTGAAAACAGTCAATGTGTGTGTGGCACATTGAGAGACTTTAGGTTCAGGAAGACTCCCCTCGCAGCCAGAAGGAAAATTTAGTTTCCAAAAAGTTTTTCATTACTTCAGACAAGAAATGCACAAATGAAAGGCAAGACATGGGTGATGATGCAGGTATTCCCTAAGAGCACGAGGAACGCTGTTGGTGTGGAAATGGGAAATGAAGTGGCAGATCAAGCTTTTTGTTTGCTCACCAGCTTTTTGCATGACTTAGTTGAAGCTCACTCCAGTGCCCAGCCACACACGTGTGCCTGCATCCCTCTTTGAGGATGGGACTGGTAAGGATAAAGCACTTTGTTATGCTCAGAGCAGTAAGCAGGGAAAAAACCCTGATATTCTTTGCTGTGGAAAATTTAACATATTACCCCATTCTGGCAAAGGAGAAGATGGGCTGGAGTGGGAGAATGCAATCTTTGAAGATATTAATTTAAAATTATAGTATTTGGCAGGCATCCAACTTTTTGTCCTAAAAATAGTAATGATAAAACAGTAACTGATGTGAGATGCATTGGAAATACAATTACTGATATAAATATCCTGTCGAGACTTAGTGTTGGAGAAGGAGGAGTATTTTATCTGGGCAATTATAAATAACAAGGAGGAAACCTTCTGTACAGTATGCATGTGTAGATGCATATTTTAAGTTTAATGGGTCTAGTGGCAACACATCCCTGTGGAATCAGAAACTGAGACAAGGGTATCCAATATAAAATAACTGCCCAATAGTGACTTGGCCTGAAATGACTGTGTTCTCCTTTTGTTTGCTAATTGCTTCACTTAAGAAATAAATATCCTGACTCAGAGCAGTATTTATGCCATCCAGAGCCTCACAGTCCCAATTTGTCTGTTTGTGTCCTGTCTCAGTGGATTTCAGACAAAATTTCTCTGGTTTTGTGCTGTGCACAAAATTGAATCTGCCATAATTTATCTGCCAAACAAGATGAGTGTCTTTCAGTATGGCACAGGATTGTTATGCTTCATGTCACGCTCAGGAGCTGTCTGACCTGACTCCTTTCTGAATAACAATGGCTGAACCAAACTTGTATGAAATGCTTTTTAATGTCTGGGTGCTGCTTTCAGTTCTTGATCCCTGCTCGTGTGTTTGGGCAGAGGCTCCATTCCATGGCTGCTGGGGGCATGTGGAGAACTGAGTGTTTCTGTGGCCATGAGGAAACTTGAGCACCCTTTGGTTATTTTTTAGTGCAGTTCTGCAGCTCAGATCACCATTTTGCAAAGGTGTAGATGAATAAAAGGAGCCCGGCCTGCAAGCAGTGCAGGCACCCTCATCACACACAAGGGAGACCGCAGGAGGTATTTGAAATAACAACTTGGCATCTGAGCAAGTTAATCAAATGCATCTCTATTCCTGATCTCGTAGTCTCAACCCCTGTTTTGAGGAAGAAGGAGAGGGATGAATAAGCAGTCAAGCACTGCTAATTAGCACTGAAGGAGCAGTGCATTTCATGTCATTGTTATCACAGGTCATCCTGAGCACAAGTGGATATAAGCTTGAAGCAAAAGTCATTTTTGGAGTACCTGCAAATTACATCCCTTAATTCGCTATTTTTCAGGTTCTCTTCTCAGATAGATTATATTTTTTGTGATATGGTAGTTCAGGTCATAAAATCAGAACGGGTTTTTTAAGAGATCATCTCTTGATGAATTGGTGCTCTAGTTGCCTTCATTTCAGAGGAGTGCTTCTGTCTGTATGTGCTTCACCACAGTCAGAGCGGGTTACTGGTTAATTGGAGAGCTCCTGCACACCTGGAACATTTGGGAGTGGGTTTTATTCTGGTTTATTTGTAGGTGGAAGACCTACTGGCATCTGCCACACCACAAGGAGAAGAAAATCAGCAGTTGCATGTGTTGACCTTTGGGACTGGTTTAATTAGTAATATCTGCCCTCATTTTGGTGGTACTTAGCTGGGGGGATGAGCCAGTGGCTCTTTTCCTCATTTATGGAATCCCAGAATGGTTTGGGATGGAAGGGACCTCAAAGCTCATCCAGTCCCACCCCCTGCCATGGCAGGGACACCTTCCACCAGCCCAGGTTGCTCCAAAGCCCCAACCAACCTGGCCTTGGACACTTCCAGGGATCCAGGGGCAGCCACAGCTTCTCTGGGTGACAATTCCCTCTGTCTCAGCACAGGGACAGGGTTATTTCTGTGTTCTACAGCACCAAGGGGGCTGAACTAAATCAGTATAAACAGAAATCTGTCAGGAACAAGCTCCTGTTTTCTGCCATGGCAGGACTTTGTCTTGTCATGACTCCTGGTTTCTCATGTCATATCCAGCAAGAGGAACCTCAGGCAGCAGAGCTGCTCAGCAGCTTCATGTCCCCTCAGCAACTGCATCCCTGATGCCCAAAGAGTTTTATCTCTTGGGCGGTTCTTTCTTGTTACTTTGTGGACCTGAGGAAAAAAAACCAAAAAAAACCAAAACAAAACAAAAAAATCAACCCCCCCATCCCCAAAGAAACAACAACAAAACAAACAAAACAAACACACACACCAAACCAACCAACCAAAAAACCCCATATTTTTCCCTGCCTTTTTCTTGGATTTACTTCTTTGTTTACAACACATCTGTAGTTTCATTTACCGATCACTTCCTTAGTGACCCTTCTAAACATTAATTTAAACACAACAGAGCCAGAGGAATACAATTACATGAGTGAAATTTCTGTAGGTCCTGAATAAATTAGGGAAGAAACTTGACTTTGCTCGTTGGTGTGTTCTTTGGAAACACAGCTTAAACCCACTTGGACCAGTGGTGGGAATGACATTGAACTGGAATTAACAGAAAGGATTTTATGTTAAAAATCTTGAAACCTATCAGCCAACCATCATCTTTTCATTCTCCCTACTCCTCTCATCATCAGATTGTCACTGCAAAGCTGTTGCCAGTGCAGGCTCGTTAGGAGCAATTCACCTTCCAGTTGTCACTTGACTAATTGCAACCATCAATCGATGGTTGGAGTGGTCTGCACTCAGGAGAACATAATTCCCTGGGGGACCCTGCACGGCACAGTTGGACTTTGGTTGTGGGTGGGTTGTCACTTTATTTTTTTGGATTTCCTTTTCCCAGTGTGTGTGAATCACATCTATTTTAGCAATGTTGATTTTCAGGTGTTTGGAAAATGCTGGTGTTCTGGTGCAAAGTGCTTGCTTGGACTGGGTACCTACGAGTGAAATGGAGTCACCCAAGATGTACATCAAAGATGGCATCAAAGAAATGTGTTTTAACATGTTTTCATTGACTGATGAGTTCATTGACTGAATTTCATTGACTGATTTGGGGGCATAAAGCAAAAGAGAGGATAAACTTCAATAGTTAAATTTACTTTTTCTGCAGCCAGAGTAATTTGTTTTCTCAACTTGATGACAGTTCAATTTTCTGAATACAGTCACGGTCCCTTGGTTAAAATAATTTCTGACAGAGGAGAGCAGACCTTAATTGCAGCTGTGCAGCAGCTGTGGGTCAGTATAAAGGTATGGAGTCTTCCCTTTGCTGTTCCTCTAAAAGTTAACTTTTAAAGGAAACTGCAAAGTTCTATCTGGGATGATATTAAAAATATTGACAGGCTTTTCTGTATCCACTATATCCATTTTCTATATCCAAATTTCATGAGGTTTATAGAATGTATCTCACTTTTTAAGGAAACATCTATGGCAGTGTGCAGGCATGTGACTCCCAGGAATGGTTAGGAATTTCCTTGGGCTGTCAGGTTATATTGTTACAAAGAATAATCTCCCTTTTTGCACTTTTGAAGAAAAATGACAGCTTTTTTTGCAAGCTGCTACTCTGCCCTTTTTTTTCTTTCCCCTGAAAAATATGTTACATATTTTTGGGCTGCTGCTGCTCTTTTCATCTTCCAGGAAAGATTTATTTAGTGTTGTTTACATCCACCAAAAAAATGTATTTGGAAATAATGGTTTTCCATGATTATGGGGAAAGAAAATGTTTAATTTCAATAGCTTAGCCAAGTAGTAGAACAGTTTAAACACAGTAGAGAAAAGGATAAAGACTGGCTACACAAAAGCTGCCCCTATTGTTGAGTCCAAAGGAGATGGATGGAATGTCAGGTTTTACTGACATTCAGTAAGATCAATTTATAATTTTATTATACCTTGACTTCAGGTTACTTTGGTGATCTTTTATGGGTCATCCTCTGTTTAGCTGAAAATTAAAGGTGCTGGAAAATGGAGCATCTCCTGTGTTAACACAAGGAATTTATGGCAGGCATGTTAGATCATTTCTGGGGGTTTTTTTGGAAGTGGTATCCAGCACCTGAAGAGGTCAGGGTCTGTCTGAGCACTGTGCCAGACAGCAGTGACAGAGACACAAAGACAGACTTTAAGCAGAATTGTCTCATTAAAGGAGAAATGCAGTGATAGTTCATTCTCCATGAGCAGCCTCAGCCTTCACATTGTCTTTGTCTGCTGGTCCTGAAAATTGCTTTTGTGTGTTTGATCAGAAAAGTGTTCTTTGCAGGAGTCCTGGATTGCTTTAGACAGAAAATATCAGGGTAGTGAATTTTATACTTTTACTTGCAATGCACTTTATTCCCCACTAATACATATTGGCATTTAATCTGAGTCTGTCCTGCCTGGGCTGTGTGACCTGGTTTGCCAGAAGCAGACGGAGGGATCAGGACTTGAGCAGCAAAGCCTCAAAGTGATGTCCATGAGCATCCCAGTCCCTTTCATGGTTAATCACTTCACTCTTAACCTATCAAATGTCCCTTTTGACTATGACAGTCATCTGCATGGTGCATAAATGGATTACTGAAAGGCTTCAGTATCAGTAGACCCTGTGGCTTTTGGTTTGAAGACTAATGGTATTTATCTGCAAATATTTTTAACTGTACAAAATGAGGAAGATATGAAAGAAAATGAAGCTGGACTTTGTGATACAAGGGGCTGTGTGTCTCAAGAGATTAGAAAGCAGTGTAATCCTTAATTTAGATTCTGTGGTACCCAGGTGAATAAAGTCGTGTGATGCAAACTTCATGACATTTCAGTAAATGAATTATTTAACTGCTGATTGATTTTTATAATCTTTCTTGCATTTTATTTGAGGTTTTTTTCCTCTTTTGTCAATGTGAAAGTCACTTTAAACAAACAGTTCTTACGTCTCCTTCAGTGTCAAACAGGAAGATTTTTTTTCAAAGGAAAGACTGAGAAAACCAGGAATGGTGCTGGAATATGAAGGGCCCTTAGACCACTGCACTGTTTTATTCCACTGGCATTTTGGTTTGGCTTTTGTGGCAACCAGTGAAGTGCAATTTACTTCTTTGAGCAAATTGTGAAAATGAGCCCCAGGTCCATGCCCCATGGAACAGAAGGCCTTCAGCCCCTGGGTGGAGGGGTACAGAGATGGCCAAGGTTTTCCCACCTGAGAACAAACACAGGTTAGATAAGAAAGTTCAGGTAGGAATTTTTTTTCCATAAGAAGAGATTAAAGAGTAGAAAAAGGACTTGACAAACTGAAGAAACCCCATCCTTGGGGATTTTCAAGCCTGACTGGGAAAGGCTCTGAGCAACCTGTTCAGGTTGAACTGCACTGAGCAGCAGGTTGTGTCATTAAGACACAAAGAAAAGCATTCATTCAGATCAAGGTTTCTTCTGGGCAGTGCATTAGTCAGACATTTGGCATCATGCACAGGTAACAGGTGGATGTTTTGTGTCTGCTAACTGACTGTTTCCTTTTAAACATTTGTACTAGATTGAAATGCCTCTCTCAGTGCAGAGCTTGGCATGGAATGGGCAGTGGGATTGCAGAGTACTGTGTGTGTCTGGTACACTGCTGTCAATCCCTGCACGTAAAGCTCCTCCTAACACAGGTTGGTTGGTTGGTGACCAGGGTCTCAAGTACTGCAAAGTGTTTCTAACAATTCAAGATTCTAAGGTCAAGTAACTGTAAAAAATTCTGTACCCTTCCTCAATATTTTAAATTTCAGTTTTGATGATGGCATGAGAACCTTCATCTCACTTCTCATTTGGGCTAAAGTGACATAACATCTGTTTGTCACAGCTGAGGATCTGGCCCTGCATTGCCTACAGTGGCCTGACAAGAGCAGCAGGTGCTGGAGCAGAAAATTAAAGACATCATATTGTTCTTGGGCAGTGATGGAGAACGAGCAAATGGTCAACACAGACTCCTGAATTCCCAAGCTTTTCTTGAGAGTGCATCACAGAGCATTAGAGAACCACACAGGCTTTTCACACATCCCATTCTGGAAGGAAAACATTTATGATAGATAAAAATAGAGCTTTCCCTTACACTTTAGTGAGAGTGAGCTAATGGTTATATACATAAAACTGAAAGAATGCTTTCAACCACAGTACAGCACAAAAACTTCTGGCAGAGGACTGAGGAATAAAATGAGTTTGTTGTGTTTCCCTTTTCTAGATATCTGAAATAGCCTCTCCACTACCAGGTTCTGTAACAGAAATAAAACTCGTTGCTACAGTTCTGGACAGCCAAGCATTGAACACACACATTGTGTGTGGCACAGCAATTAAAGGGTTGCTGTTGCTGGTGTTTGCCTGCCCCAGATAACTAATTACAGTGTTCATGTGTAACTGGTGACCAGGAAATGTGGGAAACTCCAGGTTGTTGGTGATGACAGAATCATTTAGGTTGGAAAAGGCCTCCCAGCCCATGGATGCCCCCTGTGCCCAGTGCCCCCCTTGTCCCCCAGCCCAGAGCACTGAGTGCCACATCCAGGCCTTCCTTGGACACCTCCAGGGCTGGGGACTCCAAACCTCCCTGGGCAGCCCCTGCCAAGGCCTCCCCACCCTTTCCAGCCAGAAATTCCTCCTCATGGCCAACCTGAGCCTCCCCTGGCCCAGCTGGAGGCCGTTCCCTCTCCTCCTGTCCCTTGTTCCCTGGGAGCAGAGCCCGACCCCCCCCAGCTCCCCCCTCCTGTCAGGGAGGTTTCTGCAGGTAACCTCGAAGGTTTAGAAGGGGTTTGACCTGGAGTGAAGCATCAGCTGCAGTGAAACAAAAACGTTTTTTTTCCATGCAGCGTATTTTCCATTCAAATTCAGAATCCTTTTTAGGAGGATGATATGCTTCAAAGTTTTTCTAATGGAAAGATAATTGGAATGAAAGAACTGCTTCAAGATTAAATGAGTTCCTTTATCCTGGTGTGTGAATAGTGTTGGGTCAGCAGCTTGCCATCAGATTTGGGGGGTTAAATTTTGGTTAAAAGATGCAAATGCATTTTTAGCATGTAATCTATAGTTACAATAAATTTTGTCACTTGGCACAGATTTATTCACATAAAATAGAATGCAGATAGGCAGGCCTGTACAAATGTTGACAAAGTTTAAGTGGAGATCTTTCAATTTATTTTTCTATTTTCTTTTATGTTTATGTTGGCATTTCACCCATCTGTAAATAGAAAATCTTTCATTTTGAAAGTTGTTTCCAACTTAGATTAACTGTCCATGAAATTTATAAATTAGAGTTCCGTGAATAACTTTTTTTTTAACCGTGTTCCACATACCCCTTATATTTTGCACGTTTTTGTTCATTAAATTGAAAGATGACTGTAGGGACCAATACAAATAAGATGGGAACAGTTATTCATTAGCTTGCATTAGTTCTACTGCCACATTGCTTTTCTTCCCTACTCAATTCTTCTCTTGACTTCCTTAAACCTTATGGGGAGGAAAGAACGTGCCCAGACTGAAGCAAGGCACTTTTTAAGGGATTCTTAAAGAAAAAGACCCATATATCAAGTTTACCTTTCTGGTTTCTGAATCTTTTTCTTGCCTGTATTTCTTTTAGCTCTTCCCAGTCACCTTCAGATGTCCTTACTAATTGAAAAGGGAATTCCTGAGGTAAAGTGGCAGGTTAAGACTTCTGTTTCTCTATCCCAACGATCCTTCTTTTCACTGATTTATTTTAATATGAAAATGTGTGCATGGCAAGAGAACTGCCTGAGTACTCTGCAGAAGTTACTGCCCCAGAGGCTCAGAAGTCTTATTCCTGCGCAGATTTTATTTCCAGTTTACTTCAGCTGGAAAGGAGTTTGTAGAAAGGATATTGCACTTGCAGGAAGTACCTTATAAATTGGTGTGATGATAGCAAAGTAAAGTGAAGTGAATTACAGTGAAGAATTTTTTCCTAATATCCAACCTGAGCCCCCTCTGCTGCAACTTGAGGCCATTTCCTCTTGTCCCCCTATTGTCCAGGTGTCAAGCTGACTGACATCTTTAAGATTTAATTTGAATAAAAAGGGATATTTTTTTTCTGTGAACTTGTTTGTTTTTACAGTTCTCACATGACATCTCCTTTGGGCATGTTTTAGGTAGTGTTTATTTTGGTGGCATATGTCTTCTCAAATATGGAGGCATAGTAGAGAGAGATGCCCAGAGATCCAATCTATTTCTCTTTTTAAAATCCAAGTGCTGAAAAGAAAAGCAGTGAGTACTGGCCTGGTGTACATGGTACATGTTTTGCAGCAGGACCATCCAGTTGTATGGAATAATGTCACTGTGATTCCACTTGCTAAACCTGGTTCCTGGGATAGCTGCAGGTGCTGCCTAAGGAGAACTTAATGTATTCCAGAAAGGGGAGTTCATGGCAGTGTGCACTCTGCTTATTTGGTCTTTTTGCTACCTCAGAAAAGCACTGTATAAGTACATTTCTTTGAAGTGTTTGCAAGGTTATTGTAACTGCAAAGTTAAAATATAGAGTATTACCTTTGAATGTGCAAGAGGTGTAAAGCACTGCCCTTAGTGTCATAAATATACAATGAGAAAATACCTGGTTTTTATGTTCCGTGACAGCACTGCAATAAAACTTCCTCCTGTAATGAGTGAGGAACACGTTTCATAGAGCTGAACTTTAAAACAAAAACTTTATTGCTGGAGCTGCTGTTATTTTCTAGAGTGAACTACATTGTGAGAAATCCAATCTCTTTGCCACCTTTTTGTGAATTAACATTGTGGGTCATTTTAATTCTTACATAATTTTTGTACTTATATCTGCTTAGGAGCCAAATGGGATGAAAGTGTGATTCATTAGTGCTCTCAAGTATGAGAATCAAAAGGTGCTCAGAATTTAAATGGGAGCTCGCTAAATATTGCACATAATTAATCTCATGTGAATGCCAGAACCTAAGGAGTTTCAATGTGTTAATTATACATAAAACATCTTTTAGTAAATGTCAGGTGACCCAGATGTTGCTGCATCTTGAACAACCTCAGGATTGAGATCGCTCAGAAAGACCAGAAACTTGTAGAGGAAATTTGCACCTCAGCACTAAGAGAAGAGAAAGGTTTTTTGATGCTGCTTTTCCTAAAAGGTGCAAACATTCCATGTTTTCTGGAGTTCCAGACTCCTGTGGGTTGCACTGTGCCTGTGTCTGATGGCAGCTCTTCTCCCTGCAGCTCCAGAAGTGCCAGAGGAATGGAATGACTTTCTGCCTGAGCCAAACACTTCAGCCTCTCATTCTGGGAGCTGCTGAAGTTGGCATTTCTTGGTCGTTTGGTTTTGGGTTACGTGGGCTCAGGTGTGCTTTTGCATGCAATTCACATCATTCCCTTCATTTCCAAGCTGCAGGAATATACTTTGATCTGGAGACATTGCTGCAAATTCAGCAGAAGGAATTGTTCCCTGTGAGGGTGCGGAGGCCCTGGCACAGGTTGCCCAGAGAAGCTGTGGCTGCCCCTGGATCCCTGAGAGTGTCCAAGGCCAGGTTGGATCAACCTGGGCTGGTGGAAGGTGTCCCTGCCCATGGCAGGGGGTGGAATGGGATGAGCTTTAAGGTCCCTCCCAGCCCAAACCAGTCTGGGATTCTATAAATAAGCTCTCCTAACCTCAGTGTAGTTTTCCATCGCCTCTTAAGGGCTTATCTTCTGAGGAGATCCTTGAAGGCTGTGGAGCCTGGAGGTCCACTGTCATCTCACAACAACATGCTGTTGCTTTGCAAAGCTTTGAAAAAGAGTAAGAAAAAAATCATTACTTCCTTTATATCCTTCAGGCAGTAAAATTCAATTTTGTTTCTCCTGTTGAGAGTATTATGCCTGAGCTGGAAAAAACTTTGTTTGTTCTAAAATGAAAATGATCAGAGCTTACAGAGGTTCTTCACTTGACTTTTTAAAGACTGTGTGTTTTACAAACCTCTGGAGTAAAAAAGAACATCTGTGAAAGTAAAGGTGCAAGCAATGATCTGCTTGCAGTATATTCACAATTACAAGGTGAGAAATCTCGTGGAGTCAGTGACTGTATTGAAACTCTTGAAAATGCAGTTCACTCCTCAGAAACATTGTTTAATTTTAACCTTTTCCTGCTGCAGAGCTTTGCAGGAAAATCATGTGGAGTTGCTGATGAATGAGACATAATGAACCTGAGAGAATGGATTTTAATCCTTGAAAAAAACCCACCAAAACTTTGGGTATTTGATATCTAGAGGTATTTTACATTGATTGTTTTGTAATGTAATGTGTGTGCCTTAGAAGTTGTATGTGTATATATATAAAATAAACATTATTGCAGTTTTAAGCTACACTTATGTAATTATTACATCTCATGGTGCTGGAGAAAATTTAGAAAAAATATCACAGACTATTCTTGTTGTACAGAAAAGCATTTCATGGCATGAAGCAAGAACTCCAGGGAAGGAAACAGATTCTCCCTTAGGCTCCCACCTTGACCCTCACATTGCCACGACAAGGAGCAGTAAAGCTGCTCCACAAGGTCCCTGCTGAGACCAGGAAAGAGCCAGAAACATCTGGCAGAAAATGAAATCTGGATTTCTGCATCTGCCTACTGCCCTTGCCAAGCTATGCCACGTGAAGGCTGGAAATTGCCTTTAGGAGTTGAAGTTTTTTGGTGTTTTTAATAAAAAAGCTGAACATTTTAAATTTTTTTTTAGAGAAAGAAATTACACCATTGCAGAAAGACTCAATATCAAGCTAATCCTTAAAATTATAGAGGTCACAGTGCAGTTTAGTTTTAAATTCTAGTGCCATTTGGGGGAAAAGCTTGTTTCTCCAGTTCTGGGCATAGTGGGATCCTTCTGGGATGGCGCAGAGACTGAGGAAAGAGGAATCGAGTGCTGACATTGGATTTCAGTTGAAGCTGAAGTACTTCTAGATTTAATATCCCTCAGTACCTTCAAGGTGGTATTAACATCTGTGTTCAAAGAGTCCTTTTCCTGAAGCAGAAATTTTAGGACTTTAATTTCTCGCACTGTTTTTGGACACCTTTAATTCTTTTCCCTGATCACCCACCTCTCCCTATGGCTGATGAGGTGTTCCTGAGTAAGATGGAACTTTTCTGTGCTCCTCTGCAGCTGCTCCTGCAACACTCACGTTTCCACCCCAGGTGTGTTGAGGTTTAGGCACCCCAGAGAGGTCTGGTTCCATCCATCACATGATAGAAATATATATCTCCTGCTGTGACAATCCCAAAATCTACAGCTCTCGCTCACACAGTAATTCTTGGCCCTGTTTCTTATGTTAATGCAGAAGACTGTTCTAAGGAAACCCTTCCTGCATAGTAACTTGTCCCAATTTTTCTCCTCCCATACCATGTCACACTAGGAAGTTTTTCAGTTCAGAAGTAAAAACAAAAGCTGTGAAATTCAGGGACTTTATTTGTTAAATATAAAAGTGCTGCTATTAAAATAGCTGCCAGCAACAATGTTTCATATTTGTTTTGTGGTACTTAATTTAATTAACATGCATAAATTAGATCTTAATAGAATTATTAAAAAAAAGGCAAACAACAACAAAAGTGTGGATCTGGCACTTGAGGACAAGCTTTAGTGGTGAACATGGTGGTTGTGCTGGGTTGACCTTGGTTGGACTTGATGATCTTAAAGGTCTTTTCCAGCCTTGATGATTCTGTGACCCTATAATGGCTTTGTGGACACAAAGGCATTTTCTAGTGGATGTACATCTATATTTTCAGTTCAAATACCTTCACATATATGCTTCCCATAGTCCTGTTCCACATTCCCTTTCCAAGCAGTTCACAACTGTCCATGAGTTTTCAGGAGTGGTTGGAGATGTTTGTCATGACCCTGTGCCGCTGCAATTGTTCTGAAAGCAGCAGCTGCTGGTTAAGAAAAGGTAAATAAAATCTTGCTCGTAGAGTACTTGTAGTTATTACAGCGTTTTTCACTAAGTAGAAGTTAAATTTATTCTTTAGAAGCAAAATATAAACTAAAAAGCAAACAAAAACCCCTAATCAAGACACCCAGAAGGTTTATGCTTTTTACTTGACACTGTTATGTTTTGCTCTGCTACAGCATTCTCTGGAGACATAATACTCCTGTTCCTTGGGAATGGCACATGGATTTCAGGGCTGCAGCTACCTTGAGTAAGCTTTGTTCCTTCCTTTGGCTCTACTGAATATTCAGAGGAAGTGTAAAGGTCTAGACACAGAATTTTTTACCCTAATGGTGTTTTCTGCTGCTGAAGGTGCATGTGTGACTGGGAGCTATTGCTGCTGTGGCACAGAAATAGGTGTTACATTAATTAGCTGGTTCCACAACTTCATGAGAGGGTTGGGAACAAATGCTGCCTCCCCCCGTGCTGCCTTTTAAAATTGGTTGCAATAACTGTAAGTCAGGAGCTGAGTCAATACTTCTTTTCTTTTTTTCTGTTTTCTGCTGCTGAAGGGAGCTCTTTACTTTGAATAAATCACCCAATAAAGCAAGGAAATTTCCATAATCCTTCTCCTGTCCCCCAAACAAAAGGAAAAGGTAGGATTGTTCTGCATCTTCTCCGTAAAAAACCAATCAAACATGCCAGCAGTGCTGCCTTGATGGAAATCAGGAGGCACATAAGGTTTTCTGGTACTGGTCTAGACAGGGCTGGAATTTGCAGCAACCAAGGTTTTGTACAGTCCTAAGTAAAGTGCCCTTAGCAGTTTCTGATGGGGTACATGAGCTTTTGAAGGGTCCAAGCAGCATGAGAAAGGAATTTATAGATTATGAAATCTAATGAAATAAAAATAATCAGCAGAATAGAGAGAAAAAAAGACAGGACTGAAAATCGGTGGGTGAGGAGGGAACAAAGATGCTGCAAAAAGAAAGTCCTGAAATTACTTTCTTTCTGAAATTGAAGTGATGCATGGGCAAATTCTTTTAAAAGGTGCTTGTCCCTTATTATGTGGATATTTACTGTTTAGTTTTTTAAAATATTAATAGATTAGACATGTTTGTTTCCATCCTGAATTTTGCACTGGAGTGTTTGGTTTGGATGTCCTGCTTTACTCTGACCCTACTTAGTGTCTCTAAGATTCACCCTTCTTCAGTCTTTACAACTTTAAATTAATTGGGGCAGATTCTGAGTGTAGCCTGGCTGGATGTCCATGAGGTGTGGCTTGAATTGCTCCATGGCCATCACACAAACCAGTACTGTTGCACTAATAACAGAGGAGTCATTTGATCACTGATGTGGTTTTACTTACTTTGTACAAAGTGAGCCTCTTGCTTTTCATGGTCTCTTCCTTTTGATATACTTTAAGGTTTTCTTGAAGCCAATGAATAGTTGTATATTCCATATAGTAAAAGGGCTCTTTTATTCTTCTGTATTCTGCCTTGCCAGGGTGTGTGTGATTTTTGTGGATTTGCAGCAATAACCCTTCTCTGTGTTTGTGTCCTGTTATCTGAACTGAGCTGTGTCACAGAGAAAGCTCTCGAGGCCAACTGCCTGTGTTTTGTGGATAAGGAAATGCTTTGCATTTTCTTGCCTGTGTAAGTCCAGCCCAGGAATTCTTTCAGCTTGATTCTTTAGTGAAGAAGTGCAGAAAACAAAGGGGTGTGTGGCCTCCTTTTTCTAGCATTTGACAACTCTCTCTTCCAGGAATATCCAGGTTTGATTGTTTGACCATGAATGTATAACTTGGCTGCTGGGAATAATTGTATTTCCTGCTGAAAGCTGGGAAATACAAACAGATTGACTCTCTGGGAGTGCAGGTCATTATCAAATGGAAGGATTGAGTGTGAATCCACAGTAGAGGTTGTTACACTCAATGGCAGCTGCTGCTTCTCTGCTGACTGATTTAATACCATAGAATCCCAGAATGCTTTGGTTTGGAAGTGACCTTAAAGCTCATCCCATCCCACCCCTGCCATGGGCAGGGACACCTTCCACCAGCCCAGGTTGCTCCAAGCCCCGTCCAACCTGGCCTTGGACACTTCCAGGGATCCAGGGGCAGCCACAGCTTCTCTGGGCAACGTGGGCCTCCCCACCCTCCCAGGGAAGAATTCCTTCCCAATATCCCATCTAACCCTGCCCTCCTTCATCCTAAGGCCGTTAAGGTCCTTTGCTGTACTGCAGTTTGTGAGTGTTGGCACTGCTGCACACCTGGCCAACCCAGGTGGGCTGTGTCAAACCTTTCATGGTTTTTCACAGTGCTGTCCATAGATTGTATTGTCTGTAGATTCTGTTCCAACATGAGGCCCTCAGACTGGAGAGGCCATCAGGCATCTGCCCTTTCCAGCAAGCTGTGCCGGATAATCCTCCTGCACATTAATCAGGATGATCTTAAATTGAGCAGGTCATTTTGTTCCTGTGTTCCCTACAGCGAGGCTGCTCTGAACATCCTGCCTCAATCTGCTTGTGGCTCTTTTAGACACATTTATAATGCTGCCCAGAAGCTTCCTTTTGCTCAGCTCCGTTTATGTTTGCCCTTCACACAGTTGGTGTGTGTGGAGAGCAGCAATACAGTCTCTTGGCCTTCATTTTATCAGATTTAAGAAGTTAAGCCCATCCTGCCTTGTTTTATTAAACACTCTCTAGGCATTTCCCACTCCCTGACTTTGTATACTCCTCTTCACCCCCTGTGCACTCCAAAAAAGATTAATTTCAAGTACAGAGACCAGACAAGAGGTCGCACTGAAGATCAGAACTCACGTGTTACTCCTCAGGATCTCAGCAGTCCTCTGGCTCTACCTGAAACCAGACAAATGGACTTTGCAAAATGGAATAGAGAAGCTGAGGACTAAGCAAAGAATTTCAAGTGGCTCACGTGTAAGGAATTTGGGAAAATGAGGCATTACATTCTAAATTCACATATGCAGTTGGTGTGTCTTGGTATGTATGTGAGGTAACATATGAGTATTTCTGACATCTGATCTATGAGTCAATATGTTTTATTATAACGAATTAAGCACCATATTGAAGTGTTGAGCAAGATCCAGAACCAGCTGAAGCTGTTCTGCTCAGGTTTTACTTTATCTACAAAATAATTTGATCATATTTATGGATTATATTAGATTTGGGTTTGTGTGATTTTTTTCAATCAGTGGTAGATTTTCTGTGATCTGATGTTTCTGGGCTAGGCAGTCACCTGCTAAGTTTTCAGCAGACATTTGAAATGTGCCAAGACAAGACTCACTTTCCTCATCTCCTGATGTCACAGAGTTTTCAACTTTCCTCTGGCACAATAAGCATTCAAACATCCTACAGTCATGTTTCCATCTGACATTTGTGGATACTTCTGCAGATGATATTATTCAGTCTGTCTTCTTGTCTGTCACTGCAAGCACTTCAGACAGTGAGTGCTCCCAAGCTCAGTACAGCATTTTTTTCCTTGGCTTTGCCAGAAAGGATTCTACTGCTGCTCCATGGATCTGGCACCAGGGTTGTGGTGAACCTCCATGTGCATGTCCTGGGTCAGAATTTAACCTTCTGCTGGGCTCTCTTGAGGCATGCTTTGAACTGGTGCACTTCTGCCTGGTGTGTATTATCATGGAATCTCACAATGGTTTGGGTTGGAAGGATCTTAAAGCCCATCCCATCCCACCCTCACCATGGGCAGGGGCACCTTCCACCAGCCCAGGTTGCTCCAAGCCCCCTCCAACCTGGCCTTGGACACTTCCAGGGATGGGGAATCCACTGTGCCACATCCTGAAAGGTACCACACAGGGAAGAATTCCTTCCCAATACCCAGTGTAACTCTGCCCTGTGGCAGTGCGAAGTCATCCCCCCTTGTCCTGTCGCTGTCTGCCCGTAAAAAACATCCCTCTCCTGTCTTTTTCTAGGCCCCCAAAATCAGAGGTTTGATCATAAATGTAGCCTTTCTCCAGTGTCTCTGGTATAAATCACATGTTGTAACACAAAATACATTTTGCAGCATTTTTTTTTTAGTTAGGAGAGTGGAGCCTTCAGAAGGTGTGATGGGTTGGTCAGTGTGTAGTTTGCTGTTGTAAAGAGAATTCCATTTCCTCATGTTTCTGGCTCAGTGTGCTGCTCTGCTGCTGCTGCTGAGCACTGCACAAGAGCTCAGGAGAGGTGACTCCTTTAGCAGGGCAGTTTCTTAGTGTTGTGCAGTGAATAAAATCAAGCATCCTATTCTAAAGGACAAAATTTATTAGGTTGATCCATAACCTGGTTTTGTCCAACCTGTAAAATTTTCTGAGGAGGAGATCCTGTTGAAAAGGTATTGTGCAGTCATACGTTGTATCACAGAAAACATACCCAAAGGGGCCCAAATAAGGTTGTAGGAGGAGCCTTTTTCTGACAGTTCTTCTCAGGGGTTGATATTTTAGCCTAATTTGTGCTTTCTTAAGCCATGTAAGTGCTCAGAATTAACTTCACTGTTTTAATATTCGTCACTAAATGCATCTAGAGAACTCGGTAATGTTTTTGTACTTAGTAAAAGGGCAAAGTGGATTAGTAAATTTAGTTCAGTTTCAGTGTTTTAAGTACAATTTTGTTTTACTTACTTGTGTCATATAATCCAAAACAGTGCACTAGGTTTAACAGCTTTGATGAAAATCATCCTCAATCAAAATTTGTGATTATTGGTTAAATTCTGCACTGGGCTCCAATGAGAAATTTGCCATCCTGTTCAAGAATTTTTATGCTGAAATTTAAAATCACAGAATCCCAGAGAGGTTTGGGTTGGAAGGGACCTTAAAGCTCATCCCATTCCACCCCCTGCCATGGGCAGGGACACCTCCCACCAGCCCAGGTTGCTCCAAGCCCCGTCCAACCTGGCCTTGGACACTTCCAGGGATCCAGGGGCAGCCACAGCTTCTCTGGGCACCCTGTGCCAGGGTCTCCCCACCCTCACAGGGAACAATTTATTCCTGACATCTAATCTAAACCCTTGTTATCTGACTTTATTACTGAAACATGGTTGCTCAAGCAAATTTTATTTAGCCAGGCTTTACAGGTGGTGCTGTTTTGTGCTTTGTGAGCAGTGGTTGGCACTGAAGTGTAGTCCCAGGGCTGCCATGGGTTGCCTTTAAAACAATCTAAGATAATCTGGTTTAATATGGATATTCTGTAGGATCTGGGTCCTGTTTTCCAGACCTCCTGCATGGCCAGTTATGCCTTATTGGAAACTGGTAGAGATGATTAATGCTTAAATACATTTATTTTTAAATGTATTGCTTGGATTTGAATGTGGGTTAAATTGGAACCTTGCCCCCAATAGTGTCTATGGCAAAAATTCAGTACCTTAAATGGCTTATTATTTTTAACTTGTTACATAGAAACTTTTCCCATATGTTGGTAATTATCACTAAAATCACTACTTTAATGACTTTTGCTAAAATACTGTTTCACTTAAATAATTTTCATATTGTGTTAATTCATGTTCCAAGCTAAGACTTTTTGAACCATGTGATTCCCTCTAGACAATGTCTTTAAAAATGTTCTCAGCTGTTGTTTTTTCATGTGTGATTTTTTTTTTTCCTAGTGTGTGATTTTTCTGAGTTTGGTTTTTGGTTTTAATTTTCTTACTCTTCAGCACCAGAGTGGCATTGATCTGAAAAAAATCAAATTACTCAATACCAACCCTTCCCTTTTTGCAAACAGGTGCCAAAGCCCTCTTTGAGGAAGAGTGTGTGTAAATAGAACCAAGAGAGCTGCTGTGTGTCCCACACTTTCTGGGTGTAGTTTCAAAAGCAGTTTTCCAGTCACATATATGAGAATGGCTTAAGCTAAATTATTCCAAGAATTTTCTAATATTAAAGTCTGTGTTGGCCTCCCTGGTTTTACCCACCTGACAAAGAGTTTTTTCCCCCAAAACTGAAGGTGACCACACTTTCTGTGAGCATCTGTTTTTGTTGTTGCTGTTTTTGTTCTGCTGCCAAGTTCTAAGGTAGAGATGGTTCTTCACAGTTGAATGGTGGAATTCCAAAGAAAAGCCTTGTCTGTTCTTAAAGGCACAGAGAAGACAACAGCTTCCCTGAGCCCTTTTTCAAAACAACAGAGAAGAAACTAGAAACTTTTGGGGTGAAATGTGCTCTGCAACGTAAGAATTGGCTACAACCACTTGGGTTTCTTTTTCCAGAAGTCAGTGTCCAGAATTCTGTGTGAAGAACTTGGGAACTGATTAAGGATATGCTGCTATCTTCATCCTGCTATCAGTCACCACTGTATCTTAAAACATTTTGTCTAATTTAGCATACTAAAAGGAGATATATTTATTCTGTTTACTGTGAAGAATAGAAAGGAAATGAAAGATCTCTTGAAAGATTTTTGGCCCTGTCTAATTTCTCCTATTTCTGCCAAGAGTTAAAGAAATAATAACAGTAAAGCTGCTGCAATGATACACAGATCTTATCTCAAGCATGACTGTTACATTGGTTTTGGATTAGCAATATTAGATACGTAGGGACTCATGGCTGTGTAAATTGCTTGGATTATGTCTGTCCTTTGTGGAAACAAAATTGCTCAGTTTAAGTCCAGTTGTGAATAATAAAAGAGTGTAAAATCTCAGTCATCTTTAAGGAGCTGCAGTGCTGATCAGGACTCTGTGTGTGCCTCTACCTCATTTACTGGGTTAGAGAAGGGCAATCACAGAATCCCAGAATGGGTTGGGTTGGAAGGATCTTAAAGCTCATCCAGTGCCACCCCCTGCCATGGGCAGGGACACCTTCCACCAGCCCAAGTTGCTCCAAGCCCCGTCCAACCTGGCCTTGGACACTTCCAGGGATCCAGGGGCAGCCACAGCTTCTCTGGGCAACCTGGGCCAGGGCCTCCCCACCCTCACAGGGGACAATTCCTTCCCAATAACCCATCTAACCCTGCCCTGTGGCAGTGGGAAGCCATTCCCCCTTGTGCTGTTGCTGTCTGCCCAGATAAAAAGCCCCCATGAGGTGGGAACCTTCCCTGATGGGTAACAGCTGAGCTTCTTGATGGTGTAAGAATTCACTTTTTAGTGATCCCTGGCTTTCATCATTCACCTCCTCTGCGGGAGGAAACGATCCACGTGAGGCAATAAACAGAATTGCTGTTGAGATCTGTGAATTTCTATATAAATTGATACCAGTTATTCTCAGTAATTTAAAGATCTGCCTCAAATTTTTTGGACTTTCAGGGATCCTTGAGTGTTTGCCTCTAAGTATTTGAGTTTAGGACCATGTCTGTAATCGTGTCTATAATGTATAATCATGTGAGCTTCTTCCTTCCAGCACTTTGGTTTTGTTTGGTTTTTTTAATGCTTATGTTGAAAACTTAGGAAAATTGGTATCTACATATTATAATTAACAATCAGATCCTAAATTCAGTCTGCATCATGCTGCAAAATTGATACCAGAAAGTCACCTCTAATGATGGGGGAGTACTTCTGGCACAATTATGTAGCTTCAGGCACAGAGGAAAACCCCTTCATTAGCCTGGAGAAAATAAGTTGCTGTGTCTGAGTCTTTGCAAGGTGCTTAGTTTGACTACTTGTCTCTGGCTGCAGGTGCCAGTAATGCTGAAAAAACACATGTTGTAGAAAATTTTCAAATTTTTAGTAAGAAATAATAAGAGAAAGACTAAATTATTTCCTTAATTCACTTTTATTTTTTTTTTTCCTCTGTGATGTTAATATATAAGTATTGGTTCACCTTTGAACATCAAATTTGCCTCTTAGCAGTGATGGCTGAGCTTACTTCCCTTATCTCTTCTTTAAATAATTGTAGTAGTTATTCATGTTTGATTGTTAACAGTGGAACACACTGATTTCAGAGATGCTGTTGGCCTGTCTGATGACTTTTTTATTTCAGTACACATTTTGTTTATCACCACATCAATGACATTCCTCAGCTCTTGCAATCCTTTAAGACTGGGGCTCAGTTTTAAGAATTCAAACAAATACTGCCCTTTTTAGGGTTATTTTCCTCGTTTAAATCCGTGCAGAGCAAGGTAGGAATACTCATCAATTCAGAGCTTCCCGTCAAGTTTTATACACACTGCTTAAAGCATAAGTCAGTTAGAAATTCATCATTCAGAAATCATTGCCACTTAAAGGAATGTATATCCTTTCTATGGGCTAAACATGAAAAGCCCTGAAGGAAAGCAGATGCTTTTGGAAGGGCTTGATTAGATACCTGGGCTTGCAGCATGAGATGTTCTCTAAAATCACTCCTGTAACAGAGAGTTTTACAAATACCTTCAGACTTCTTGATCATGAACAGCTTTAAGGTAGTCTGATAATCCAAACTGGCTGCTATGCCCATTTTTTTTATCCCTGCCATGTTTTTTTGTACACTAGAGTGATAGTTGTGGTTATTTTTTATGACCATTATGTATATAGCTGTTTATGTTTTTATGTTTATTTTATTTATCTCTCTCAGCCCAGTGAGATAAATGAAGGCTGTTAGGAAGAGCAAATACAGATGGCAGTGACCAGCTTTAAGGCATCTCTGGATCCAGCACTTTATGGGAGTGAAGGGAAATAGGGGAGCTTTGGGACATTCCTTTCCTGGAATACACCACCAACACACCTGCCAAGAATCAAGGGGATTTTTAGCCACCTGACCAGTTTCTGGGTCTG
The DNA here is from genome assembly GCA_013397135.1 of Pachyramphus minor. Lineage (NCBI taxonomy): Eukaryota > Metazoa > Chordata > Aves > Passeriformes > Tyrannidae > Pachyramphus > Pachyramphus minor. The sequence goes on along the minus strand of VYXB01004354.1, from coordinate 104,969 downwards.
CTTACCAGAACATTTGGGGTGGAGATCCACTGAAGGACCTCACTGTTCATCCCATATTAAGGTGATTCTTGAGCTTTCCAGGTGGGTGTCACCCTCTGTGACCAGATCCTGTCCTGATGATCTAACTCCCTTATTACATGGCCAGGTCACACTAGGAAAGAGAGCAGAAAATCAGTCCTTGGCCACTGGATCTGTTAGAACCACAGTGAGTGCCAGAGTGATGAAAAGATCAGAAGAAATGCTGGATTTGAGGCACAGGAATCTTGCTTGGTGTGGGATAAAGGTCAGGCCCCAGTGTCTGTAGTGATGGTGGAGGGAGCTGCTGAGGTACCTGAAGGTGGAGCTGCCCCCCAGCAGGACCTGGACAGGCTGCAGAGCTGGGTGGAGAGAAACATAATGGTGTTCAACAAAGGCAGATGCAGGGTCCTGCTCCTGGGGAGGGATGACCCCCAGTGCCAGCACAGGTTGGGTGTGACCTGCTAGAGACCAGCTCTGTGGAGAGGGACCTGGCAGTGTTGCTGGGTGACACACTGACCATGTGGCCGTGTGCCATGGGGGCAGGAAGGGCAATGGGATCCTGGACTGCATGAATGAGGAAGAGCATTGGCAGCAGACCCTGCCCCTCTGCCCAGCCCTGGGCAGGCACATCTGCAGGGCTGGGCCCAGCTCTGGCTCCTCAGCACAGCAGGGACAGGGAGCTCCTGGAGCGGGGCCAGCGCAGGCTGCGGAGATGCCGAAGGGATGGAGCAGCTCTGGGAGCAGGAGAGGCTGAGGGAGCTGGGGCTGGATAGTCCAGGGAAAACTGAGAGGGGATCTCATCAACCCCTATAAATATCTCAAAGGGGGTGCCAACAGGATGGAGCCAGACTCTCTTCATTGGTGCCCTGCAACAGGACGAGGAGCAATGGCCATAAACTAAAACACAGCAAGTTCCACCTCAACATGGGGAAGAACTTCCTTCCATGGAGGTGGCAGAGCACTGAACAGCTGCCCAGGAGGGTGTGGAATCTCTTTCTCTGGAAACATTCCAAACCCACCTGGATACATTCCTGTGTCACCTGCTCCAGGTGAGCCTTCCTTGGCAGGGGGGTTGGACTGGATCATCTCCAGAGGTCCCTTCCAACCCCGTCAATTCTGAGACTCCGTGAATATTTATAGTGCCTGCTGGTGCCCTTCTGGTGGGCTGTGTATAATGCAGATCTAGTGCTTTTTTGGCTAATACTGTAGTGCCTCATGCAGTTTGGGAATCCCTCTTCCAGGTGCTTTTCACCTGCTGGGAGCAGTAGCATTAATCCTTGCCTAAGAGGGATGAGCAGGAACTGGAACAGTTTCCTCAGGTGATTGCAGTGTGTTCTTGGAAATTGTCTTGGCACCCAACCATTTCAGGCTCAGGACACTGGAAATTATTCATAAAGCCACCTCCCATCAGTGACAAGCTTCACCAGCAGCTTTATTTAGAGAAGGGGCTCGTTCTCCAGTTTGCAGGGTGAGAAGTGGAAGCAGCAGCATCCTGGGTCATCTCTGCACCCTCAGGGCTGACAAGTCCTGCTTTCAACATCATGTAATTACTGCTTGGGAGTTGAATTACTTAGTGTTCTGTATTTCATACCCAGTGAAGGGATGAATTTTATTTACTGCCTCGAGAGCTGGCTATTTCATGTGTGAATAGGTATATATTCATGGAGAGAGCTTTTCAGTTCCTGCCCTTGTGCTGCCAAGATTTGTTTCCTCTATCCAAGGAATCGATTATCTTTCTTGAGAAAGGGGAAGCCATAGAAGCTGTGCTTGAAGGATGTAAAAAGTTTTGGGTTTGTTTTTTTTTTTTGTTAAGTTTCTAATCTCATGTGCCATGAAAACAGTTTTATTATAAAATGCCACATTGCCTTATCCCCTCTTACAATTTCACTCCTCACAGGCCATTCTGAATCACATGTTCTTCACAAAGCTGGGAACAATGGGAGAAAGGAGTCTGCTGGGTTTTAGTCCTTCAGTGATTTGTAAAATCTCTCAGTCACATTAGTTTAAGTAGACACTACAAAAAAGTTAAAAGAAGCTCTGTGCTAAGCTCTGTGCTAAGTGATGCTGGTCTGGGGAAAGCGCTGGGTTTAATTCCTAATCTATTTTGTTTCCTACAGGGCTTTAATGTTATTATTTGTAGCTAGAAATACATGGTTGACCTAAAATAGACATATTGTAATCTTATTAGGAAAAAAGCTTCAATATTTATGGTCTTGCATTGATTGGGTGCTTAGTTTTAAACACTGACTTAGGTGACTTTACAGGAGTGAACAATGGCAAGAGCTAAAGGAAGGAAAGACAACCCTGAGGCCCCCACACTACCTGCAGTGTAGGTTCTCAGAATGTTAATTTTATTATGCAGCAAAAATGAACTACAACTATGAAAAATACACCAAATTTCTATTGGATCCTTTTTTTTTTTGCCCTAGTTAATTAATGAAGTTTTGCTTTTAGTTTGAAACTGTTTTTTTTTAATTTAGCTTTAAGTGTGGTTGTATTTTGGTGAATTTTGGTTTTGCTTTGTTTGTGTGGGTTTTTTTGTGGTTGCTTGGTTTTTGTCATCATGAAAGAAACCCCTTTTTTAAAGTAATAAGAAGGAGAAGCCATTTCAATAAAATGATTTTTATTATATGTATTCAGTAGGATGACTTTTACCTTTTTGATTGTTTTATCAGCAGGGCGGGGTGGGTTTTTTGTTTGTGTTTGGGTTTTTTGTGTGTGTGTTTTTGTTTGTTTTGGGTTTTTTGTTTTGTTTTGTTTTTTATTTTATTTTTAGTTTTTGAAAACACAGCCATATCTGTTGAAAACAAATTAGAGTTGAAGGTCAGAGTGTCAGTTCTGTTGGAGTTGTTATGAGCCTTTTTTAAGAGCTGAATCTCAGCTGCATTTAGAATCACAAGAAGCAAAATCTAGTTGGAGGAGCCAAGTCAAGCTGCTGGTTAAATTTCCAGGTTGCCCTGTGTGGGGTCAGGAGGGATGATCCCCATGAGTCCCCCTGGCAACCCTGGATTCTGTGATTTTAGAATGAAATTTTACAACTGTTACCAAAACAAACAGTTTCATTTGCTTCAAATTCACTTTAGGGATTTGGTTTTGGTTTTCTTTTTTTACTGTAAATCACAATACATTGAAAAGAAAACTTGTCATTCAGACTGAGATTTAGTTTGACCTGCTATGACCTGCGTAAATTTTTGGATGTTAAAGGGACTTCTCTCCCTTGTAGAAACCTGAGGCTTTCTCTGAGCATTAGAAGACAACGAGCAGCCCATGTGGGCCTCAACCTCCCTCCTGCTGTCATAAACACAGCTTAGTCTTTGACTCTCTGTTGTTTAAAAGAGACATCCAAGAAAAGTCACTCAGCTGGAACATGGGGGAATGGTGTTGTGTTGTCTCTATTAGTGCATGAAATCAGATATTGAAAAATCTGGCTGGTTTCTGTTGCTCTGGGTTTGGAATTAAATTGCTGCAGCTTATTTATGTGCAGAAATAAGGTCAGTAGATCATCAGGTGGCTAGAAGATTGTGTTTGACTTTCTCTGTTTGATCCCTGAAGGCCTTTGCTTCAATTGGACACACCCTTCTCCTTTTCTTGTGCAGAAAATACTCCTTCCTCCCTCCTCTGGTAAGAATAACTGAACAAATTGGAAAATCTAACCTGTGCTAGTAATAAATTAAAGATTTTAGAGATATCTTGGTTAATCAATATAATGTAGTTAGGTATGTTATTACTGAAAACTAGATCCAGTGACCCTTTATAGGTTTTAGGAACTGGAGTGGCAAATGAAAAGGAATACTGTTGGATTCCAGAGTAGTTTTGTGCAATTTCTTCCATGGTCTGTTTTTCCAAAAGTAATTCTGCACATTTGACTCTACATTTTACCCAAGTTTGCAAGTTACCAACCTGCTTATGTCTTGGGATGATGGAAAGCATCCTTTCTTACCTCTCCAAGCATGAGCCCAGGCACCTTACAAGAGAAAAAATAAAGCTCTCCAGGAGCCATGAGGTCTGGGTTGTCACAGTCACAGCTTGCTCTGCTCTTCCATTGTGACTGTTGATAGAATGCACCAAGTACAGCTCGTTGCCATTGGTGCACTGACATCAGCTTTGGGGTTGTGTGGCACCCTCCCACTCTGTGATGTTCATAGAATCATCAGGAAATCACAGACTGGTTTTACTTGGAAGGGATCTTAAAGCTCATCCCATTCCACCCCCTGCCATGGGCAGGGACACCTTCCCCCAGCCCAGGTTGCTCCAAGCCCCGTCCAACCTGGCCTTGGACACTTCCAGGGATCCAGGGGCAGCCACAGCTTCTCTGGGCAACCTGGGCCAGGGCCTCCCCACCCTCCCAGGGAACAATTCCTTCCCACTATCCCATCTAACCCTGCCCTCTGGCAGTGGGAAGCCATTCCCCCTTGTCCTGGCACTCCAGGTCCGTCTAAATCATCTCTCTCCATCTTTCTTGTCATCTCCTTCAGGCTCTGGAAGGCCACAGTTAGGTCACCTTGGACCTTTTCCAGGCTGAGCAATCCCATCTCTCCCAGCCTTTCCTCCCAGCAGAGCTGCTCCATCCCTCTGATCCCCTTGGTGCCTCCTCTGGACTCAATCCAACAGGTCATGGTATTGTGCTGCTGGAAAGCCTGGGTTTGCTGCCATAAGTGATGACAAAATAAGAAAAAAATGGCATTGTGCTGCAAGAACTGCACCAATTTTAGACTTGATAATTATTTAACATTTGTTTTAAAATTATGATTTTCACAGAAATTAAAAGTATGACATTAAAATTATAGATGAGCAGGTGAACTGTTATGCCACTTATGAAATATTAAAAATTAGCTTAATAATAATAATAAGCAACTTCACTATATTAATGCAAAATATTTTCATATCATTAAAAATTAAAAAACAATATAAAAGTTATTTTATCGTCTAGAAAAAAATCAAAATCTTAAATTTTTTAGAATTATTCCTTTGTTTTTAGATGAAATGTTGCCTACACAGTATCCTCAGAGCATTTCACTGATCTCAGAGAAAATACTGTGCAGAAAATATCATCAAGCTTGAAAGGAAATAGCCATTTGAGTTACTTTTCGTCTCTTTCCTCTGCACTTATTATTAAATTATTTTATTAATTGTCAGAAACAACTACAAAGCAGTGCTGCACAACTCCTGCTAATTTGAATTTCCTCAGAAACTGCATTGTTGTTTTCACTTGGAAAAAACCAAACTCTGTTTGCTAGAAATGGCGATGAGCTGCACAAATTAGAGTGATTGTCAAGGGAATGTTTTATAATTCATTGAAGGTGTACCATAATCTGGCTGTAGTTCAGTTTCCTTGTGTGGACTGTGAAAACATGTACCTTTCCTGCCCTTCTCAGGAACCAGGAGAATGAAGGTGTGTCCAGCCAGGAAGGTGTCAGGGATAAGAGAGCCACACACAAAAATATGTGATAATTTTTGGGGAAGTGAGATTATGTTTGTGTGCACACATTCTGAAGTCTGCTTTTTGTTCTTATTTTCTGCATTTGACGTTTCATGTGGGCTATCCCGGAGCACCAAGCTGCCCCTTGTAGCAAAGGGCTACAACAGGATGGCATCAGGAGTCATTTTGCTGCTGAGCAATCCCAGCTCTCCCAGCCTTTCCTCCCAGCAGAGCTGCTCCATCCCTCTGATCCCCTTGGGGCCTCCTCTGGACTCTCTCCAGCAGCTCCATGTCCTTGCTGTGCTGTTCCCAGGGCTGGAGCAGCTCTGCAGGGGGGTCTCCCCTGAGGGGCAGAGGGGCAGAATCCCCCCCTGCCCTGCTGCCCACGCTGGGGGATCAGCCCAGGGCACGGGGGGTTTCTGGGCCGGGGCAGTTCCAGCCTCTGCCCCACCAGTACCCCCAGGGCCTTCTCCCAGGGCTGCTCCATCTGCTCATCCCCAGCCTGGATTGATCCCAGGGGTTCTCCTGACCCAGACCTTATTAAACCTGCTGAGATTCCCAGGGGCCACTGCTCCAGCTTGTCCAGGTCCCCCTGGATGGCCCCGTCCTTCAGCTGTGTCACTGCACCCCCAGCTCGGTGCCACCCACAAACCTGCTGAGGAGGCATTATAACCTTGCTGTTTCCTGCTCTCTGGAGTTTTTACGGTATTTATTTGTTTTCTGTGATTGACTGTGACCAATCTTTTCCCCAAGCCATTCCTCTCCCATCACCCTGTGAACAGGTGCCGGTTGCTGAGGCAGGGCGGGCGGTGGGTGCCTCGCTGAGGTGGTGCAGGTGCTCCCTGCCCACTGGGGCAGAGCGGCTCTGGGGGTCTCAGGGGCACCACGGGGAGAGAACAGAGAGCTGAAGGGAAGGAGCTGCGAGGGGCACTGCAAAGTGAAATTTGAGTTTCCTTTCCATTGTTCCCTGAAGGGGAGCCTGGCGGGGGGGATGCCGGAGCAGCAGCAGCACAGGGGCAGGAGTGGGATGTGTGAGGGGAGGGAAGGGGCTGCCAAGGCAGGCTGGGGCTGCCTGTGCTGGGGACAGACAGAGGACCCCCAGGAGGTGGAGGGGGGCCAGGAGTGTGTGAGGAGCTGCTGCTGCCAGAGTTTTGGGTGCCCCACACCCCTGGGGACATGAGGCACCCGTGGGTGTGATGGGGTAGCTGAGAACCTGCTGTGTGAGGCCAAGTTTGGGCTGACAGAGATCTAAATAAAGTGCGAATTGTTTTGAATGACCCCCTCAAACTGCATCTGTTTAACCTGTTTAATACCCTCAAAGAAGGTAATCTCAAATTAAACGTCGGACCCTCATGTTACGTATTGCTTTTGGTTTGTTGCAGGCGTGTGTCTGACTTACATGTTTATATACTTATTTAATGTTTACACAAAAGCAAAAGAAACTTTGCTTCTTTTTTTCCTTACACAGGCCTCTTTATAAATGCAGCCATTGCTCTTCAGGGGCAACAGTATGAGCCTGCCATAACATTCCTACTTTGTCATACCCCTGGTTTTCCTTTAAAATTGCAGCCTAAGAAAAGCTAAATGATTGGGGTTGTGTGTGAATAAATAGAAGTTCTTTAGCCCTGGAAATCCTCATATCATTAATTCCCAGTTTCAGTGAGCTTTAGTCACGTACCTGCTTGTTCTCTGTGTGTGCTTTGCTTAATTCAAACTGTCCCAGTTACCACAATATTAAATATTGTCTCTGTGCTTATGAATGTATAAAATAATGGAAGAAATAGAATTATGACAGTGATACATGGATGTATTTTGGAAATCATACACAAGCACAAGTAACCATCAATCTAGTCATGCAACAGTTTTTAGATTTATTGAGCCTATGTACTGAAAATGTTAAATGGACTCATGTATTTTAAATCACCGAGTTTGAGCTGGCACAGCTGTGCTTGTTTTGTTGGTGTTGTGGTCAAATGACCTTAGGAAATACATATTTTGGAGTAAATTCCCTCTTGCTGAAATCAAGGCTTGAAGGATAGGTGGTAGAATACATTCGAGGGCATGTTGTAAATCAAACCAATTCTCTCTCTAGAAAGCTTTGATTTATGCATGTCAAATTAACTTTTCCAAACTTGCTGTAATTTATCTCAAACATGAGAATTCTCAGAAAAAGGAAAATGAAATGTATTTGCGCTGTGCACTCACGGTAAAATTTTTGACTCAGTATTAATCAACAACAATGTCTTCTAGGATGATGGGAACGTAATTCAGCAGATACCTTTGGAGCAGCAGTCGCTCTCTGAGCTGACAGAGGGACCTGAAAAAATGGTAAGAAAAAGTCTCCTTTTAACAGGATTTTGGGTTTTTTTTAATCCTCTACAGTAATAATGCAAAAATGTATGTTAGGAGTTTTGATGGCGAAGAACTGAACAGATAAAGCAGATAAAAAATAAATTGTTTAACTGGTATAATATTAAGAAAGTTAATGTGATGGTTTATTATCTGCAGAGGTATAAAGAATGTGTTGTTTCTTCTGTTCTGCATGTACAAAAAATAGCCCTACGATCTGGGATAGATTTATTATTCTGCATTGATTGCCTCATTCTGTTGGAGGACATTTCTGGCAGTAAAGTAGAAGACCTGTCACATCTATCATGATGTGTCGGAGATCTGTCAGGTCTGTGCCTCTTTTTTGAACTTTGCTGTTTCAGAAAAATGTAGCTGAGCATTATAGGCAGAAGTCTGACATTTCCAAGATGAAAATCAATCTTCTTTTATGTGGTGTTTCTCAAAGAAGACTTGCTTTGATTGCACAAGTAGTGGTTTCACATGTTGGAGGACACAACATGGACACCAAATAATTTGGGTAACAGATTTGACGGGTGTTCTGTAATGAAAATAAATTGAAGAAATGATCATAGAAGAGGTAGTGAAGTCAAGATAGCAGAACAAAATCGATCTGCTGTTGTCACAGCTATGAACTTAAAGGTGTTTCTTTCTGGTTCTTGCATTTTCTTGTATTTCTTTTTAAAGCTGGGGACTAACAAGGTAAATCCAACCCGTTGTGAATTACTATTCCATATTATGCCACATTTAGAGGGGAAAAAAAAGAAGAACTGTTAAAATGAATTGCTGGAAGTGTGAGAAACAATGAGATGTCCTAATGTATAGGAAAGGAGGTGAGATGGAACACATGGAACTTTAAAATTAATGTTAAAAAAATGTTTAAGCAATTAATTTAATTGTAAAATACTTTGAAACCAAGAGACCAGTTGTGCCAACACAGGTCCTTGTCCAGGTGATCAGCACCTGGGCTTTCACTTGTGCATTATGGTGTTACTAGAGGCAAAAAAGGCTACTTGTATGTTAGTGTCTGTGTCTAGAGACAGCAGAAGTGTGGGGAGAAGGGCACCATGGAGCCATAAACAGCCAGACAAGCACAGGTTGTAAGATGCTGGCAATGTCATGGTAAAATATTTTGGTGTTAGGTTGGTTCCCATGGCAGATGCCTGGAAATGATGAAGTGAATGAATGAGTGGTCTTGTTTCCTTTTTAGTTGTATTCAGGGAAATATTCATCAGAGAAATACATAAGTAAACTAATGTTGTGATACTCAGCTGTCCCGTCCCAATAGGGAGAACCATGGAAATTCCCATGCAGGAGCCGCTTTTGTTCTTGGGTGGAACCATGTGGGATGAAGAATTACCTCAATATGCACATGTCTGTGCTGGTGCTTTCAGCTGCCTTCTGATTTTGATAGAACTGTACCTTTGGTACAGACATGTGGCACAACTGAAGCAATATTCAGGTGGTCAAGTAGCACTAAGAAGAAGCAGCACAGGGAAATCCAAAGAACTAGTGGGCAGAATTTGGATTTACAGTCATCAGTCTCAGAAACAGGCATCAGCTGAGTGATCTCTGTTTGTAACAAATACATGACAGAGGTCCATATGAATGTAGCACTGAAATGTGATATAGTATTCATAAATTTTTTTGTAATCCACCCTGAGTAAAGACAATCATTGTATGAAAACGTCTCTTTCTTGTCTCATGTCAAGAGCATCCTGTGGACCTCGTGCCATCCACCTGTACTGATTGTACACTGAGGCACATGCTTCCACCAGCCTGCATAGCTCACAAAGCTAAGGAGTTTTTATTTTTAAATACTTTAAATATTTTTAAAGATCAGTTAAGATAATTAGTAGCTATTTATATCAAGAGGTTTTAGCTTGGTAGGTTCTCACTTTAGTCACTCAAATGTGCCCTGATTTTCTACACAGCTGATACTGTGTCAGCCACAAAATACTGCTTCAATTTTTTTAAGGAGTTTAGCAATTCATGAAATGCATAATTAAAGCAGGAGTAGTCTCCTATCTTTAGGTTTCTAACAATTATTTAATTCAGGACAACAACAAAAGTCCCTAGAACACACAAATAGTCTGAAGTTTAAATAAGATGCCATGTAAGGTGGATTGATAATTTCTCGTCCCTATATTTATTTTACTTTATAAGTTGTAAAAAGAGATATTGGCTATTTCCAAGCTTAAGGCACTGAGAGAAACAAATCCATTCAGTTCCAGAGCAGACTCCATTAACACAGATTGCCTTCAGCCCATTAGGCCTCATCACTGAGATATTTTAAACAAGTGTTTGTTTCTAAAAGCTCTGGAAGCCAAGGAATTAAAACCCCCCTTAGTTTTAAAAGCATGTTTTCTGAGCCTTAATAAAATGACACTTTGTCTTACTTTTGTGTCTCCAGTCATGCAGGAAATTAGAGGACTAGTTCCTTCCTGCAGACTTTGGGTTTCAGGCTTCAGGCTCAATTTGGCAGGTTATATTGCTCAAATTAGCTGGTAAATGAGATATTTGTTTCTAAAGTACAACTGATATGAACTTGAATGCAAATACTTAGAATATGAACATGTCTCTCATTTGATTCCGTAATTATATGATGGTTTTCTTGTCAAGAGAGCTCAGAAGCCTAGTATTGATTTATGTTACTGAGTTTCTCAAACTGCAATGTGTCATTGTTAAGTATAATTTAGGATGGGCTTTTTTCTCTCCTCTAATCTTGTATGTGGCAAAGCTTGATCTAATTTGGGGCTGGAATGATCTCAAGAATCTTTTAACCCTTGTGCGTGTGTAGTGACGGTGGCACGTCTGGAGGAAGATGATGTCATTAAGATGTCTGATTTCTTTTTGGTTGTCTGTTGGATATGAAATGGTATTTTCAAGCCAGGCCTGAGTACTCTTAGCACGAGAGAGGTTTTATGGGAATCCAGGTTTGGAAGGAATCTTCTGCTGTTCTGGAGGGAATCTGCTGCTTCTCAGGTGGGGAGGGGTCACCTTCAGCACACAACTTGCATTAAGGCATGAAGTGGCCTGTCTGGAGAGGTGGTTGCTGGCCATCCCACCCATGCTTTAAGCCCAAATACTTCCTGGGGAAATACTTGGTTTTGGCAGGTGCTAAAGTAATTTTATAGTGCTGGCCTTCACAAGTTGCAAGAGAAACATCAGAATTACTAACTCTCCTATCCAGTGGGTGTCATGGGATGCTTTATGTTTTCCTGGCACTGCAGAAGGTGACCATGGATGCTCTGGTTGCCTGTGTACACACTGCACTTGAGGTGCTGCAAAGTGCTGTGCTGACACCCCAAAGTCAACCAGAGCTGGAAGAGGGGGTGGAACAAGATGTACTTTAGGTCTGTTCCAACCCAAACCATTCTCTCATTCTCTGATTCTCTAATTAGTAGATGCTGGGCTGTAATAATACATTAAAGGGCAACTACATTTAAGGAACACCGTGCCTTTCTTTTCTGTCCTTTTTTTTTCACTTGTATTTGTGTTCCAAACCAATCCAATGAACCCTCTGTTGAGACTCAGGAAAACTGTAGTCTGGGCCCTAAAACCTCTTTTCAAAGTGCTGCATTGTAATTGCCCAGTTCAAAGGAGGCACATTAACCTGATGTGTTTCACATGTAGATAAATAATTGCACAAACCTGTTCCACATCTTTGATTCATTTTGATACCAAAAACGAAAGTAGTGATGTTGAAAATTGATTTCAGCTTTTCCTTAATAAATTGATTGGAATATTCTGAACATGAAATTCTTCTGGAATTTCTTTTGAAACATTATGTGTTATTTGAGAGACAGTTTGTGCAATGTGGAAATGAATGTTTGACACATGTTGGCATTGTGATCAGAGCTCTTGGTTTCCCAGTTTGGCTGTGTGGGTGAGATGAAAATGAGATGCTGGTCTCAAAGCAGGATCCAGTAGTGTCTGAGTCAGACTGACTCTCTGTCATGGGTGCTTTTGTCTGTGTGCTCAACCTGCAGTGCCAGTCCCTTCCCTGGGGTAAGCCAGGGAAGCAAGGGGTGTAAGCAGGTGTTTTGCCTGTTTGGTTTGGTTTGCACTGGGAGGATTTTCATTAACTCAGCCATTGGAATCTGTTGAATTGAATCTGAAGCGTTAAGGTTTCAGGACTGGTGTCCTCATCCCACATGTTCCCTAAATGGTGGAGGATAACTAAATTAGAAGGTACTAGTAGCCCTAACAACACAGCTTTCCTCACAGGGTGACTGCCAGTGGGATCTAGGGCATTGGTAGGTTGCAGTTTTAAGAGGATCATCAGAAATGTGAGGTGAGGAAGAATCCAGCAGAGAAAGATGGTGAGACAGGCAAAGCTCATTGAGCATCTCAACTACCTTGTTAAGGAAACAAACCTTAGAAATTGTAAGGAAGCTGGCAACTGTTCTTTTATCTGCCTTTTGTTCATGGAACAGCATTCCGTGGCTTTATGGGCTGGCTGGTGTCAGAGAGGTTTGTTTATCATCAAGTTTTGTCCTTGTGAAAGTAATCAGGTATGGGCCTCAAACTGCCACGTTGCTTCGAACAGCACGTACCTGCAGGTAAAACCTCCAGCTGAGTTGGTTTGGCCAGATAAAATAGGCCTCCTGGTTGAATGCTATCGATGTGCAGTCATTCTTTTCTACTCATTCACAGTTGTGAAGTGCAGAATATACACAAACGATGATATCTGTGCACTTTTTCTCTCCAGAATGACACTCTCTCCCAGATGCGCCTTTAATGACTATTTAATACCAAGCCATTTTCATCTTTGATAAAATTGCATTAATTACTCATACTCTTGTATTCACTTTGTTATGAAACAGAATCAATTTTCTTCATGTTGTTGCCAAGCCTTCTGTGACAAACTGAAATGGATGATCTGTAGTATTTGCATCATCATACGAGCTCTCTGAAGCACAGGCTGAAGCAGCAGAGGTGTTCTTCAGTCACTGGGGGTGCGTTTGTGCCTTGAGGATTGCAAACAGAGAATGTTTTCCCATCCTGTACTTACATAGATTTGCTGGCAGAAATCTGCAGTGCAGGTCAGTTGCCTGCTCAGTGATTCTGTCATACTTTAAAGTGATCCAGGGGAGTGCAAATCCAGGCTGTGTGGGCCTGCAGGGTCCCCTTGCTGTCTCTTGCAAGCAAGGTGGAGTGTTCAGTTTTCCTTTATTTGCCCAGAAGAATGTTTCTGCAACAGTACCACCTTAATCCTCTTATGTTTGTATTCATGGAAAGGCTTTGGAGCCGTTCATGTTTCCAAAGCAGACTGTCAGAGGAAGGGAGTGTGTTCTGTTTCCCCCAGTGATATTTTGGAACAGGAGGGCTGGATCGTTCTGAATACCCCAAAGCTTCCACGAGGTTATTGGCCTCTTCTTGGTGAAAATTTAAGTGGGACAGTAGATTGTGGATCTAGAAAGCCAGTGGCACCTGGGCTGTGCCAGCCATGGTGTGGGCACAGGCCCAGGGCAGTGCCCGTCCCTGTGCTGGCACCGCTGAGGGACCTCGAGGGCTGTGCCCAGTTCTGGGCCCTCAGCAGGAGAGACCCGGAGGGGCTGGAGCGTGTGCAGGGAAGGGAAGGGAGCTGGGAAGGGGCTGGAGCAGCAGGAGCAGGTGAGGGAGCGGGGGGGGCTCAGCCTGGAGAAAAGGAGGCTGAGGGGGGACCTTCTGGCTCTGCAACTCCCTGACAGGAGGGGGGAGCTGGGGGGGGTCGGGCTCTGCTCCCAGGGAACAAGGGACAGGAGGAGAGGGAACGGCCTCCAGCTGGGCCAGGGGAGGCTCAGGTTGGCCATGAGGAGGAATTTCTGGCTGGAAAGGGTGGGGAGGCCTTGGCAGGGGCTGCCCAGGGAGGTTTGGAGTCCCCAGCCCTGGAGGTGTCCAAGGAATGATTGCACGTGGCACTGGGTGACAAGTTGAGGATCAGGCACAGGTTGGACTCAATGGCCCTGGAAGTCTTTTCCGACCCAAATGACTGTGATTCTGTAGCAGTGCTTCTGTGGTAAGGGTGAGTTTGGTTTTCAGAACTGAAGACAGGTAATGTGTTTTTAAAAGTGAATAGGCAGCTCCAGAAGTGGAGGAACATGGCCAAGGCAGCTGTGTGGGAACCCAAAGCTCAGGTACCAGAGAGTTGATTGCACTTGTTGGACGAAAGCCCTGGGACAGATATGAAAGCAGACAGAACACGGAACTGAGAGTGACTGCAGATTGCACAAGAGGAAGAATTGTTGCCAAGGAATGTAAATACTAAGTGATGATAAGACTTGTTGTTTGAACAACAGACAAGTTCTGGTGGGGTGGGCTAAAAATATAAAATCTGCTTGCTGGAAATAAAAAATGTCTCCGCTTTACAACCGAAGCAGAGTCTGTGCCGTTAATTGCCACAGGATCAGTAGTAAAATCCTAAAATGTTTTTTTCATGTTCCTTTAAAGCAAGGAGACACCCACCTTTTAGTCCTTTGTGTCCTTTAAATCTTAAAAATTTCTGAATTTTAGTTGGGTTTGCTTTCAAGACTGGGGTGGATGGAGCCCTGGGCAATCTGATCTAGTGAGTGGCATCCCTGTCCATGGCAGGGGGTCAGGACTAAATGATCTCTAAGGTCCCTTCCAACCCAAACCATCCTAGGATTCTATGATTGTAATCTAGTGTTCCATCTTGCCAGGGAATAGCTGGTGAGTCAGATGTACATACTGGCAAGCATTCCATATGCCACAGTGCAATAATTTACGCTTAAAACAAGCTTAGGGATAAAGGTCTCCTTCTTGAAGTTCCTCCCAGCTCCTTCTTTCTGTGAAATTGTTTCTTTTTTTACATCTCCTTGGTTGTAGGAACAGGTTATGCAGCTTGCTTGTTTTCGAGGGGCATTGCTGCACAGACAGCACTGCCCATGGACTGACAGACTGGTGGCATGGATCTGTCATACAGACAATTTTCCATCTCCTTTTACGACCCTCGTCTTATCAAACCTGTATAAAAAACTATACCATGTCCCAAATAAATGGTTCTGATTCCTGAAAGGTTCCAAGGACATGGTTTGAAAGTATACATCAGTCTGTTGTTAGTTATCTTAAAATGGGATGCAAATTTTGTATGTTGGGTTTTTTTTTAACAAAAGAACCTGGGCAGTGAGGTCACACTGGAGTATTTATTTTATTTTTTTCTTTTATTTCTCTTACTTTGGATGGAGATTGGCATTTAATATAAAATGCTTTTCAATACCTTTGTTGTATTTTATATCTCACTCTGACAAATACATTTTCAAATGTATACTTATCTTTTCATGCTTTGTTACTTAGGGGATCTGCCATTTATTGAATTTTTATCCAAACCTCAGTTCAGACAATGCACAGGTATTACAAAATATTCCTTGTGTTTCTAAGCTGTAAGTTTGATCCTACCAGTCAGCCCCAAGGCTTCACTGAGGCCCTTGCTCAACAAAAGTGTTTTGTTTATTGCCTAAAATGTGCTTTATAGGATCCTTGCCATTCTGAGGACTTGTTCCTGATGTTTTGCAGTAGCAGCTGTAGGTCAGTAGGTACTTTCCTTCTGAACATTCCCTCAGCTGTGTCCCACTGAGTGTTTGTCAGCTGACAGACACAAGGTTGAGTGAGGTGTCCATACTCAGTTTTGAACATCTACTTGTAGCAGCACATGGAAGACTAATCCAAGCTGGGCTATCCCAGCACGGCCAACTGTTACCCAGTGGCTATGGGATGTACAGGAAAATAAATGGGTTTTCCCGTGAGGAAATAGATGGATGAAACTTGTGTTTGACAGTCAGATTTTGATGTATAAAATGCCCTAAATTCTGCTGACAAGTGTGATACCCAAGGCAAATTTGCAGACAAATGTAATGAAAAAAATCTGTGAAACTTAACCACTGAGGTAGTTGAGCTTTGGGGTGAAACTGGTATTTTAAATATGTCTTGCACAGAGTGTCTGAACTCCTACTGACTGTAGGCACTGTCAAACTCCCCATCCCAGTGTCTTAGAGAAGGACTTAAAAGTTCATTTAGTCCCAGCTTTTATAAAGGATAAACAAAAACCCAACTTTTTCACTGCCTGTGGCAGGATGTGAAATCCCAAGCGTCGCCTCAGGTTGGGGTTTACTGATTCTCACATCTGGGATGTCAGGACTGGAGAGAGGCACCTCAGCCCTGACTCTTGTGTAGTGTTGTGTCACCAGGGAGGATCAAAATAGATATTAAGGAAAAAAAAATCCCTTCAAGAGAGTGGTCAGGATTGGAATAAGTTACCGAGAGAGGTGTGGAGTCACTGTCCCTGGGAGTCATCGAGAGGTCCGGATGTGGCACTCGGGGACAAGGTTTAGGGGTGATTGTGGTGGTGCTGGGGTGGCAGGGGATGACCTGGAGGGTCCATCCTGGATGATTCTGTGATTCTGTGTGCCCTGACATAAACCACCTGCATTTGTTTGGATTTCTTCCCCTGCTGGGTGGTCTGAGGTGTGGCTGTGTGTGACGCTGCTGCTGCACAAAGCCCACCTCAGGGCAGCCAACGTGGGCAGATTTCCAGTCCCTAAGAGATAAAAGCTACAAATAGCAGGTGAAGTCTCCAACAGGTACTGGATCTGTACAATTCCCAAATGATCCCGGTGATCATGCCACTGGAAGTGTTTTGGGAACAAGCATTTTCTTCAGTTTCTGAGGCAATCAATTAATTGTGCCCAGCAAAGCGATGTTTTTAGGAACGTGATTTCACAAGGGCTCTAATTGCTGTGTGCTGAGCAAGAGGGATGTTAGATGTAATGCTGAAACCACTTATTTATAAATTAATGTAAGCTATGCAAAATTAGTGAGTGTTTTAAGAGGGCTGATTGCCAATTTAGTGGTAATATGTGGCTTGAGCAGGTGTAACAGTCACACTTTTTTTTTTCTTATTAAGTCCCTACTTTGGGGGTTTGTTTTTTTTCCCACGTGACAAATTTCCATCATATTTAGGGTTTAACACATTTAACCAGTGTTCCAATGCTTCACATGTTAAGCATTGGAACAGGCTGCCCAGGGAAATGGTGGAGTCACTGTCCCTGGAATTGTCCAACAAATGAGTAGATATGACACCTGGGGACGTGATTTAGTGGTGGGATTTGGTAGAGGGCTGGACTTGATGACCTTGGGGGTCTTTTCTGACCTTAATGATTCTGTGATTGTATGACTGTGGTAGCACTTTATATGATTTTGCACTTACCATGTTTTCTGTTTGCATTTATTTCCCTCCCTTGTATAACAGACAGAAAGCTAAGGGAAAACCCAGCCTAAATATATCACTCTCCTTCTTTTTAACAAAGGGATGAAGGGAGTGCAACAGAAAAAAGACCTTGCTGCAGTCATGACTTCTTGTCTTTTGAACTTGCTGCTTCTTTTGAACTTAAATGTTATATATTTAAATATTTATTTTCATTGCTCGTGGTAACTGCTGCAGTCCTTATGTGGACACATTCACTAGTATGAATAATGAAATCTTAAATGACTTTAAAGTACATTATCTACTTGTGCTGTGTAGGAAAAATACCCATCTTTAATCAAACTATGCATTATCTTTTGTCATAAGTGAGCAGCTCGTCAGAGGGTGATAGAGATTGGAAAGAAGATTATTAAAAAAACCTATTCAGCAGCATTCCAAAATCAGGTTTAAGAACACATATGAAATAATGAAAACAGACAAAACCCATCCTAAAAAAAAAAACAATGCTGAAAATTAGGTTCAGGGCACTGCCTTGATTCATGGGGCTGTCCATGGTCAAAACATTCAACTCCACCATTTAAATACCTCAAATTGGAAATGAAAGGGAGAAATACCTGATACCTAAGTAGCTTTTGCGCTTTTTTCTGTTTAAAATGCAACCAGTGCAACTTAAAATCTTTTAACCCTGTCCACCCAGGATTTACAGCAGTGAGATGGAGGTGTGTGAGGCAGACATACCCAGAGCTTCTGGGACACCATCATTAAGGGTGGGCAACTCCTTCTTCCTGCTCCTAAGGGAGCACACAGGCTAAGACCTGGGAGAGAAGGAATGGCAAAGGAATGAAATGTGTTTGTTTTGTCTGAGGTTTGCCAAGTTGTCTCACTTAGCAAGTGGTGGCAAATCCAGGACTGTGTATGTGAGTATATGTTTAAAGAGAAAACTAATTCCATTTTTTGCTCATGCCTGCATTGTCTCTTTCTCCCTCTTTCTTTCCCCATGGTCTTGGTTGGTTGGGTTTGGTTTTGTTTTGGTTTTTTTTTCCCCCCCTCTTCTGTAAGGTGCTTTATTTCTGGAAAATGTATTTTATAAAACCTGTACTACATTTCCCTTTATCATCTCATGGCATTTAACCAATTATATGTGGATGTAGACATTACTGTGACTCATCAGTATTAGCTCGCAAAATTTTAGCTTTCTGAAGGTATTTTGATTTTTGAAGAGCTCTGTTTTGAAAGAAAATAAAATGAATACAGAAGTCCCTGAGGATTCAAAGAAATGAAAGCAGCATATACCTAGTCTTTTATGATACAGCTTGAAAATAACTCAAAGTAGTTTAAGTTAGAAACATATAAAAATGGTAACATTTTCTGGGGCTTGTGATTTTGCTGACCTGGCCCTTTATTTGAATGTTAGCTGGTGTTACAGCATTGAGAAGGAGCCTGGGTAGTGTGTGCCTGTGCCCAGTAAGCAATTACTATTATTTATTTATTAATTTTAAATATTAATAGATTCATATTTATGATCTGTCACATTTTAAATCTGATAATAATATTTATTTACTTTTGGGTTTCTGCATCTTCATCCTATTTAATCTCTGTATCTGATTGTCTCACGACCTCAGATAGACACATGTGTGAAGCTTTTTGTCTTGCAGAGAGTGAACTTTTGTCCCTGAACTGTAATTTACTGATGGGAAAAAGTTCTGGAGAGAAACCCGGGAATTCTAGTATTCCTCCAGTCTTCAGTTGTGTTATCAAGGCCTGCATTTTATTAAATCACACACAAAAGTGATAAGTACAATCATGCAAAACTAACTGTGTATTGAGGTTTCTGTATTTCTAGATGTTAGAAAAAGGCTCTCCAAGCAATGCCTGGAAACCCTGGAGTGCAGTGGCACAGGAGAGATTGGCTGAGAGTGCCAGGAGATCACAAGTGCTCATTATAATCCACTTGAGGAGCTGCTGTTTTGCACATTAATCTCATCTGAAGCATTTAAAGACCTTTAGTGCAAAGCCATCCTTCCACCTCTGAGCTGATGGGCTCTAAGTTTCCTGAGTCCACAAAAATGTTTCCAGAAAGATGAGATTGCTGCTGTTAACTACAAGGATTTGGAGATTTTTAAATGATTTTTAAGGGCTTGCACAGAGGCAGAAAGCAAACCTGGGAAATGCTTGGCTCAGGAGAAAATCTTCATAAAATAATGACTAGGAGAATATGAATGATTATACCAAAAGCCCTCAAATACCTTTAGACATCACTTCTACAGTTGGTTCAATAGCTAAATTATTTGTGATTAGCAGTGCCCTTACAGGATGATTAGTGTGTTATAGGAAAGATTTTAGCTGTAACTCTCCAAAATGCTTTTTGATAATGAGTACTTAGTTATCTGCTGATCTTTAAGGTCTGTGTTAAGGAACAGTTTATCAAAATCAAAAATCCCAATCTGTTTTGAAGCACATGAGGATTTTTCCATAAAAACCGTAATCTTTTTGTGTTCTGTCACGTGAGATTTGAACATCTGGTGTTAATACTGAACTGAGGGAAAGGGGGCATAAAATCAGAATTTATGATGAAAATAACACAGACTGGAATTAGGTAAAAAGAAAAAATACACATCACTGATGCACAACTGCTCTGTACTTCTTCAGACCCCAACGGGCCTAAAAAGTGAAACAACTGGAACAGCTTCGAGCAGAAATGTAAAGTGTGGCAGTTAATGAAATATATATGAACAAAAAAATATAAGTATTGATTGTACCTTGCTTTGACTCATAAGCTGCAGATGAGGCAGTGGTTTGAGAAGGTGAAAAAATGTGTAAGAAAGATTTGAAAAGATAATCAAAGGGAGAAAAAAATAAAAATGGTCAAAGACATTTTCCTGCAACAATAAAAGTTTTTCAGATTGCTCCTTATAATTCAAAGGCATTTGCATATAGTTTGTGACACTAATTGCTGCCACAACCACTGGTTGTCTAAACTGTTGTGGGTATATGGGGAAATTGCATATGATTATAGAAGAAAAATGGATTAAAAGTAAGGGAAAAAGAATCTGTCACTGGCCCAAGTCCCTGGCCTGTACACTTTTGGAAGGTGGGAGCTTCTTTAGATGGAACAGAAGGAATTTTCTCACAAGAATTTTTCATTGGAAGAATTCTGTGATCAGAATCTGAGTCACCTAAACAGTTGGGGAAAACAAATGGGAAAAGGGACTTAGCCTTTGATGCAGGAGTTGCTTAGGGGGAGTTCTGTGTGCAAAGCAAAGGGTAGATGAGGCAGTAGCTGAATAAAAGAACAGAGGGAGTAATAGAAAAAGTGATTTGCATTATGAATCTAAACCTTGGAATCAACAGAAAATTAGGACTGTTAGTTTAAGTGATAAATGTTGATGCTGGATCAAGGCAATAGGCCTTGTCCCCTCTACCCCAAAAAGAAGGGAAAAGGGTTAAACAGAACATCACTTGAAGAGAATCCAGCAGTGTTAGACTGGAGCACCCATGGATTGTTTTGCCTTATGCATTTCTATGCCTTGGGAAATCTTTTCCTCTTCTGATGAGCAGCACAGCATCCCAAGTGTTTGTTGGATTGCATTGCCTGCTGCAGAATGTCCTCTTACTCTGGAAGAGCCAGGAAGCAGAAAAACAGGGCTGGTGTGGATTCCTCCCTGCTGAACATGAGGGTACCAAAAGACAAGGGCACCTCCCTTGGTCAAAGTTGAAGACCAGAGGATTTTCA
Organism: Pachyramphus minor; assembly: GCA_013397135.1. Classification (NCBI taxonomy): domain Eukaryota; kingdom Metazoa; phylum Chordata; class Aves; order Passeriformes; family Tyrannidae; genus Pachyramphus; species Pachyramphus minor. Next base: position 84,248 of record VYXB01004354.1, on the reverse strand, counting down.
CTCAGACCTGGACAGCAGCAACCACTGAAGACCTAAGGTGAGAAATCCACATGTAGGAACTCCAGGGAGACCCATTTGTAATGTATTTCCCTGTAGAAGCTTCCAAAATCCCAATATAAATCCCAGCCAAACTGTAGAACTGGTGACATCATATTTTCTTCCTTTTTTCACCTTGCAGTTCCTGATCTGAGAAAAAGCTTTTCCCTCTTTGATTTAACTTGGAATTTGATCCTCTAGGGAAGAACTTGGCTGCACAGATCAGTCTCTGGGTTTGAGGGCAGCTCCACAGTGGAAAGTACAAGGAAAAGGTAGTTAAAAGTATCAGCAGGTTTCTGACCCCATGGTTGATCGTGAGGAGCAGTGTCAAAGCATCAAACATCTGAGGGCAGGTGAAGAGCTTTGTATGGCACAGGTGACTTTTAACAGACATACTGGAATTCACTTTCATAGTTCCAGAAGGGAGGGACTGTACTAAGAGTAGGGGCTGAGGGCAAATCTCAATCATCTGTTCATTATTTTCCTTTTGGAAGACATAAAATTTTCTCCTCTGCCTTTCAGGCTCTGTGTAATAAATGCTGTCATGCTGTTCTCTCAGCTCCCACATCTCTTCCTTCCCATCTCCCTATGCCACCATTTCCTTTGCAAGTTTGAAGGAATCAATTATTCCACTTAGAAGGCAAAAAAGGTTTCTACTGTTTTTCATAAGGGAGCAGAAACATCAGCTGGGGTTTTGCCTGAAAACTGAGAATGGATTTAAACTTTTCCATTCCAGATCTCTCTGGGAGCAAGACGTGGTCTACTTGAAGATGTCCCTGCTCATGGTTAAGGGGTTGGGCTATGTGTTTTTTAAAGTCCTTTCTAACCCAAGGCATTCTAGGATTCAAACACCCCATCCAGGGACTCCTCTGTGCACAGGACTGTGCAGGTGCCAAACTCATCCTCTCCTGACAGGCACCACTGGAGTCAGAGGTCTCTGTCAGTCTTTGGAAATCACTTGGAAGTGTTTTGAGTTGTCAAATACCGACACAGAAAACCTTCTCTGGGCCTGGCAGTGTGATGTGTGGGGAGCTGCTGCTGGGTACAGTGGGGTGTGCTTTTGATGCTGCTGAGTTTGGCTGTTGTACAGAGGCCCTGTGAAGCTGCTGGACACTTCCATGTTACACCTGAGGTGCTGGGAACACAGAACCCTGCTCTAAACCCTCAGTGGCTGTGCAGTCAGGGCATGGCAGCACTGACACACAGAGCTGTGAGGGGGTGAACACACACAAACCCACCACAAGGAAAGGTGTTTCTGCAGGAAAACCTCATGAAGCCGGTGCTTGGTTTGGTGAACTTTTAGGCACAAGTAGGAAGTGGTAGACATCAAAATTAGATCAGCCACAAGTGTTGTAAAAGCAGAGCAGTGCTCCTCTGGGGTAAAGCAGTGTGCTTGACTGAGGCTCCAGCAGCAGCAAACGTGCTCTGAGGGGCACTGGGAGTGCATGAAAAAAACTATTTCACATATACAATCACTCTGGGTTGGAATCTTCCACTGCAGACAGGGGCTGGCTCTGTCTGCTTGCTTCCATGGCAAAAGGAGTCTAGCAAGTTATGGAGAGAACAGGAGTTGCACTAATATTAAGACTTTTGCCTATGGAGAAATTAGGAAAGTCAGCATTAAAATGGCCTTGATTCTCTTCTCTGCTCTCTTGTTTTGCACACTGAGTTTTAGGCTCAAGGGGCAACATTTTCAGTGTGTATAAATTCACGTCCTTTCCTTGGAGCTTCGATGACTGATGAGGACCAGCTGTTTTATGAACCTTACTCAGAATTTTTGGACTTTGAGTGTCATGTCACAGCCTTATCATTTCTTACCATAGTGTTTTGGATGAAGGTTTCTGTTGCTCAGGGGAACCCACGTGGCACTTGGGGACATGGTTTAGTCATGGCCTTGGCAGGGCTGTGTTAACATTTGGACTTGGTGATCTTGGAGGTCTTTTCCAAACTAACTAGATAGTAATTTCATGTGGAAGCATGCCACTTTAGGCTCTCAAATTCTCACCAACTGTGTTTCTTCAATGTGTGGTACAATTTCTGCATAGGATTTGTTGATGTCTCTGGATTATTGGTGGTGCTGCAGATGAGATTACTGGGTCACACATTATAAAGATTTACAGCCAATTGTGTGTAAATAATAGGAGGTTAGTGGGCATGCTGACTGCAGCATATATTTTCTAAAATACAGATCAGTATGATTTTTTTCAGCTTAATATGCAGTTTCATATCATTGCACTTCCAAAAGTTTTATGGAGCTGATAGGTTAGTACCTTTAACACATCCCAGCAAGTCAGACAGATTGCATATTCTAAACCTTATGTTCACCTCGTAAGAATATAACTGGAAATTATTGGCAACATCTAACTGGAATGTAAATATGTCTTGTTCTCAGTGGGATCTAGAAAAGCCAAGTGTAGGAACTGTGTAATGCAGGAGTTTTTAAAGTTAAGAGCATTTGCATGGGCATTACTCTGAAGCTTGCTTTTTCTTTTTTTTTTTCTCCCACAAGTTAGTGCTGGGTGTGAATGATTTCCAACCCCTCCTAGACACAGTCCAAAAATCATTTACTTGTTCCTCAACAGAGTCTTGTCTGGTTTCCCTTTTTCCTTTTCTCCCCCTCTGGTTTTATTTACTCACACAGAGTGTGGGCTGCTCACCCCTGCGGGTCTGTGTCCACTCAGTTCAAGCGTGAATTGGTCTCCACCCATCAGGAAACTTCCTGTGTGTTGATCCCAACCCAAACAGACAAACTCCATCTTTTTGTCGTGTCACTGTGTAGGAAGAGTTGACACTCAGAGAGGAAAGGCAATCTTTGGCTGGGCAGTTGTTCTCAGATGAACGTGAAGCTGCTCGGTGGTGGTGTCCGTGTGCCATCGTGCATCTACTCCCCCTGTCCCTGAAGGGAATGAACTGGTTTCAGTTTGCCTTTCTGTCAAACTGTGATCCCTGCACTGAGTCACCATCCCTGGAGGTTTTTAAAAGACGTGGAGATGTGGCCCCTGGGGACATGGGTGAACATGGCAGCTCTGGGTTAACGCTTGGCTCGATGATCTCAGAGGTGTTTTCCAACCCAAACCATTGTGTGGCTCCATGATTAATGATCTCTAACAAGACAAACACTGTATCTCTGAGAACACAACAGTGTGGTGCTTGTAAAACTTTATAGAACTGCCAACAGCTTTGACAGGACTCTCTGAAGGTCATTTTTTGCAACAGTGACCACACTGTTAATATGATCTCTGGGAGAAGGGTCATTTAAAGACTCATTAAATCTGTTTCCTGGTGCCTCAGTAGTACAGTGGTGGCAGGGAAGAACAGTGTTACATAATTTCCTTCAGTGAATTAGTGATGTTGAAAAACATTATGGTTTTAAGTTATTTGCTGGACTCTTGGGTTTGCCAAAATCAAGTGAGGTACTCAAAGATTCTGTCTGTAGCTCTTTAGAATAGAAACCTCCCCATTACTGTTCCTCAGTAATGTTATCACCACCTTACATCACTGCACTGATAAAAGAAGCATAGAAGCTGCTATGAAAAAGCTGGTCCGTTGGGAACTTTGGGAATTCTAATTGGCAAAACCAATAAGCCACCAGCTAGAACTGCACCTCTTATTTTTTAATTTTTTGTAATTGCATAGCAGTGAGTGATTTATCACCTGACTCCCTAATTTTAGCAGTTTTTCCAATACTGCTTTTTCATTGCTAACCCCAAAAATGTGCACAGCTGCTCAGAGGCAGAATAGACACGAGAGCTATAAATATCGTTTAAGTCTTTTGTTGCTTTATTATTTCAGTGGTAGCAATTTAACACCATAGGTCAAATAGATCCTGTTTTAACCTCTATCTGTTCACTACTCCCTGCAGCTGATGTGACAGGCTGTAACCACCTTCCTTTCCATGAATTCAGTGAAGTGTATTGTACCTAAATTTCAGTTGGAAAGGGTAGGGCAATATTTAACACCTCTTGTCTCAGCCTAAGGGACTCTCTCTACCTAATCAAGTTCTTGCTTCTACAAAGTCAATAAAAATTTGGTCCTACAAACCACTTGACAAATTCCAGCTGATTGTTAATCCTGGGAGGTGAACTTCCAGAGTACTTAGCAGTAATTTTGTTTTGTGAGATAATGAAGGTTTGGACATGGCTGACATTCTCAGGGCATAAAGGTGGGTTGCAGACCCACATCCAGACTTCATTGCAAGGAGCTGCTGTGTAGTTATTAAAGTCCAAAGCAGCTGTTTCAAGAGGTCAAGCTTGTGAGCCCACTGTTTATTCCCATGACTGACAATGATGTGCAAACAAAGAGAGGTCACAGGAATCGATCCTTAATCACTGCAAAAACTGAGAAAGCAGAACAAGTGATCTCTGAAAGCGTTTTTGTTTAAAAGAGAGTTAAATATGCTGCTAGATTTGTTTGCCTTGTCTTAGGAAGTCTTGATTAGATAGAGAAAATAGATTGCTCATCCTAATGTGTTTTCCTACTTATCCAGTTCCAGGCAGTGCAGGCCACGGAAGAAATCAAAGCAGCGTGATGAGATATTGCACTGAAGAGGAGACTTTTATATATGGCCACACTTGAAATTATTTTGTCATCTATAGAAAACCAATTTGGAAATTAATTCAATACCCTCTTCCCCAACCCCCCAAAAAAATAGAAAGAAAGCAACCTCTCCCTAGAATGTCTTGTCATATGTATGGAACTTCTGTGTGTTTTGTCTGCCCTTCTGTCTACTTTGTATATTATATTTGGGGCCAAGTCTGTGGCTGTATTCTTGGAGACACTTAGGCCCTGAATGACTGCATCATTCCTTAAATTTGGTCTAGAAACCCTGTGGTGCCAAAGGCTTGAGGTGAGCCAGCTCACCCTGCCAAAACTCCAGCTTGGAGAGGGCATGAATGATGCATGAGATCCCCAACACCATGTCAGGAGCTGTCTCCCAGCCATGGTCAGACCCACACAGTTACAGTGCTTTTCTCTTCCATTGCCAGGAGGGATCAGCACCCAGGGCTGCTTCCAAGTGGAGAATAATCCCTGTCCATTTGGCTCCCAGAGAAATTATCCAACTTGCACGAATTCAGAATGTTCTCAGATGTTGTCAGAGGGAATTGGTTTTGTTCTGATATGCTTGTCCTGGGACCATGGTCCTATTTTTAGGGGACTTCATATTGAGGGAATTCCTTGAGGAAGACTCCTAATGAATTGGTTTATAGCAGTGGTTGAACTGGAATTAAAACAAATGGAGAAAAAACAAGGGGAGATGAATCATTACTCTGCTCATCATCTAAGGGGTGGGTGGGCAGCTTCCCAGCCCCACAACCCATCTGATGGGCACATGGACAGAACAGACCATGCCTGGTCTGTGCAGTACTGGTCTAGTCTTGGGTTCTGGTGCTTGGGAAGCTTTTGCAGGTATTTTTCCCTCAGTGATACATCCTGTGTCTCTTTGTAATGTTGGGGTGGTTTCCTCAGGTGCTGACTCAACGTTGTGATCTATGTGTGCTCTGGCAGGGAATTCCAGCTCTCTCCACTCAAAATAGAAGTGATATTGGTTACTCTAAGGCTGGATTACCTGAGCTTATATATACACAGTCTCCTTATGGATCTGGTACTCTTCCCATGTTTTGTTGCTGCCTTACACCCCTTTTCTTCCTTTCCTTATTCTTTTTATGAAAATTTGCCCAAAGAACTTCTTGATTCTCTTAGAACAGGCAGCCCTTAAACTTATCATTTTTGAGGAAGTCTTAGTAGTTTCCTTTGATTCTACATAGAAATTTCAATTGCTTTGTGTGTAATTAAGTGATTGAGTTCAACTTTCCCTTTGTGTATCTTGGCATCATTGAGGTCTGAAAAGACCTTTAAGATCACCCAGGTCTGCCCAGCCTGCCACAAATCCATGTCCCCAGGTGCCATATCCACAGGTCCTTTAGATCCCTCCAGGGATGGTCACTCCCCCACTGCCCTGGGCAGCCTGTGCCAGTGCTTTACCCTCTCCATGAAGAAGTTTTTCCTCATATCCAATCTAAACCTCCCCTGGTGCAACTTGAGGTGTTTCCTCCTGTCCTGCTGCTGTTCCCTGGGAGAAGATCCCGACCCTCAGCCAGCAATTCATATTTTCCATAAACATTGCTCTATATATCTATATAGAATCCTCTTTTCTATTAGCACCAGGGAGTGAGGAGATCATTAATTTGAAATGATGGCGTTTTGATGTGATGTTTTGGTATTCCATAAATGCGTAAACAAAGTTAAATCTTGAAAATATAAACCCCAGACAGACATGGGCTGGAGATCTGAACTGCTGTGCTGTCAGCAGGTGATTCCTGGGGTTTGCCTTCTGTCACCCCCCTGAGAGCAGCTGGGGAGAACTGCTCCTGTGGGCCTGAGGTGCTGTGTCCCTACAGAGCAAGGATGATGTGCATCGTGTGCTGCAGCGATTTCTGAGCTGTCTCCCAGTGCCTGTTTTTGTTCCCTCTGGCTTCTCCTTATCTCTGATTCCTGCTCTGCTTTCCTGCAGCCTCAGGTAACTCTCAGAACCTGGAGCAGCAGTAAAATCCTGGGCTCCTGGCCAGGTTTTTATTATTATTCTTATGAACTGTTAACTCTCCTTTTTCAAAGGTACAAGGAGGAGGCAGACATTTATTCTTTTTACTTCTACAACTCTTCTGTCTTTGTTTTCTCCTGGCAACACTTTGCTCTCAAGATGTCTTGTTTGTGTGGAAAGGTCTTTTTATTCCACTGGCCATGGGCACAATTATGTGCAGTTTCTTGCACCCTCTTACCCCCTCACTGTGTTCAAATGCCCTTTTTGGGACATGGACAACAAAAGACACATTCAAAGAACCAGCACAAGAGTGAATTAGTGGTCTAATTCTCTCTTTCTGTTTTTTTTTCAGCTGTCACTACATTGAATTTCCATATGGGTAATCCTAATGTCCTTCAAGAACATTTTCATTCTAGGGGTTTCCAAAATGCTGAATTGAAAATTTAATGCAAGCACAGGATAGTGCCATGTTTTGTAATATCCAGCCTAAATTTTGAAATAACAAATAGGTTTATCCTTAGGTAGACGTTATTTACACATCTGGATATTGGCCTTTTTCATATCATTTAGAGTCTTTTCCATATGGTTTGATTTCTCTTATTGCTTGTTGATAAATTTCAAGGTCAGGAAACTCTCGGACTTCTTTCATTTATCCTTTTATTCAAACAAACAAACAAACAACTTACCTTATTTGAGTCAGATTTTTTAATAACAGAAAATCCTGGAATAGTACAATATGTTCAGAACACCTGGGTGCCAGCTGGAGAAGGCAAAGAACTGTGAACCTTAGTATTTTTTTGTGGTGTCTTGCTTGTTTATAGACATTTTTTATATTTCCTCTCAGCTGTGCCTTTCCCAGTTTGGTGCCATCCTGTCCTGGGAGCAGCTTCATTTTGTTGATGAGCATCTTCTGTCCCTTCCTGCATCCCTGTCCCCATGTGCTCCATCCTTTTGGTTCCTCCCAGTTTCCCTGGTGCAGACTGCACACACAGAGATCTGTAGCTCTCTTGGTCTCTCCAAAGCTTTTAGAAGTGATTTAGTGTTGTATTTGCCACCTTTCCATTCTCTGGCCCAGAAACATTTTTAAGTAGGGGATTGAAAGTGGTAATTCACTGTTTTCCCAGGTGAGGTGAATGCAGCTCGAGGGGCTGCTGGGGGGTGTGGGCAGCTCTGAACTCCAGAGCTGTCTGGGGGTGTTTTGTGGGCTAAGCCAGCACTTCCCAGGCCCAGTTCAGGGTGCTGGTTTGCTCTGGAGTTTACCAGTGGCAAAGGGGATAAGTGACTGTATATCTGAGTGTCTCCAGCCCAGGACTGACTGTTCCAGTTCAAAGGCAATATCACAGTGGTTTCTGCCAGGTGAGAGATCCCCCCTGAGCTCACCTGCATGTTTCCATGTGGAACAGCAGGAGCAATCCAGGGGGTTTGTTAAAACAAAGCAGCTTGGAGCACTCCTTCTGTGTTCCTCTGATGTGACACATTCCAGCGAGCTGAAGAGATTATTTTCTTGTCTTGGAGAGTATTAAATTCAAGTCCAAGACCTCCTGTAAAGACAGATGTAAGGTCTCCAAACCATCCTTGGTTTTCCCTGTTCACATGTTCCCGTTGTCCTTTTGCCTCCCAGTTTAACCAGCTGCAGTGCTTTTCCCATTCCCTTTGGGACTTGTCTTTTTCTGTCGATTTGCAAAAAAATTCCTTTGCCATGTTCCTGATCCCTGTTCCCCCTCCAGCCTGGTGCTCTCAGCTGTGCCACTTAGGCCATTTTCCTGCTAGTTCCTCCAGCTGGGAACCCTGTTTGCTGGCTGGCAAACCAAATTAGGTTGAACTTAGGGAATTTTGGAGCATTTTAGAGAAACATAGTTAAAAACAGTAGATAAACTTGCAGATGTTGATTCTGCCAAGGGATACGAGTTGTGTTGTTGGAATTTTTACTCTCATGGCAGCAGAATTGCAAGCAGGTGCATGTTGCAGTGCTGGGAAGGCAAGTAGGAACTCTCTTGGAAGTTGCATAACTGTCTGCTGTAGTTAAAAGAGAAATGAAAGAACAGAAAAATTCAGTCTTAAACGTGTGCTTTCTTTCTGTCACAGGTTTTTGGATGAACTCTTTGGTTTTTTATTAGTATTGGAGGAATAAACTGGTAACTCAAGACATTTTTATAGCTCTTATTTCCTCCAGGAAATCAGAGTTATAAAATAAATCAGAGTTTCCTCCAGGAAATGAAGTTTCTAATAGCAGTGTTCAAAATCCTTACCTATTATTTGTAAGACTAAGGTGTTATCATTTCTCTAAATGCTAACAGGCTCTTGGCAGGGGCGAGAAGCTGCTGAACATCTTCTCTTATCAGTGAAGCCCCTGTGAAAATTGTTCTGTCATGGGAAATTCTCCTGATGGACACTTCCCTGCCTCGTTTAGTGGCTCTCTGGAGGTGGTGACACTCACTTCTCAAGCTGTTCTTGGCCTCCAGGACAACAAAGCCCTTTGATTTGGTGGAATCACAGAATCACTAAGGTAGGAAAAGGCCTGCAGGATTATCAAGTCCAACGTTTGACCACCACATCCTCTAAACCGTATCAGGGAGAGCCATGTCCACACAGTCCTCTCACTGTAACACAAAATGTTACAGTGGAATTTGAAGCAAAGGTGTGAAAGGGAATAGAGGAAATAGAGGGTTGTGGATTACCATTTTTGGTAATTATACTAATAATCAAGCATTTCTCTATTTTCTTTTCTCAATTCCCTGTTAATTCAGACATATGCTTGCTCACATGTCCGATAAGAGCATAACAAGTGAAGATGGCACCCTCCACCTCTTCAGTTCTGCTCTTCCATCCATTGTAACATTTTTTGCTTGTTGAAAGAACAATTAAGACAATTGTCATCACAGAACACGTGGCCATTTCAGGGAAGAGCAATGGTGAGCAGGAGACAGCAGTACCTGCTGCCTCGATAGCTGATTGTTCCTCAGGAAACACGCAGCAATCTCCGTGATGATTTGCAAAATGTGTTCCCATCACATTCTTGTCTTGAGCAATAAATCTGGAGAGGGACTTTGAACAAGGGGCTGGAGTGCCAGGACAAGGGGGAATGGCTTCCCACTGCCAGAGGGCAGGGTTAGATGGGATAGTGGGAAGGAATGTTCCCTGGGAGGGTGGGGAGGCCCTGGCCCAGGTTGCCCAGAGAAGCTGTGGCTGCCCCTGGATCCCTGGAAGTGTCCAAGGCCAGGTTGGACAGGGCTTGGAACAACCTGGGCTGGTGGAAGGTGTCCCTGCCCATGGCAGGGGGTGGAATGGGATGAGCGTTAAGTTCCTTCCAGCCCAAACCATTCTGGGATTCCATGATTCTATGAGAATGGTTTCTGGTGTCTTTACCAGTCCTGTATAACTTCACTTTCTCAGCACACAGTTTCCCATCTGTGGTGGACCTGAGAAGGGCTTTCTCTGGAGGGAAGAAAGGTTGGAGAAAGCATCCAGCAAGGTTGTCCTCTCACTCACCTTCCCTTGGCAAGCCAAGCTCCTGCTGCCCCCCTGTGTGGGAGCAGACAGAAGGTCAGAACCCCCGGCTGGGTCTGTGCCTCCGTGGGGGTGTGTGATGCCTGTGACCTGTCAGCACCATCCTGTGCACAGCAAAAGGCAGGAGGAGTTCTAAGGGACAGTCTCGGGGTTTGTTAAATTTTCCTATGGCAGGCTAAAGATGGACAGAGGATCCAAGTGCTTTTTTACAAACAGAACGAAGAATTGAGCTGAAACCTTCGCGTCTGCAACAGAATCCAGAAGATGCTCCCACAAAATGGGGTATTCTTGAAAACTTTGATTTTGCCCTCAACTCTCAAGTTATGGCTTATACCCAAACTGAATGTTTCAAATCTTTTGAGAGTTATCCAATCTGTTTTAAATATATAGGCAAATTCTGAAAATGGAAACCAGTACTTTTAACTGTAATTTTCATTTAATAGATGCTAATGCCAAATGTTCTCAAATTTCCTCTGGCTAATATGAAAATAAAAAAGTATTTGATTGCTTAATCAACTCTAGGTTTTAAAACTGAAAAGTAAATTTGACATGAGTTCTTTTTTTAAAAAATAATTTTGGTCTATTCACTTCTACTATCAGGTAATAGCAATTTCCAGCTCTGTGAACCAAAACCAGCTTACTCAACTGAACCAGAAAATCAAGAAATTGGATCAAATACCATTTGATTTTTTTAAATAGAAGCAAAAGAGGAACAGGAGAAGAAAATCTATAGCTGTAATTTTTCACAATTATGTCAGGAGTTCTTTGCAGCTGGAATGTTTGCAAGTGGCTGGGAATAGGTGGAATGAAAAGTAAGAGAACAAAAACCTATGTAATATCACTTGGAGGAAAAAAGCTGAACCATTAGTTTGAAAGCTCTCTGCTGAGGGAAATAAAAGGTTTTTTTCTAAAATAAAAGAAAAATGAGTAGATTTTGAGTTTTCTCTGAGGTGTGTTTTGTCTACAAGCTTCTCTGGTTTTGGCACCACCTGCACAGGAAGGCAATAAATACGTGTGATTTTTAGATTGAAATGGTTTGGAGTCTCCTCAGGGTCACGTGTTTATTTTTAATTATTTGGGTGGTATCTGAGATCCCAACTGAGATGAAGTGCTGAGCAAGACTGTGGTTTGGGTCTTGTCAGTACAAGCAAGGAGGAAATCTGGCTTTAAATGAGCATGGACCATAAAGGTCTATAAGCAGATTATAATGGGGGTGATATATTGGAGCATCTCGGTGGTTTGTGAGGCAAGGACTTTGTGAGATTTGGAAAAGCAATAGAACAACAAGGGAAGTAGCACAATCATGGAGCTACCCTGAGAGTTATCTGTAGTTTACATATGAAGTCTGTTCATTCTGTGGCTGTTTGTGAATAATCAAGAGTTTTTAAGGCTACACAAAATTCTCTATTGTGATTTTAATGAAATCAAAATGGGTTTTATGCTCCTTTTCCTTTTCTTTCAACTACTGTACTACTGTTCATCTCCCACAGAATTTATTTGCCCAACACATTTTTTTCCTCTCCCACTGAAATGCTGTTTTTTTATGTGATGTATTTCTCCATTTCAGTGCCAGGGCTCTGGAAATACCTGAGGTTTTCTGGAGTACTTGAATATTTATTACTGATTTGTGGTATTTTTCCTTCAAAAGGACTGTGAGGACCATGAATTTCCACCTGCCTTCCCTGAAAGCAATCACACCCTGCACTTCCTTGCAGAAAACCAAGCTCCATCTGATGGGGCTTAATGCTTTTAGCCCCTGTTGTTTTACTGAGTCTGTTCCACAAACGTGTTCCTCTGATGAGTAAAACTCTATTTTTGATTTCCTTGTAGTTTTATTTTCAGTGTGTTTCCCATGATATGAGAACAATGGAATTATAAACTGTGGTTGCTCTGCCCCCATTTGTATTGTCCAGAGCCAAGAGAGCTCACAGCTGGAAAAGGCCTTCAGATATTCACTTTGCACTTCACTTGAATTTAGGAAGTGTTTAGTGCTTAGGGCTACGTTTGATCTTTGGGCATTGGATTGAAACAAAGAGGTTGGCAGCAGAGCAATTTGGCAAGTTGTGAATGATAAGGGAATGTTTCAACACTAACAGACCCCAGTGTGGTGGAGTACGGTATCACTGCATTTTCCATCACATCAGGAATGTTCCAGATTTTCTGTGATCACTTATCTGATTAACTGGGAATGGTTTCAGTATTTCACAATTCTAATTTCTGTGCTCCAGTGATTGGCTCAACTTCTGGAGCCAACCTGAAACCTGTGGCCATTCAGCCTTCAAGAAGTCTTGTCTAAAGGATGAATGAGAGCGCCTGAAATTGGGACTTTTGTTTGGAAAATTCAGTATTTGTTGGTAATTGGACCTTTTTTATTAATTGGCATGATTTTAGATAGCTAAATAGTTCTGATTGCTTAAAACAAAAGTCTAAAAATATTCTAGAAAAATAGAATATTCTACAGTATATCTTTAAACCACATGAGAAGATAAAAACAAGCTTTACTGTCTTCTTTCATGCTGGCTATAAGAAGTGCAGATGTACTTAGTGCAGAATATATTGTGAAATCAGTGGGAATTGTCTGGGTTTTGGTAAATTAATCCAAGAGCAGATGTCCCTCTGACTTTGGTACCCAGGGAAGGTTACAGACCCCTGCCCATGAGCCTTTGAAGATCAAAAGGCTGTTTATTGCATGTAATATTTAAGGTGCCTGCATGAAACACAAAGAAAAGCTATAACATTTTGAGACTGCTGCTTGGCTAACAGCACTTTGTTTTGTCTGATGGAAGCTGAGAAGCTTTTGGGTGTCAACAGGATTGTTAAACATTTAATTTGACATTTTGAAAACAGTGATATTAAAAGAGGATAAGTATTGGGATCCAGTTGTGAAAAACTGAGCTTTAAAGGATTTATGAAGAACATGAAAATGATTAGCAAATGTTATTAGAATATCACAGATCTTCTTTGGTTGCAAGTGTTCATATTTGTATAGCACTTATTTTTAATAAAGAAAATCACTAGAAGTTTGTAAAAAGGAGCTGATCCCTTGGAGGGTCAGAGGTTGGCATATATCTCATCATAGTACAAGAAAACAACAGAAACCCAATTTGTTTTCTTTTCTAAAGCAGAAAACATGGACTGCTCGAACACTTTGATAACTCCTTATATGCAGAATTCCCTAAAAGCAGTAGTTCCTGGGTGCTGAGGGGAAGTAAGATTGTGAGATATTACTCAAAGGAGGTTAATTAGGTAATTAGGAGTGCAATGGGATGTTCACTTATTTGCATGACAGACTTAGTGATGTTTTCCCAACAGCAGAAGCACTAAAGGAGGACTGGGTGGTTACTTTGCATCCTCCAGTTGTATTTTGGTGCTTTATGTACTTGAAGCAGAGAATTCCTTTCTCTCTGTATTCTTTACGTGACTTCCACTGGCACATGTGCTTCACACATGTGGAAAACTCCCCTGGGCATGCAGGTCATAGGAATTCTTGAAATGCTGCCTCAGGAGGTGCTGGGAAAGCAGGGCAGGATGGGTGTGTGGAGCACTGGAGCAGGGCAGGGGTTCAATCCCTGAGCAGTGAAATGCCAAACGTGCTGAGCAAAGTTAAAAACCTGCTTAGGGTGGGTCAGTGTAACCAGTGAGTGGTGGCATCCAGTATAATTCCTACCATAAAAGCATGACATCATTAAGGTTGGAAAGGACCTCCACAATCACCAGATCCAACCTTTGACTGGATCCCACTGTGCCCACAAAGCCATATGACAGAGTCCTGCACCTACTTGTACCTTGAACACTTCCAGGGATGGTGACTCCACCCCTGCCCTGGGCATCCCCTTCCAATGCTTAACCAATCTTTTAGTGCAGAAATGTTTCCTAATATCCAACCTGAACCTTGGCACTATATATGGCAAGATGGCAGTGCTGGGTTAACAGTTGGACATCCATATTCAAGCTCTCTCCCAACCTTAAGGATCCCATGAGAAATCAGAGCTGCAGTCATTGTTTGCTGTTTATTTTTCCAAGTTTGAACTGGAGAAAAGAGGTCTGTGTGTGTTTCTCTGGGGGGAGGGGCTGCAGAAGAGCATAATTATCCCCAGAGTCCAGGGCCATTTAGCAGGAATCCCACTGGGTGTGCCAGCAGCTTGGAACATGTGGAGAAAGTTTGCATTATTAATAGGAAGCTTTTCCCAGGTCCTCTGGCTGCTGCCTCTGTGTGAGGCCGACTGAAGCTTAGGAGAGAAAGGTCAAGTTAAAAAGAGCTGTTTGATTCATCTCTGTGCTGGAACTGCCTGCTGTGACACACTGAGGGTGTCCCTGTGTGTGCCCTGGACACGAGGCACTAATGGTGTAATGGCTCTTCACAGGATCACACAGGGGTTTGAAAGGACATCCAGTCCAGCCCCCTGCCCTGGGCAGGGGCATCTTTAACTTCAGGGCAGCCTTTGAACAGACTGGGAATGCTGATTGCAGATCCTTTAGGTATTTGGAGATAAACTACTCTGACTTTTAGGACATGGATGAACCTGAGGGGATCTTCATATGTCAGCTGGGAGTCTCCATCAGTAAGAAAAGGTTTAATTATTCCTCTTCCAGAAAGCTGAATAGCTGAACACACCTTGGAAGCTGTACTAGATCCTGAGATCCTTTCAGTCAGTGTTAACACGGTGGCTTTCATATGATGAACCTGTGGCTGTGCAGTGAGGGGGGTGCCTGGAGAGGGCTGGGGAGCTGCAGATATTTGTTCTATTAATTCTCTCACTGTCTTGATTTTTCTTTGAGACATTCAACAGCATTCCATACTCTGAACAGAGAAACCATTGCTTAGATATGACCAAGGTTTCTGAATGTGAATGTAGAAGCCTTCAGACACAAGAGGTGTCGTCCTCTGCTCAGACAAATGCTGCACTTGGGCTTTTGGAGGACAGGAGCTGCCACCAGCAAGGAAGTTTTCCATATGTCCCCTGGTAGCACTATGTTGCTAGGAATAATAGAATTCCAAGGAGTGCAGTGAGCAGTGTGTGTCTCAGATGCATGTTCATGCTTCCAGGGTTGGGCTTTCAAACTTAAATTAAGTGTCACAGCAGTTATTGGCTACAATTAGTGGTGTGTTCTGGCAAGATTAATATATTCAGTTTCTCTCTTGGAATGAATTTTGGAGTTCAGAGCAGGGCACAAAGAGCTCTGGAGAAATGGTATGTCCACCATTTCCTACTGTCATGGTTTAGGGAATCTGAGGAGTTAAAGCCAGAAAACTCATTGCTGAGGTAGGACAGTTTAATAAGGAAAGCAAAAGCTGCACATCCAAGTACAGCAGAATAAGGAATTAAGTCACTGCTTCCCGTGAGCAGGCAGACAAAAGCAGCATGGAAATCAAAGGAATGGTTAATCAGAGTAATAAACTTCCTAAATTCCAGAATAAAGGTAATGTAGTTCAGATTATGGGTAATGATCAGGTAATTTCCTCCCCATCATGGTATTACAGAATGGCCTGGGTTGGAAGGGACCTCAAAGCCCATCTCATCCCACCCCCTGCCGTGGGCAGGGACACCTCCCACCAGCCCAGGTTGCTCCAAGCCCCGTCCAACCTGGCCTTGGACACTCCCAGGGATCCAGGGGCAGCCACAGCTTCTCTGGGCAACCTGTGCCAGGGCCTCCCCCCCCTCCCAGGGAACAATCCCTTCCCAACATCCCATCTGACCCTGTCCTCTGGCAGTGGGAAGCCATTCCCCTTGTCCTGCCCCTCCAGGCCGTTGTTAAAAGTCCCTCTCCTCCTGGCTTGCTTTTCTTCCTCTTTTCATTTCCCTGCTCATGAGAAGCTCCATTTCTTTTGCTGTTTTCCACAGTTAATTTCAGCCTATAGCTGAAAATATTCAGTCTCTTGATTTTCATGAAGAGCTGGTACCCAGCCAGGACTTCTTGTCAGGCTTAAAAAAAGGAAGCATAATTTTTATCTTCAGGATATTTGTTTTCTTGCTGGTGGCTCAGAGGAATAGTCCCTGCTTAGGCCTTTTTCCCTCACACATTTGATGATTCCTCTGATCAGCATGTAAGGGGAGCTCAGAGAATACCTGCTCCAGCCTTGCTCCACAGCTACATGTTGAACTACAGTCCTACACATCCCTGGAACTGTGAACAGTGGGAACCGAAATTTTATGGAACACTGTGGTATTAGTGGGAATATTTGTATTTCTGAAGGTAAAAGTTCAGGATTTGCACAATAGAAGAAGTTCTCACTCACTTTAACACCAGGTATTTACAAAGGTACTAAAGTTATCCAGATAGTAATTCCTGTGCAAGTATGAAAATAATTTCTATTGAAACGATGTCTTTTTCTTTTTAATCTGACAGAATTCTTAGCAATTATTAATATTCCTCACTGTTTTCCAAGTTTACATTAGGAACAGTCCAGGATATTACAGGGGGATGTACCTCAATTGAAAATATTGATTTCTCCTTTCATGCTTTTAACAGGCATTTATTTTCTCAATGCTATAACTAAGTGGAGGGGAAAGTGTTTGAAGGGAAAGGTTTTATGTTCTTTCCATTTCCAGGTATTTCAAAGGCATGGAAGGATGTTTTCCCACGTGGACATGGCATTGCTGTCACACTGACAGGGGCAGTGGCTCAGTGATTGCCTCTGTTATCATGGCAACTAAAGTTGATTTAATAAATGCACCCACGTTCCTTTATGAGCTCTGTGTCTCTATGATTTGACTTGACAAGTTCTTCATCATTTTTTTTGTGTGTGTATGATTTTACATCCCCTTCAAGATGCAGTTCCCCAATTCCGCGTGGGAATTGTCAGGTAGCATCTGGTGAAATGAAGCTGACAGTGTGTTCTGTCAGTTTTAGTAACTTCATATGTGAAGAAGTCAGGCTCTTGGAGGGGTGAGAGTATCTACAGAAGGGTTTTCTGCCTTAGAGATTCGTATAAAAGGCCAGCCTGTCCTTGGCATGGTGTGTGGTTTGAGGGGAGAGATTTTACTTTTTACATAGTATCTTGTATTTTGGTTGGTTGTGATCAGGAATTGATGACATCAAGGGGAATGTGGAGGCTGTCCTAGCCACTCTAGAACCAGGGAATTTCAGTGTTGTGCTTTAAACACACACATTGTTACATGAAAAAGTAATATTTTTGTGCTGATTTGTTAGACAGCAGAGTGTATGATATTAAATCCTGAATCCTTGGGTATTCTGAGGAAGGCTTTCAGCAGAGTGTCTTTTATAGTCATTATTCAACAAAAAGCTTAACATTTTACAATTTCAGGATTTTTGTGGTCCTCTCAGAACTATCTCCATACTGAAATTAATAAAAATCATGTTGGTGGTTGATCTTGGACTCCATTTAGATCAGGGTAACTTATGCAGGGCAACATTATGAAAGAATTCAATTGTTTGCACCCATAAAAGTGTTCTCCCAGGTTCAGGAAGGATTCTATGTGAAGCAGACACAAAGGATTAAATAACATAAAAACCATAAAGAGCAACATGTAAATATTATTTCTTTAATAAAGAAGGTACATGGCTCAAAATGCATCAAATAGTGGATTAATTTCAACAGTTGTTTAAAGAAACTGTATCACCCAGACCAAGCCCAGTTGTGTCAGGGCAGCATCTGGAAATGTCCAGTGCCACCCCTCTGCTCCAGGAGGTCATGGCCAGATGGCTTTTGTGCATCTTCGAGGATGGGACTCCACGATCAGTCTGGGCCACCTGTTCCAGTGTTCAGTCATCTTTACAGTAATTGATATTTTTCTGTTGAATTGTACTTGCTTGTATTTTAATTTGTGCCCATTGCCCTTTGCCCTTACCTGATAGACATTTAGAAGAGATGCATAAGAACATCCACATAATGTGTCTTTGGAGCTCCAGGGGTTTGAAATGCTTTCAGTTCATAGTAATGAGGGCGCAAAACATATTTTAACAACATTTATTTGGGTTTGGCATTTTTTGGCTGGTTGGTTTTTGCTATAGAACACTCTTAAACCAAACTGTTCCATGTTGTGGGGAGAAGAAGTTGGATGTAACATCGTGCTGCTGATAACCAGGCACTTCTGGGTTGTTTGGTGCATTAAGTCCATTTGTGGCCTCAGGTGGGAAGTTCTGTGAGTCCAGAGTTTGTTCTTTGCTATTCTCTACCCCAGCCTGCTTTTAAATCTGCTCAGGGCTGTACACAGTGCTTTAAGAATGTGAAAAAAGCATTAACATCCTAAATCATAAGGGCAATGAGAAACAAAAGGGAAATGAGAAATGCAAGGACAAATGCCAGTGTTCAGATTTCACCTGTCAGCACTGTCACCCCTTGGGGTGTGCTTGGCCACAGCTGAGGGACTGTTGGAGCCAGGAGGGGGGATGTTCTCTTCTGTGAATCTATTTTGGAATTACCTGGCTGGCAGGGGCTGCCCAGGGAGGTTTGGAGTCCCCAGCCCTGGAGGTGCCCAAGGAAGGCCTGGATGTGGCACTCAGTGCTCTGGGCTGGGGGACAAGGGGGGCATCGGGCACAGGGGGGATCCATGGGTTGGGAGGGCTTTTCCAGTGCAAAGCCTTTGTAATTGCCAAACAGGCTAATCAGTCTTTAAATCAACCCTTTTGGTGAAATGCATAGTAAAAAGGTGTTGGAAAAGGCATTTTGCCAATTTATATGAAGGAGGTGTGGGATGGTTCAGTGTCTTTTCAGAGATGTAATCTTGCTTGGGTATCTGCTGTGTGGGATAAGGCCCACTGACAGCTGCAGGCAGTGTCATAGAAGTGTCAGAACTGGAAATGTTTGTTGGCATCAGGGCAGCACAGCAGGAGAGCCAATTTTTGTACTTATTGCCTGCAGAAAGAAAGGGTATGGGTCAGAAATCCATCCAAGTTTTCACTCATTTTAAGAATCTAAAAATATTAAATAGGCCTGGCCTGTTTGATCTCTGCTTGCTCTTCTAGAGAAGTCAATGACCTTCTAACTCCATAGCACCAGTAAAGTTCCTTTCAAATCTAATGAGGAATGATCTTCCTGTTTGCTTTGTTTCTTATTATACCTAAGAGCATATTCCTGCCAAATTTAACATTTATCAGTATAGATTATTAGTCCTGTAGCTGCAATGTAAATAACATTATTCACCTGCATGTTCAGAGTCCCCAAGGCATAGGACACCTCCATGCTGACAGTATTGTGCTCTTCTGTTTAGGTAACATCTTAGTGCACGTTCATTTTTCTCTCCATGTACACAATAAGTGGAGAATTTTAGTTAAAATTGTGCTGTACATGATCCCATCATAACAATGTTTTATAGGTGGGATTGTCAATACACCGGAAAACAGTGGCCAAGGCTGTGCAGACGTTCTCTTTCCAGCTCTTTTGCCGTTTGGATGTGTGTCTCCTGGGGGATCCCATCTTCAGGAACACACAGCCCTGTTTCTTGGAGTCACTTGGGTTAGTTTAAACAGTGAAGGATCAGAGAATCATAGAATAACTTAATTTGAAAGGGACCTCTGGAGAGGGCCGAGTGCAGTCCCTGCCTGACGCACATCTAATGAGATCAGGGGCTGCAGTCGAGTCTGGAACAGCTCTGTGAAGGCCTGAGTTGACCTGGCTGATCTTGCAGCAAACCCAGGAGTGCTTGTTCTTCTCACTGCAGATCTGTGGGAGGCTTATCTTTCAGAGGACAAGTGCTGAAGAGCATCAGAGGTGGGGAAATGTAGCCCCAGCACAGCTGCACCCTGATAGGACGTGCTTAATTCCCTCTGGAAACCCTTCAGAGCCCACACACCTGCTGCCTCAGCTCAGGCCATGCCAGGGGCAGCAGGAACCAGGCACTTGCCATGGCCCAGACTCAGATGCCACAGCAAATTCTGTCTAAACTCTGTGAGATTTTCCAGCAAATGTATGTTCTCAGCTTTCTGGAAGCAGTGGCAACGTCTCGGTTTGCTTTGTATTTTTGAAGGACGACTGTTGATCGCTCCCTGTCTGTGAGATTTCCTACCTCATGACCATTTTGTGTAGAAATCTCTGCTTCCCAGTCTTTCCAAAGTCTTTGCTCTTTGTCTAGATTTTTCAATGAATATACATTATTTTGACTGTGGAAGGTGAATGCACACTTGTGTTGGAGCGAGACAGTTTTTGGGGAAAGAAAGGAAAGCAAAACATGACTGACCACTTCTCCTCATGAGAGTTACAACTGAAATGGGCAGTGTGGGGCAGAGTCTGTTGGTGCTGTCATCTGACAGAGCTCTGAGTTAAGCCAGGGAGAGTGGTTTAAGCTTGGGAGAGGTGACTTGGTCTTTATTATGAGTGCAGATCTTCCAGTTGTACAGAACACACAGAAGTGATGCTTATTTTTCATTAAATTCCTCTAATGCAGAATGTTCAGCACTAAGCAGTGTTATCCAGGGTGTGTGGTTGACCTAAGAACGATTTTCTATGAACTTAACAATTCAAGTGCACTCTTTAGCTTAACAAGAGAGATTGTGAATCTTGAGCCACCAAAGATGATGGGAAAAATAGTGCTTAGAATATTCACTTAATGAGCTCCTATAACCTGGGTCATTTAAGGTGTGCACTCGGCTTATTGAAATAAGTGCTGTACACCAGAGCTGCAAAGAAAAGGGAAGCCTACACCTTCAAGAAGTGGTTGCATTAAAATAAATCACTGCTTAAAAAAGTGTGTCTGTACCTGTCAGAGGGACTTTTCATCTCACTGTAACCATAGGTGCTTACCTGTGTCAGTGCAGTACCAGTGTATTGCCTGCAAGGAACAACTGAAGTATTTATTATTTCTGTACTTTAGCACATACAGAAAGAGCATAAAGTGTTAATTTGTGAAACAAAACTATTTAGTTGAAGCAGAAAAACTCCTAATTCCATCGCCCTGGTTTTTGTGCTTATGTTTTCATCCTTTTTTCTCCTTTTTTTTTTTCTCTATGTTGTTAATGTGGAACCAAGCACAGAATCACAGAATCACTGGGGTTTGAAAAGTCCTCTCAAACAAGTCCCCCCTGTGCCCGAGTCCCCCATTGTCCCCCAGCCCAGAGCACTGAGTGCCACATCCAGGCCTTCCTTGGGCACCTCCAGGGCTGGGGACTCCAAACCTCCCTGGGCAGCCCCTGCCAAGGCCTCACCACCCTTTCCAGCCAGAAATTCCTCCTCATGGCCAACCTGAGCCTCCCCTGGCCCAGCTGGAGGCCGTTCCCTCTCCTCCTGTCCCTTGTTCCCTGGGAGCAGAGCCCGACCCCCCCCAGCTCCCCCCTCCTGTCAGGGAGTTGCAGAGCCAGAAGGTCCCCCCTGAGCCTCCTTTTCTCCAGGCTGAGCCCCCCCAGCTCCCTCAGCTGCTCCCTCAGATGCTCTTCATAGCACTGACTCCCTAAAACATGTTCTACATCCATAATGTGGAACACACTTCCTTGCTTTACACAAAGAGTTTTAATGTTATAGCAGTTGTGCATATGCAGCTCTCAATTTTATTTTTTTTTTACATGGATCACCTCTAAATTGATCTAAATATGTATCAAACAAGGACTTGTTAAATCTCACTCGGCATGTTTTAAAGAACTACCAGCATCCACAGATAAAACCAGTGGAACCAGATTTATTTCTTTGCTTTTTGTGACCATGAGAGCCTTGGTGAAATTGGTTCTTCTGTGCACACTGTGGGTGAGATTTTAGACAGCTCAGTGCTTTGGCAGCAGCACTGGCTTGTGTAGGCAGGAGGGAGTTTGCTGTGGTCATGTTATTCTGAGGAATAGCTTTTATGGTATTTGTGATTATTTTGGTTGTGTGTGGGGGGTGTAAAGGCTCCCAGACAGTTCTCAGATGCCATGTTAGTTGTTTATTGTGTTTGATGGCTGCGCATACAACTGACACGTGGAGAGGGGATCAGAGGGATGGAGCACCTCTCCACTGAGGAAAGGCTGAGAGAACTGGCATTGTTCAGCCACGAGGAGAATTTCCAGGGTGACCTCATGTTGGCCTTCCAGGGCCTGAAAGAGCTGATGAGAAAGATGGAGACTATTTCCAAGGCTCTGGAGGGACAGGACACAGGGAATGGCTTCCCACTGCCAGGGGGCAGGGTTAGATGGGATATTGGGAAGGAATTGTTCCCTGGGAGGGTGGGGAGGCCCTGGCCCAGGTTGCCCAGAGAAGCTGTGGCTGCCCCTGGATCCCTGGAAGTGTCCAAGGCCAGGTTGGACGGGGCTTGGAGCAACCTGGGCTGGTGGGAGGTGTCCCTGCCCATGGCAGGGGTGGGATGAGGATCTTGAAGTTCCCTTCCAACCCGAACCAAATGGGATTCTCTGATTCTATGAAGAGTTGTTCTATCGATCTAAATTTGACTTACTGGTGTTAAAGTAAAAATTAGTTTCCTGGTATTTGGGAATGACATAACAGTGTCCTCTGGTGGCCTATGGATGGAGCTCTGCTCAATCTTCTGCTTTCTCACTTTGTTAATTTTCTTTTTTAATTGGAGGGGGGATGAGGATCTCTGCAAAGAAAAAGGCTGTACTTCAATCACTAGCAGTGATTTATAGAATAATGTTATAGTACATGTATATCTATATATTTATATATAGATATATCTTCTACAGTGGTTACATCAGCTGTGAATATGCAACAGAAGCTGGGAATATTGTTTATTGATGTGCCTGAATCCCATCAGGCAGAAGCAACTAAAGAAGTGACTCTTGTCCTACCAACAGGTGACTGCATTTGTGTTTATATTTATTTATAAACTCCAGAGATTGAAACCAGGAACTGTTGGCAAACTTTTTGCATAATGGAGCATTAAAGGATGAAAGTAAGACCTTCTGGCATTCAAAACTATCAATCTGTTAAATGGATGGAGCCTCATTATTTTCCCCCCTCGTATGTGCCTGTGCCAGACAGAGCTGCAAGGCAGAGTCTGCTCTCCAAGCCCCCTTGACCTGTGGGGCTGAGCTTGAGGTCCCAAAATCTCCATTTTATCCCAAGTATGGCTTAATCTCTCAAGCTCATGGAAGATAAACCGATTCCCCAAGTCAGTGTATAAATGACTGCTGCAAGAAAGGAGTGCTGCTTTTAGTCTTCCTGGCAGAATTCAATTAATCCTGAAACCAGCAAAGAGAGAAAATGGGCTTTAAAGCACATCATGATGCAGGTTTTCAATGGACCAATGAGCCTTTCACCTTGGCAAGGGTTTTTCATCAAAGCTGTCAGGGAGAAGGTCTGGGGGTTTTATGTTTTCCACAAGACCATGTTTTTATAAGCTAAAAAAATGAGGAAAAGGTTCAACAAGCACTCCAGGTATTTGAGATTTCTGCAAATAAGAACGGTTCCTGATTAAAGGCTCAACTGGTATTGAAGTCTAACCCCACTTATGTTAGTGTAAAACTAATACATCAGAATTGACTTTATCTTAATATTCACTATCATGTTTGGCCCTTTTCTTCACTTTTGGCAGCACTGGGCTTCAGCACTGGATTTTTCTTAGAGATATATATAAATATATATTTCCTATCTATGGAAAATACAGAGTAAATGCAGTATCTGGGCACAGCATTGGGAGGGCCAGATTGTCAGGTTTGACTGGCTCTGTGTGGGCAGCCTCTTGCAGATCCAGGAGTCAGCTGCCATCAAGTGCATCTTGGCATTATTTTATCTCTGTCAAAGATGTGCAGTGTGGGTGTAACCTGCCCTTTCCAGCTGTGAGCTTTTGCCTTTGCATGCATGGATATTGGAATTCCTGAAACTAAGGAATCCTAAGCTTTCAACTAAATCCTACACAAAAATCTCCCTTCTGTAATTACATTGTGGGCAAAATTCCAAAGGATCACAGCATGGTCTGGGTTGGAAGGGACCTTAAAGCCCATCCAGTCCCATCCCCTGCCATGGGCAGGGACACCTTCCACCAGCCCAGGTTGCTCCAAGCCCCATCCAACCTGGCCTTGGACACTTCCAGGGATCCAGGGGCAGCCACAGCTTCTCTGGGTGACAGTATTCCCAGGCATATAAATGTCCCAACCATCTGGGATAGATACTCACAGTGAACATAGGTTTGGACTTTTTACCCCACTGAATACTGAGCTGTTTTTCAACATCAAGGGAAAACCTCAACATTGGAGTGATATTTGCTGGAATTTCAAAAACTCTTGTAGTTATCAACTGGGAAATTTTCAGATTCTGGCTGTTACAAATGATTGAATAAGTCCTGAAAAGGAATTTTCAAAAATGGATTTCCCAGAAAACTTCGGGAGCCTAAGTGCCCTTTCCACCTTAGAAGATGTTCCCCTTAATTTTTGGTTAAACAGCTGAATTGTTGAGAAATGTGTTTAGATTCTGTCTTGGAAGAGGTGATGGCATTTTCCACCTGAACAGCATCTGACCCAGCCAGGGATGAGTGCAGTTGGAGTTTGGGTATTCCAACAGCTTGATTTTTCTGTACAAAAATAGAAAATATCGGATATGTAAATGTTGCTTACAAACACAGGCTGATTTATGAGTTTTCTGAAGAAGGAAATGTTTTCTGCAAAGAAAATGTGCCAATTAGCTGTGGTGACACAAAATATTTTAAAGCCATGGTTAGCAAAACAAACTGTACACACTGGTGGTTTGGGGTGTATGTTTTTTAATTTCTTAGAAATAATGAACACCCTTTCCCTGTGAAGGAAGGTCAAATCCTGATTTGATTGTTCAACTGGCCCAGGTTGCCCAGAGAAGCTGTGGCTGCCCCTGGATCCCTGGAAGTGTCCAAGGCCAGGTTGGACAGAGCTTGGAGCATCCTGGGCTGGTGGAAGGTGTCCCTGCCCATGGCAGGGGTGGGACTGGATGAGCTTTAAGGACCCTTCTCACCCAAACTAGTCTGTGATTCTGTGATTCTGGGGATCCAGGTTCCATATTTGATCATTTAAAGCACAGTGAGAGAAGTGAAAATGGTGGAATGGTATCCCAAATATCAGGGAACTTAGAGTCTATGTGGAATTTTTTTTGCCTCTCAGTCTTATCCTTAAAATGTCATGGACAGGTAGTGACTCTTCCCCCATTCCCTCCTTGATTTTTGTTGATAGCCCATTCTTTCATTTTGGAAGAAAAGAGAACCTTTTGCAGAAACACTTTATTTCTCAACACTAACTCCCCTCTTTCCCCCTGTTGCATCCCCTCATTTGGTTCTCACAAATTCCACAGTCCTACATAATTTTCATTGGATTTTCTAACAAGACCTTCAGTACCTTGGTGTCGAGTATCCAAAAGTGAGCAGTGTGGAGAAAAACCTGTGAGGTTTGCTCCTGGTGTGGTGTCACCTCCCAGCTGCCAGAGGTCGGGCAGGTGTTGGAATTGGGTGCCTCTGTGCAGGATCCTTGTGCCCGTGGTGTGCCCTGTGTGCCATCTGCTCCTTCCCTTGCCAGCTGAACAAACAACTTCCCACCTGCTGTGTGCCATCCGCGTCCTGCAGAACAAGCGGATCGGATACGGAGACTTGCTCTGTCTGTGGCACTAATGAGAATTTATTTCAGCTCACACACTGCATGAAAACATCCCAATGTGGTAATTGGAGACAAGGCAAAGCAGCATGGATTGACTGAGCTCAAAGGAATGACTAATCAGAGTAGTAAACTTCCCAAATTCCAGACTAGAGGTAACATACTTTGGATTACAGATAATGATCAGGTAATTCCCCCCCAAATACACACAGAATTCCAGAAGGGTTTGGGTTGGAAAGGACCTTAAAGCTCATCTCATCCCATCCCCTGCCATGGGCAGGGACACCTCCCACTAGCCCAGGTTGCTCCAAGCCCCGTCCAACCTGGCCTTGGACACTTCCAGGGATCCAGGGGCAGCCACAGCTTCTCTGGGCAACCTGTGCCAGGGCCTCCCCACCCTCCCAGGGAACAATTCCTTCCCACTATCCCATCTAACCCTGCCCTCTTGCAGTGGGAAGCCATTCCCCTTCCTCCTGTCCCTCCAGGCCCTTGGAAATGGGCTCTCCATCATGTGTTGTATTCCTCTGGAAGTTGGCCTGGGAAAGTTTTCTGGATCTCAGCACTAATAATGTGAGAGTTTCTGCATTTTATGTGTGTAAGTTCCTAAATAGCACAACAATATTTGTTTATTAAGGTGGAGTGGTTCAAAACACCTGTCGGTGCTAAGGTGAAGATTGCTTTGGTGAATAATTGTATTATTGCAGAACCTCAGAAGTTAACTGTGGTTAACAAAGAATCTAAACATTAAAGCTGTCACCTGACTAATGGACTTTCGACATATCGGTATTTTAGAAGATTAATTGTGCTGGCCAGCCAATATAGAGATTCTGTGCCAAAAATAGCAGCCACTTAAAATGGAAAATAATTAAGTAATCAATATATGGTTCAGAAATATCTTGTGTTTTATTTTTAATCTTGCAAATGATTCATAGGACTTGCTTCAAGCGGCATTCTATGCTGTGCCTCTGTGATTCAAGGCAATGACTGCAAAGGTAGAGGGAGAAATCCACTGACAAATCAGCTGCACTTGTTCAGGGGTTGAAAAAATACACTTACAGAATAAGTTAAACTTACTCTATAAAATAAAACCGTCAAGTAGTTTTGAGAGTTTTGAGGTTGCAGCTGCATCAAACTGACTTCAGTTCTGTCCTGATTTCTGGAACTTGGAGAGGTGAATTAAAAATGTCTGCACAGGCCACTCAGAGGTTTGGGTTTTGGTAATGAAAGGATTGATATTTATTAAATTAGCAGTGCTTTTCAACACACATGTTCTCTTACTAATTCAAATCTGAAGGGATCCCATGGGTGACTGTGCCCATGGTCAGTGCTGGTGACCCTGGCTCCATTGCTCTCCTCTGCTGGTTGTGTTCAGCTCAAGGGCTTCTCCTGCAATATGTGGGAATGAGGCTGCTCAGACCATGGTTCTTACAAAGAAACTGGTCCTGGGAATTGTTAAATCCTGGCTAGTACAGTCATGGGGATAAGGCTGGAAAAGCCCCCTCGGATCATTGAGTCCAGGCAATAACCCAGTGCACCATGTCCACCACTAACCCATGTCCCCAGGTGCCCCCCATCTTTTAAAATCCCTGCAGGGATGGGGACTCCACCACTGCCCTGGGCAGCCTTTCCAATGCTTTATAACCCTTTCCATGAAGGACTTTTTCCTAATATCCAATCCTGACCTCCCCTGGCGCAACTTGAGGCCAGTTTTGGAGTTTTTTTAAAATATTTCTCTGCCCTGTTTTGGCCAGTGTTACTGATTGCTGCTGCCTTTCAAAAAATGAAGCATTGCTTTTTCATGGAAAATGTACCATTAAATTGCACATGTCATGGATGAAAGAACTGTAACTGCAAGAAAAGAGATTCGACATGCAAACATGTTAGGATCTAATTCCATTCTTGCAAAAGTCAGTGGGAATTGTAAAATTGACTTCCAGTGGGAACGGGAACGAATGCACGATGCTGAAGTTAAAAATGTAAAGACCTTGCTGTTTAATTAGAAATGTTAATTATTCTCATGAAGCCAGTTAGTTTTACAAAGTGGCATTGCTTAAAAGTTACTGGGTTTAATTATTTGTTTAATGAAGTGAATACAACATTGCAGAGGAGTCACCTTCTGCTGTTTAAAGGCAGCAGAGGTCTGGTCCTGACAGGCAGTGAGTGCTCTCCACTGCCCTGGGATTCCATGGACCCAAGGTGCTTCCCATCAGTGATGTTCCCAGTCCCAGTTTGGCCACTTGGGACCTTTGATCACTTCCTAGAGGAGCAAAATGTGGGGGTGGATCCGTGGTTAAGATGGGAATCTCCAGGTGTGCTTCACAGCTGCTTCCTGACAATCCTTTCCCAAAGCAAAGCGGTGACATCTCTTTTTACAGTTGACTTTTTTCCTTGATGGATTATTTTCCAGCAAGTGCTTAGATCATTACATAGTGTGTGAAGACAGAGGGATTTCTTTTTGTGTGTTCTGCCTTGTTTGGTGCTTCATTTCCAAATGTATTAGTTTTACTTATATATGTCAAAGTTTGAAGCTGTAGCATTCTGGTGCATGTCAGTGCAGCCATTGGTTGGGAAATTGGTGCTATAAAAGCTTTAAGGAGCAGAAGCAATAAGAAATTGAGCTTTGAATTGAAAGGTGGTGGGTTTTAGGAAAGCTCTGTGCACATTTAGCACGATGTTGATGTCGTAGGTCTTACTTTGTGAGGGTGTGAAATACTTTCCCTTAGGGAGTGCACTGGAATTGAGTGAAGTTAGTCGGATTTGGGGGCAAAGGCTCACATATCATACCAGACCTTTCACATGCAAAGCAATGACATTGCTCTTTTAAAGCTGCTGAGCTTTTACTGAGGCTTTTTATTCCTGAGAACCTCACTTGGACAAACTTGCAATAGCAGTTTTAAACCTGCAGTGTATTTACTGCCAGAGTCAGCTGGGTTTGCTTTGCCAAGAAACTCAAGCACTGCCCCTTAAAGCACTGCTAGAATGTACAGCCCTCCTTTGAAGGAGCTGAGGTTTACACCCTGAGGACCAAGATATAAACTCTTCCTGTGCTTTCAATCTCCTTTTCCCCTAAAAGCCCTTTCATTAAATTCTCAACAGCCCAATATATGCTCTGCATTCATGGGAAGACACAGAGCTTTGAGAAGCTCAGTGCTGTTCTGGATGTTTGCCACTCTCAGGTACTGCAGGCGCTTCAATTTATATATGTTAGAAACTTTGAGTGTTTAAGATTCTCTAACTTTTGTCTTACGTCTTTAATGACATTAAATAAGCAATTGATTTTGATTTCCTTTAGTAAATTATTTCTTTCAGTGTATTTTTTGCTTTCAGTCCCTCAGAAAGTGACTGTTGGGGGGGGCAGATATTACTAAAGGTTTAGCTAAAAGGTAAAAAAATGAGGGTTTTGAGTTACAGGTGCACATTTTGTGGCAGCATCAGCAGGTTGCTTGATTTGGAGTTGACCTTTGTGGAGAGACAATCCAAAGGCTGTCAAAAGAGTAGATGGGGTGGATTTTCCCCTTCCACATTCAGATGACTGTGGATTCATGGAATGGTTTGGGTTGGAAGGGATCTTAAAGCCCATCCAGTGCCACCCCCTGCCATGGGCAGGGACACCTCCCACCAGCCCAGGTTGCTCCAAGCCCCGTCCAACCTGGCCTTGGACACTTCCAGGGATCCAGGGGCAGCCACAGCTTCTCTGGGCAACCTGTGCCAGGGCCTCCCCACCCTCACAGGGAACAATTCCTTCCCACTATCCCATTGATCACTGCCCTCTTTCAGTTGACATCCATTCCCATTTGGTGCTGGTGGATTTTGTTGCCTTTGCAAACCACAGCACTTCCATGTTTGGGAGCCTGTTCCTGTTCTCCCAGAGCTGAGTCATGGCCAGGTAGCCAAAGCCTTGCAGAAGAAATGTGATTTTGGTGGTGCTGTGTGAAAGCACCTGCCATGGCAGGGCCAGGCTGCTGAGGAGGTGCTGAGCTGATGGTTTGGAGCAGCACATCCATTTTAAACTATGGAAAATAAGGACTGTATCTGTGGTGGTGTCCAGTATTAATGAACAGGGTTCCAGGTGAAAGCCAGGTAAATTCACTCCCAGTTTTGTCAGTGAGGTGGTTGGTTGGCACAGAGTATTGAAAATTACCATCTCTGTACATAACTTGTCAGATCCTGGTTAAAAAGGGTTTTGCTAAATTACAGTTTCCAGAGGGGGGGAATGATTAAGATTTGCTTCACAAAATTAAACTCATTATGGACATTTGAAATTAGCCCCAAAGGGTGCGTGGAATTTCTATTTCAAAATGCCTTGTTTGCTAAAAGAGATAAAGTTTTCAGATTCATAAAGCTGCCACAAAATGTTAAACCACACTTTTGAAAGAATAGAGGAAAAAGAAACTTCTGATGGGATCTCAAACAGCGTTTTTGAATGTCATTGATGATCAAGAACATGATAACACTGAGGTTTTCATTTTGCCATTATGAGAATTTCTCTATTTTTTTATGCCTAAGTGAAAAGAGATTGGACTGAGCCTTGAAACGTGTCACATGTAATTCAGTGATATTTTTATACTTGTCTCTTTAAATCCTTTCCCTCCTTTGTTCTTGGAATGAAAGAGGGATGCAGATCTGCAGCAGCTTTTACCCTGAACCAGCCCCCGTTCTCTCTCTCCAGCCCCATGAAGTGCCTGTGGCTTCAGAGGTGGCTGTTTGGCTGCTCTCGAGTGTTTACAGTACAAATAACTCAATTCTTCCTAACCAGAGTCACTCACAAAAGCTAATTCTTGTCTCCCAGCATTTGGTTGTTGCAGGCAGTGATAAATGTGTTGTAGGAGAGCTAAGGAAAAAATATTCATTTACAGCAAAACGACAGGAAGTATTTTTGAACAACAGGAGCTGGAGGTTGGTTGTTATCACCCTCTGTCAGCAGCAGAACTCTCCACAGTACTTTATTTTCTATATCAGGCCACCTCTGTTACACAAGGAAACTGTGGCTCCCTGCTATCCCCTGGGTATGTGACCACAGGGTCATCACCTCTCAACTGAACTGTGGCAAACACCTGGCAGGGTTGTTGTTTTGATCATCCTGATACAGTATTTCATGCAGCTCAAGATTTCAAGGGCTTGCTTCCCTTTCTTTCAGTTGAAGCCAACAAGCAGAAATAATGTGTGAGGTTTTTTTCCCTTTTTTCATTTTTTTCCCTTTCATTTTACTGTGGTAACAAGCTGTCATCCTCACCTGGTTTTGCCTTTTTTCCCCCCTGCCCCTTCCCCCCAGTTTTTTTTTCTTTTTGCTTGGCTGTTTGTGGAATTTGGTTTCTTTTTTGGTCCTCCCAGGATAACCTTTTAGTGACCATGGCTGCTGCATCTCACCTGAGTGCCTGTAACAGCTGAGCACAGACAGTGAGAGTGTGTGTGTTCTTTGTGTGACCAGCTCTCACAGACATTTAGGAATTGTGAGGGGATACCAAAATGCAAAGGGAATCATGGAATCATACAATGGCCTGGGTTGGAAGGGACCTCATCCCACCCCCTGCCACGGGCAGGGACACCTTCCACCTGCCCAGGTTGCTCCAAGCCCCGTCCAACCTGGCCTTGGACACTTCCAGGGATCCAGGGGCAGCCACAGCTTCTCTGGGCAACCTGGGCCAGGGCCTCCCCACCCTCCCAGGGAACAATTCCTTCCCACTATCCCATCTAACCCTGCCCTCTGTCCTTGGGAAGCCATTCCCCTTGTCGTGCCTCTCCAAGCCCTTGCAAAATAGTCTCTCTCCATCTTTCCTGTTGGCTCCTTTCAAATACTGCAAGTCCACAATTAGGTTGCTCTGAAGCCTTCTCTTTTCCAGACTGAACATGCATTAATGCTTAGAATTAAGGATGTTTACAGAGATCCAGTTTACTAATGAGCTGGAAAGCCCATCCCATTTTTTATTTAAAGCACAGAATATAATCCATATGAAGTGGGGCAGGTCTGAAAGCTGCTCCCCAGGGTGGGGCTGTACAGTTAGTGCTGTATCACAGTGTGTCGCTCCCAGAACACATCAGCCTAATTACTTTCCAAAAGGCAGTCAAGGATGTTTGAAGCATCTTCTGGTTTGACATCCATGATGAGTTTTGAAAGACAGAACTGCAGATAATGTCAAGGAAAAAAATGCCTGTGTTCGTTGTGCACGTGTCTCCGTGTGGGGTGCATTCTTCCCCAGCGTCTCATCGCTGATATTTTATTAATGTGATAGTCTGCTCTGTCTGTTGGGGTTGGATCCATGGCTATAGAGCAGTGCAGCTGGTTTCAGCTCAACTCTTCAACTCAGCTCTGAGAGCTGGGCATCCCTCAGTGCTGGCCCCAGTAACAGTGACAACACAATAGGCTGTGGGGTCGTTTTTTCCTGCTCTCAACTTGTTGACCACAATATACTTTAATGTCTCTGAGGATTTGTTTTTATCTTGTCCTGTTGTCTTTTGAAGCGGCACTGTAATTATAAAAGAAAAATTATTATAATAAAAATATCCTTTTTTATCCTGGGCCCTGCAAAAGCTGTGTGTGTGTGTGTTCTGTGCTCCTGACCTTTCAGCAGCAGCAAATACAGCAACGCTTTTTTGGTAAGACACATTTGTCTTACAGTCCTTGACCTGGGCTCAGTAAATAAGAACATACTAGCAGAGCTGAATCCCCACAGGATCAGGAGAGGGACAGTGTTAGCGAAGAGGAAAATAAAGAAAAATGCACTGGCACTTGTGGTAAGGAACAGCGTGGCAGAAGCTGCTGTCTGGCTGGGAGTTGGGCTGCTTATCAAGCACTTTATGCTTGATAACAGAGGGTCCTTGGCTTTAAAAAACCAGAGCTGTTGCTGAAGAGAGCTTAAGCACTTTGTTGGAGGTGTGTGGTGTTTTAGGGGTACTTCTGCATTGGGAAGAAGTGAGACAAATTACCTGAGTGTTTCCAACTTTGAATATGAACGTGTCACGTGAAAAATATCTGCATTGTTTCTTTTGTTATGTATCCTTGTAAGGTTCCATTTTACCTCTGCAGATAGGGAGCAATAATCCTTCTTTGCCTTTTCTTCGTTAGAAACCCGCTGTAATAACACAGCTTTGAGGAAGGCTCATAAAAAGATCCCTTTTCTTCAATGATTCCCTCCAGGAATCTTCTGTGGATTATTCTGTAGACAAAAGGGGAAAATAAAGAGTCACGTTGCAAGAGTACTGTGCAACATAAAGCAACTAAAGGTAGATCCTGAGTGCAATTCTATGAATATCAGTAGAATGGAGGGCTGTGTGTGTGTGTGTCTTGGTTCTTCATATATTTTAAATCAATAAGTGCAGTTCACACATTTGGGAGCCCCCATTCCATGCAAAAATACAGCTGTGAAGCTGAAATCCAGTGATTATTTAATTTTTGGCATTGTTGTTTCTTAAAATTGGTTGAGTGGTTTAATTGTAACAAGGTTCTCCTGGAATAGAATTAGTTAAAACCTGCCCATGTTTGATAAAACCTGCTGTGTTTGGGCCTGCAGTTGTTGTCTAGTATTTCAGACAGAGAGGAATATTTGGGACCCTGTGATGAGCTTCCTTTCTTTTCTTCTTCAGAAGAGGTACTGGCTGGTTAAAATGCAGTGATGGCAAAGAGTCTATTGAAAACTTTGAGTTTCTTGTCAGCTACTGACTTTTTTGTCATCCTTTTTCTTGGTTCTCTTTGAAATACAAGCATTTATTTGCACGTTTGTGTGTGGAAAGCTGCAGTCTCTGGAACACTTGCAGTTTACACCTTGGAGGTTGTCACACCCCTGAGGGAGTAGTTCAGGATGTATCCTCTTTCCCTGCCAGTATAAGAACAATTTATTTAATTTCTTTTGTCTTAAATATCGTGAAGAAATGAAAGCTCCTGTGGAATTCAGAGTTTCCATGCGAAACAATTCAGCTTTGACTGTTTGAATCCCTCACTCTCAAAGGTTCTGATTATTTTTTTTTAGACAGAACTTAGCTATTTTCCAAAGTTTTTCAATACAGAGCAAAGCAGGAGAGATAAGCTACCACAGCCAAATACCTGTCACCGTGAAACCAACCCCTGGCCAAAAGGAAGGGGGAATTTTCCTATATTTGCTTTAAACCCATATTTCCTCTTCTATTCCCTTCTGCTTTCCTGAGCAGGTTTCACTTTTTTATGGTCATAAGGGAATCATCACATTGAGTGTGGCTTCCCTGAGAAGGCCCTGGGAGTTGTGCCTTTGATTCTCTCCAGGGAAAACAGGGAACTAAACCCACTTTGTGGCTGAGAGCTGTGATGTTCTGGCTGTGATGCTGTAACAAGGCTCAGGAGCAGCGAGGTCTGAAGAGAAAATATCAACCCCTGCTGCATTTCCTGTGGAGCTGATTGTAGTGCTCCATGGTAAACTTTCCAAAGGAGGATTGATCATCTCAAGGAGGCACACCAGGATCTCAGTTTTTGCTTTTCCAGGGCCTGTGTGTGAGTGCTGAGCTCTTTGTGCAGTCACAGCTGACGTGTCCCAGGCATGGAAGTGCTGGAGCTGCAGGCAGGGGAAGGAACCTGGGATAAATTCCTGTGCTTATGGAACACAGGTGTGAGTAGCTGCTCCTGCCACTCACCAGGAGCCCTCAGGAAATGTGGGTTTCCCTCCTTCCCTCCTGCTCCTCACTGCACCTGACCTTTAGTGGGATGTTTTACACTCTCTCTCTCTAAGTTCAGTGTTTTGAAGCTGAGAACCTTTGTGGACCTGCCAGACAGGCCCTCAGGTGCCTTTACATGTCCCTGGGCAGGAGCATGAATACTTTACCACACATAAATAAAACTTCCCAATGTTTACAGTCAGAGATGCGAGAAGAGCTGCCTGAAACCTTGTCTCTGTCAGGACTACCCACAGAATCCTTGTGTCTGGCTTTTTCATCTCTGGCAAAGCTCACCTTTGGATGTTGTGATCTTCTAGTGTACCTGCATAAAATTTCCTTCATCATTTGTCTTTTTGTTACAGAAGAAAATATTTGTAAGCACAAGTGCTTGAGATATTTTAAGCTATTCCTAAATTTAATCATTAGTGTCTTGAGAGTATTTACTGATCTCATTGAAAATAGAGATGCTGTAATTTAGGGGCTCTCTGTTAAAAATGAAACAAGCCACAGAGTACAGGCTGCTGAAGAAGCAACAATACCTACTGTTTTCAGTGTGTGGAAATGCTGTAATAGGTCCCTTCAGTGCAGCAGTGACTGCAGGAGAGTACTGGCACGTGTGAGCACGTAGTTCTCTAACAGGCTTCCCTGGAAAACTAATGAAGGAAGAGAAGGACTGCTTGCACTATGTGTTCTTTTCAAGGCAATTTTTCTTTTGGTTGCTTTAGAGTTAGGCTTTAACAACTTTAGTAAAGACTGGGTATGTTTTATACTGATAATCCACTCTATAAAAATGCTTTTCCTGGCCTCAAGGTTTCTCATAGCATCAAGACCCTGCATTTCAGCTGCAGACTGCCTCTGCTTCTCCAGGGTGATCATTTGACAGTGTTATTCCAACTTCTGATTTGAATGGCTTGATTTGCTTTGCTTCAAAAGAGAGAGAGGCTTTGAAGAGAGGGTCCTGAGCATTGATTTCCTCATGGCTTTCCTTCAGCTGAGTGCATCCATTCGAAGCTCTGTAAGTTGAATTGACACAGTGTAGGTAGCTCTGAGTGCATTTGTGATCACAGAAACACAGAATCCCAGAATGGCTTGGGGTGGAAGGGACCTTAAAGATCATCTTGTTCCCACTGCCATGGGAACCTTCCACTATTCCAGGTTGCTCCAAGCCCCGTCCAACCTGGCCTTGGACACTTCCAGGGATCCAGGGGCAGCCACAGCTTCTCTGGGCAACCTGGGCCAGGGCCTCCCCACCCTCACAGCCAACAATTCCTTCCCACTATCCGACCTAAATTACCCCTTTGTGAGTGTGAAGCCATTCCCCTTGTCCTGTCCCTCCAGTTCCCAATGAACAGCCCCTCTCCAGCTTCCCTGTAGCCCCTTCAGACCCTGGAAGGTGCTGTGAGGTCTCCACACAACCTTCTCCTCTCCAGGCTGAACATTCCCAGCTCTCCCAGTCTGT
Organism: Pachyramphus minor; assembly: GCA_013397135.1. Classification (NCBI taxonomy): domain Eukaryota; kingdom Metazoa; phylum Chordata; class Aves; order Passeriformes; family Tyrannidae; genus Pachyramphus; species Pachyramphus minor. Next base: position 48,657 of record VYXB01004354.1, on the reverse strand, counting down.
CTCCACAGGGGAGCTGCTCCAGTCCCCTCAGCAACTTTGTGGCCTCTGGAATTGCTCCACCAGCTCCATGTCCTTCCTGTGATCTGCTGGGCTAGGCAAACTCCTACACAGAGGATGACAAGCATGGAATTGTAGGCAGCTGTTTCCCAGCACGACAGTTTCTCGTGGATCTGTGTCAGCAGCACACAACATCTGTTGCATTTTAAAGGTGAAACATCAGCTCTGTTTGCTTTGGTAGCCTGTCATCTGAAACCTACTCTGTGTGCCCTAATGAACACAGTTAATATTTTATGGCTTTGTTTACCTGTAGCATCAAGCTTCTGGAGTACAATTGGATATGGTCCAAAACAGGGGAGAAATGGATTTTATATGGCTAATTCCAGGTCATTTTGCAGTTTCTGTCTTATGGCAAATCCTCTTTGCCATCCCCAACTCATGTAACAACCTTTAAACTGTCACACAGTTTATTTAGAAAATAAACTGTCGCACCTCAGAATAAACTAATGATGAACTAGAATCATGTTCCATGACTGGAAGAAGCCCTTCTCATTGTGAGTGCTCTGGAGAAGGTCCCTGCACGTTGTACCTGGTAAGTACAGAGGAAATAACCTGCTCAGTCTGGAAACTGGGGTGGGAGGCAGTGGGGGAAAGGGTGTTCTGAGTTAATTGCTCCCCCAGAATGGTTTGGGTTGGAAGGGACCTTAGGGATAATCTCATCCCACCCCCTGCCATGGGCAGGGACACCTCCCACCAGCCCAGGTTGCTCCAAGCCCCGTCCAACCTGGCCTTGGACACTTCCAGGGATCCAGGGGCAGCCACAGCTTCTCTGGGCAACCTGGGCCAGGGCCTCCCCACCCTCACAGGGAACAATTCCTTCCCACTATCCCATCTAACCCTGCCCTCTGGCAGTGGGAAGCCATTCCCCCTTGTCCTGGCACTCCGGCGTTTCTTTAGATGTTTATGTCTCTATTTTTATTAAGCATAAATAAGCCACAAAACAGTTTACCAAAACAGGTACGAGTGTGACTTTCTGCACTGGCAGGTTTCCATCCACATTATATTGATGATTTGAAAGCAGAGCTGAAACCAGGTGTTAAATTGACCCTGCCTGAAAAAACATTATTCTGTTAAAGTGGCAAAGGAGTGCTGATGCTGTAGATCACAGCATCGATCACAGGAGCAGCTGGCATTCAGAACACACTCCCTGGGCTCCAGATGTAAAAGTTCAGCAGGTCATCGTTGAAATTCAACAAGGTGAAGCTAAGTCACTGTTAAAAAAAATATATATCATTACAACCATCCTCTGAAAAAGAAATGACTGTCGGCGGTCACTTTGGAATTAGGTGGGGGTTTTTTTCCAAGTTAGGCAGCTCAAAATGTTTGTGGTTATTCTGTGATTGCTTAAAATAACCATCTGTATCTTAACTCTGTAAATACATTTTAAAAATCAGACTTGTATTGAAGAAAAACTTTTCACATTGATGACCTTGTAGGTTCACTGGATGTTGGTGCCTCATGGCTTCTCTGCACAGGTAGTGCCTGTTCCCACTCTCTGAGGTGCTTTCATTACCATTATTTAGGAACATACAGTCTACAAACCCAATTAATACAAAAGCTGGTTTAATTAAATGCATTTCTTCCTCTTATTTGGAAAATCAAGAGATTCCAGATTCACAGCATGCTCTCAAGGTAGTTTTATATACACCCAGTTCATGAGGAAAATCGAGTTGTTTTGATACATTTGTGTGGTTCTCTGACAAATTAAGAGCAGGTAAAGTCAGGATTTTATGTAAATGAACAACCCTCACAAGGGGTTCTCACTGTCAGCAGGGCTGAGGGACCACAGGGAGATTCCACTGCTTGGGTTATAGGAATCAGATAATCAGCAAACCAGTCAGCTCTTGATAACTTATATATTTTGTGGCAATATTTTACAAGCCATTGCTTTTATACCCTCTAATTTACAGTAGTATTTGGTAAGATTGAGATTAGAAATAAATAGTCATTTAAAATATATATTACTCAAAGAAAATATCATACCTTAAGGCTCTAAAGCCTGCAGGAGGGGTAGGTGCCACAGTCCTTACTGTCAAGAGTAGAACACAACTTTTGTTTGCATTTTGTTCAACACCTGGGAAATTCTGGAAGGGGCTCTGTGTGTGGGTGGAGGTGTCTGTGAGCACGTGGAGTTTCTCTCATCTGATCATTTTTAGTCCTATAAGAAGCTAATAATACCTAGATGGGTGCTGAAGAGGAGAAAAATAGCAGCAAACAGAACTTTTTCATGATTTTGCCTCCTGTGAGGTTATTTCTTGTGCTGAGGTGGCTCAGCCAGAGCTGTTACTGGTGTCTGTGACACCACCTCTCCCTGCTTCTTTATCAAGTCCTCAGCCTTTGTTTCAGCCTCCTCTTCATGTGTCTTTTTTTTACTAACAGATCTTTTAAACATTAAAAAAAAAAGGAAGAGAAATGCTGTCAGCTTTAGCCCTGCTGAATGTCAGTTGTGCCCAGATTTGGAGAAGGATGGCCTTCATGGCAGGAGAGAAACATCGGAGCCAACAGTCCTACAATGGTGCTGATGCCTTGGTTTGTGGCAGAGTTAGAGTCAGGCCTTAGTTTAGGCTTATCAAAACTCTGTGTGCTGGGCAATCAAGAGTTAAATCATGGGCAAACTTAAAATTCAAGTTCACAGTGCATGGACAAGTCCTCCAGAGGAGAAGCCCTGGAGTGGGAGCTTGTAGGTGCAATACACAACTGGTGTAAGGAGAAGGATGCACCAAATGTGTGTGGGCTGTAGGAAATCAGGCAGGTTTTATCAGGATAAAAGGAAATTAGAGTCATATTGAAGTGATTGGAATTGCATGAATAAGCTCATGTGTTGCATGAAGTGGTAAATAAGTAAAATCTCCAAACTCAAACTGCTGTGCAAATATGTGGAGGCAGCTGTTGTTCCACATGCTTAAAAGGGCTTAACCAGGGGAAGGCTTTTGATAACCTGATCATTGCTATTGTTTGCACACCTCTCACTTGGGATCAAGAGCACTAAAGCAAAAGCCAGGACACTGTGAGAGCAGGTGATTGGCTTTTCAGATGAGCACAGCTCCAGAAGCAGTGCACTAATTAGACAATCCTATGCCTTTCTCCCAGGAAACCTTCAGAAACCCTTCTGGAAGCCCTCAGAGAACAGCCACTTCTGGAATGTCCCTCTGTGTGACTGATTTAAGAAACCTGTTGGCAACTGGAGGTCCTGAGACTAAAAAACAATCAGATTCCAAGCTTTGGAAATCACAAGCAGCAAATGCTTTTTGCTCCTTTCAGTGAGGTCTTGGTACCCCTGTGCTCTGCCATCTGCCACAGCAAATCTCAGTGTGCTCTGCCTGCACCAGGTTTGCAGTGGGCTCGAACTAGTCAGGAGAAAATACTTGTGGATTTAAGGTAGATCCTGTCAGCTCAGGTGTTCTGAGGGTACAGAAAGGCTGAAAGAACAATTTTATGGGTGGGAAAGTTCTATAGGAGGAAAAGCCACAGGAGGTAAAAAGACCTAATTCACACTGGTGGGAGAAAGAAGAGATTACTTCTGGGTTCTTTGTAAGGATGGTTCCTTGGATCTGCTTCCAAAGGGTTGGCTGTTTGAGGTTATCCAGCAGGGAAGGGTTAGGCCACACAGGCCTGGCACTGGCACCTCCCAGTTACCAGTAGGAGCTTCTAGTGCACAGGTGGATAAAAACATAATTTATCTATAATGTAACTTCCAATTTCATTGTAAGAATTATTTTTTTTGAAATGCCTTTAATACAGCTCTGCTGAAGAACTGATACCTTGCATTCCTTCCCTGCCTGCTGTGCCCGTATCCAGCTCTGCCCTGTACTGATGCAAAGGCAAAAGTACTTGAAGAAGAAAGATTTTAGATGAAATGTTTTACTAGAATATCCTAAACATGTTATTGTGTTGGGGAAACTGTGGGAAGCCATAACTGGCAAAGAAATAATGCTGTCATTAACTGAGGAAGAACACAGACTTTAATTTTTCTTGTTAAGCAGTCTTAGTGTTTTGAAGTTTCTCCCACATCAGCTGATAAAATGGGTGAATGACAAATAGTGTGTTACAATGGTACCAGTCATTAAGCTTTGAAAGTGTGTTTTATTTCATTTTAGATGTGTGAAACTAAGGAGAGAAACTGCAGAAGGTTTATATCAGGAAGTAACTTTGCTGAAAGAGAACCTGCATTTGGCACAGTGTGTTCTCCTTCTTTTGTTTTCCTCAGAAAGAGTAGATAAAAAGATTTTGAATTATTATCTTCAAAAATGAGTAAAAGTAGACTTCAAATTAATGAAGCAAATTTATTGTTACAGATCCTAATCTTTAAACCTCTTACATGTAATTAATCATGTTACACTTGTTTGTGGTTAACAATTGCAGTAATTTATTTTCATTTTAATTTTAAATGATGAAATTGAGATTTGACTTTTAGGATATGCAAGTTTTGGAGACTAATTTTTGTGTAAATGCATGGGAATGTTGGGAATTCTCTGAATAGTTTTATTGCTCATTTCTGTCTATTGATATTGAAGGGCTTGAGGGGAAGTGTGTGAGGACACTGAGGGCACTTGGTGTGTTCAGCTGGAGCAGAGGACACTGAGGGCAGAGCTCAGTGCAGTTCCAGCTCCCTGGGCAGGGGTAGAGCAGGGGCAGGACTGAGCTCTGCTCTGGGGGGACCAGGGACAGCACCCAGGGAAGGGCTGGAGCTGTGTCAGGGCAGGGTCAGGGTGGATCTCAGGGAAAGGTTCTTCCCCCAGAGGGTGGTTGGCACTGCCCAGGCTCCCCAGGGCAGTGGGCACAGCCCCAAGGCTGCCAGAGCTCCAGGAGGGTTTGGCTGATCCTCTGGGGCACAGGGGGTGACTCTTGGGGCTGGGCCTGTGCAGGACTGAGGGTTGGACTGGGTGATCCCTGTGTATCCCTTCCAACTCAGCACATTCTGGGCTTTTGTCCTTTCCAGCTCTGGTCACTGTGTGACTGTGATTTTATGTAACTCAGGACACACCCTCAAGTGCCATCGAGTGCTGTGGCTTGTACTTGTTTTACACCCTCTGTAGTGAGATGCCCAAATCAATGCTGCTCTTTTCCCTCTCACAGAATCAGTTGGGTTGGAAAAGACCTCCAAGACCATCAAGTCCAACCTTGAACCAAATCCCACCATTCACACTAAACCATGCCACAGAGTGCCACATCCAGTCATGTTCAAGCAGTGTCTGCTCTCCACTGTGCTTGGGAGCTGGGTGCCTTTCTTTTTGGTCATCAGACTTTGCCAAGGTTTAGTTCTCAACTGTCCTCTCATTTCTCTGAGAAACTTGATTCAGTTTGTCATTAGGGTTTCTAAAATTTCTGATATCAGCTATTTGCTCTTAAGCTTTATATTTCCTGTGTTTGTACTTGAATCATTATTGATTTGCTTCCTTTTTTTTTTTTCTCCTGCATTGAGAGCATTATTTGGAGCAAGTTTTCTTGACACCATATGTTTACATTTACTCACTTTGCCTGGATTACAAGGATATGCTGGAAACAGCAAATTCTTTAGAACAAGCCTCTCTAAAGCCACAGTTCCCAAATCCCAGTCTCCAGCAGCTCGTGTCTGGGATGCCTCTGTTAGAGAAAGCAAAGCAGAAAGAGGGGAAGTAAAGAATACAGTATTTCTGGGGTCTTTCTTCTTCCTTTGTTTTGTTTTGCCTTCATCCAAAAATAGAAGTGTGTTCCTTTTGTGTGGGTTGTGTTCAGAGCGACCGAGGCCATTAGTTAATTCAGACTGGTGCCAAAGGGATCAAACTGAGCTGTGTGTGGAGGGGACAAGAGTTTCTTTAGGTCAGAGATGAAAATCTCTTTCTAACTTGCAGTCTAAGAAGAGGAAGGAAAGTTTCCAGGCATCTGAGAGGATTCCCACCCCAAAAGCCTGCTCAGTATTAGGAAAGCCTCCAAGAAATTGAGAAAGAAAATTATCAGTGGTATTTTGGGGTGTTGAAAAAATCTCCAAAGGAAATGAAAGACAAACAGATTTCAGCCCCATCCATCCAGAGGGAGTGATGGGAGCAAAGTCAGGAGTGGGTGGTGGCAAATGTCCCTGGAAATGCCCCAAACCCAACACACCCCACAGACACTTCTGCCCACCCATAGACCTGCTGAAAGCACTTGGTATGTTCTCACATGAGGAAATAGTGGTAAAACTGAGTCACACAGGGACTCTTCATCAGGAACTGTAGAGACAGGACAAGGAGTAATGGGTACAAACTGAAAGAGGGGACATTTAGGTCGGGTATATGGAAGAAATTCCTCCCTGGGAGGGTGGGGAGGCCCTGGCACAGGGTGCCCAGAGAAGCTGTGGCTGCCCCTGGATCCCTGGAAGTGTCCAAGGCCAGGCTGGAGCACCCTGGGCTAGTGGAAGGTATCCCTGCCCATGGCAGGGGGGGGACAAGATGGGCTTTGAGGTCCCTTCCAAGCAGAATCATCCTGTGACTCTGTGAAAACTGCCTAAGATAATGATTAGATCAAGTATTGTTCAGGGAGTGGGAAACTGGCTGGAGCAGTGGAAGGAACTGAACTTCCAGAGATGAAAGAGGTTATTTGGAGCTAGAGGGACTGGGAAAAGCACAGGCACAGAAAATGTTCCTGTGTTTAATATATAGCTGGATAAATCGAGGAGGTGTTTAACTGATGATTGGGTGAATGGTGGCCAGAGACTGCACAGGGAGTCCTGAGAGGGCTATTCCAATCCTTTATTTCCTGCCTGTCCACTTTGGGGTGATGCATTGGCTGTTCTTGCTTACAGGCACTTGGCAGTCCTTTATGCTCCATCACATACAGGGTTTTAGCATCCTAAAGCCCAGAAAACAGCAGAAAAAATGAAGGCCATGTCCATTTTCTTTGCTGATAATCAGATCTGGATATTGCAGGACTGCTAAGGAATTCAATACTAAGGCATGGTAGGAGCAAAGATGATGTTCTTGTTAAGCTGAGCTGAAAATATAGTTAAAAGGTGACAATTCCTTTGATTTAAAAAAATTAAACTCACCAGAAAAAAGACTGCGACATTTAGAATAATCTTTTCCCTGTATCCAAAAAGGCTTTCATTCATTTCAGCAACAATTTGATTCAGAAAACACAGAATTTCCAAAAACATGAAGACAAGGTAGGCCTGAACTCAATTTCCATGGCAGGTAATGGAAAAATTTCTGACAACATTATGACAGGTCCTAGAAAAGTGAAAATGATAAGTAGGGCAGTTCAATAATCCCACTGGGAGAAGATCATCATCTCTGTAAAGATAAGGGTATTCATTTTCACTTGTATTTGTTTTATAAAGTGCACTGAATATGTCTCTTACTTGATGTCACATGTGATAGTCAAATACAAACCTGATCTTGGGCTGCAGGGGAAGAGCAAGAGCTTCAGGCAGCTGTTGATAGGGTTCAGAAAATCCATATGTATTCTGATTTAAAAGGAATTGTAGATTATTTTTCCCCTTTACAAGTACCATAGAGAACAGAAAGGTGGCAAACGACTATTTTGTGTTCACACTGAACCATTTTGTTTAGACTGCAATAAAAGAACTATATTATAGTTTCCTGCTCTTCCCAGGGTCCTTTTTTCAGCAATCCATTGAGTGAAAAATCTGTAATTGCTTGTAGGTTTGTTCATTTCCAAACCTCAGCACATGACCTCTTGCTTTTCACTCAGTTGTTTTTCTAAGAGCATTCCCGTGAATCTGACCCTTCTCCTCCAGGATTTGGGTTGAGGCAATACAATTTCCACTTGATCTCCCTTTTTTTGCCTTGCTAGGAGCCAACTCCCAATCTTTTGTTATATGGCTCTGCCTACAAACCTCTGACTGCTTTTGCTTGTCCTCTGCTGCACTTGTAAAGTCTTTGCAATGCTGGTTTTGATCTTTGGACGTTTTAGTAGGCTAAAATATTACATTATTGGCACATATCCTCCTGCTGGGAGAAGTCAAATGTGCCAGTGATTTGGGAAAACTAGAGACTCCAATTAGGTATCCACAGCAAGACATTCTTTTCTCTCCATTTATCTTTTCTACTTGCCACAAGAGTCATAATGGAGATTTTATTCCACTGTTTAACTGTGGTATAGTTAAACTGGAGGATTTTCTCTTGTCTTTCATGTGTTAAGAGCTCTGAGAAGATTTAAAGGGAAGATTTCCCTCACACAGTTGTTCTCATTCATGCCTGTTGCTGTGGTTTTCCATGCTGTATCTTTTATTTGCTCTTTGGCTGATCCCTGTCCCACTCCCTGCAAGGATCACTTGTTCTACTGTTAGGGGGATTCCTGTAGGGGTAGGAATGTGCAAGTTGTGTCATTATATCATCCTCACCTTTACTCACACCTGGGATTCAAGGGAAAATATTTAGTCCTTGTCATAGTCTGCCTTTTATTTCTTCATTATAGAAGAAGTAAAATATAGAATAATAATAATAATATATAGAACATAGTGCCTTGGCCAAGGTACTTAATAATCTATGTGAATCCTGGTTTAAGGATCACAGAAAGGTTTGGGTTGGAAGGGGCCTTTAAAGGCCATCAAGTCCAAGCCCCTGAATTGAGCAGGGACACCTTCCACTGGCCCAGGTTGCTCCACACCCCATCCAACCTGACCTTGAATATTCCCAGGGATGGGACAGCCACAGCTTCTCTGGGCAACCTGTGCCAGGGCCTCCTCATTGTAAAAAAAAAAGTCTTCCTTAAAGCTAATCTAAGTTGACCCTCCTTCAGTTTAAAACCACCACCCCTGTCCCTCCAGCCCTTGTCCCCAGTCCCTCTCCAGCTCTCCTGGAGCCCCTTTAGGCCCTGCAAGGGGCTCTCAGGTCTCCCTGGATCCTTCTGTTCTCCAGGTGAGCACCCCCAGCTCTCCCAGCCTGGCTCCTCCAGCCCTGGGAGCATCTCCATGTCCCCTCTGGACTCGCTCCAGCAGCTCCACATCCTTCCTGTGTGGTGTGTCTTTCATTATGACAGAGACCAGATCAGCTCACTCCCTTTGCATCCTTCTTTTTTTAAGATTGTGTCTCCATTAATCACATCCCTGTGAGAGAGGTGACTGTCCTTCAAAGGTAGTAGCTATAAAAACCTCCTCAGCTTGTTTTGGTCAGTCATGGGAGTTACCTTGTTCTTTTCTTGCTGGCTCCCTTCAATTAAAACCCAAACAGGCAGCTGGGAGCTGTATTTGCAGGTCAGACAATGAACTGCCTCCCCTGGGCCACTGTGCTTTTAGTTGGATAATAACAGCTATCAAGGTTATTAAAGAATAGACATTTGGTATAACTGAATTTTTGTTGCTTAATGACATCACAAATGCCAGCAGTGGGTTGTGCCTGAGTTGCTGAATTGAAGACAGTTTGCCTAATTTCATGTGTCTGAAGTGTGTAAAGGTTGTTATTAAAAATAAATGTGTACACTTGGAAAATAGCAAAAGGCAAATAAACTTGATTGCTGTTTAGCTTTTGCCCAGGACCCTTCTCTTTCCCACGTGCTTGGCATTTTCAGAGCTGGTTCAATAGAAGAGTTTCTCTGTGCTGCATCCATGGCCTCTCCTCATGTGCCCTTTGTGACTGTTCCCTTGGAGGATGTTGTTGGAAAATCCCAGGCCAAGGTCATATATTCTTCCTTTTCTGGAGCAAATGTTTTCATGCAAAACAAGGCTGAGATGTGTTTGGTGCTTTATTTTGTAAGAAAAGGTGAATAAACAGGCAGCTTTCATTATCACAATCCACTGTTACAGAGGAGAGGAGCCCAACTGATAAGAGATTTATTACAGAAAGGACATTTGAACCAGCATATCATGATAAACCTCAGCCACATGAAAGCACATGTTTCATAGCAAGAGATGCAGAAGCTTCAGAATCCTTTTGCCAGGCCCCTGTGTGTAGGGATCATGCAAAGCTCTGTAATAAATCAAAGACAAAAATATTTAGATTGGTTTCACAAAGCCACTCTTCACAGAAAGCAAGTTCTCTGAAGAAATCTGTTCTATTATGTGTTTAAGTGGCTGTGACATTAATCATTATGTCATTAATAATTTGACATTAATAATTTCTCCCATCCTTTAATCCCTTTTGATCTCTCTGCTACAAGATGCAGGAATTAAAAACAATCAGTTAGACTCACTGTTTTCTACTCTTATCTTCAGAGCTGCTTGATTTTTAGATGATGTGCAGAAATCAGATCTGCCAAGTAATTAATGCCAGATTTGTAAGCAAGTTTAGTTGTCTTCTTGTTCTCAGTTTATCACACAGTGGCACTTGTTTGGTGTTGCAGTTCTGCTGAATTTAGGCCTTGAATTTTTCCTGCTCTGTCCACCGTTCTCAGTGAAAGATTAATTTTGTGGTTTGCATATTGTTGGCTGGACAGTGTGAATTTGTCATTTTTGGCTCCTCCAGCTGTTGACACTGTGTTAGTTGGGTTGAAATACCCTGGGATTTGCTGTGGTTCCCTTATGGAGTTACAGCTTTAGGATGTGGAGGATATTGGAGGGCTCAAAGAGGAGGGTAAATAACTGCTGTCTGTGTGGTCGAGTGACATGACAAGAGAAAGTCTGTACATCTGTCTTGAGCTCTTCACAGGGCAAACAGGGCATGGATCTTCTGACTGACAGTAATTCAGTGGCAGATGAATTTGTCAATGGGCTTAAAACTGGTTCAATGAAAGCATAGTGTTAAAAGGGTGATGTTATCAGGACAAAGAGTTTATAAAATTTAACAGATGTGGGTTTAATTGTGTGGCACCAGCTCAGAGCTTCGCTGGAGGATATTTGTAGATAATACTAAGGCAAATGAGTGTATGCTTTGTAAGCATGTGGGTGTAGAGATAAGGCTCCATTTGCATATTTCTTTCACTTCCCTTTCCTTGTTTTCAGAAGTTGCTTTTGAGGACGAGCCCAATGCTCCCCTTGTATGGGCTGAGTTACTGCCATTTGGGTCTGAAGTATTTTCCTAGAAATAGGAAAGCTGTTTGAGGGCTGGAATGACTGTTTATTTGAGCAACTGCACTTGCAGGGATGGTTTTCAGTAGAGACAGGACTGTACCTGAGGGAAAAGCCTCATCCCAGTGTGGCTGCTCCCTTCTGAGAGCCCTGTTCCCTGGGCAGGGTCAGCTGTCTGCAGCCCCAGGTGCATGTGGTATTCTTCACTCCCTTGCATTCATTCACCCTCAGTTGCATTCTTTATCCTCCTCCTTTGGAGTCCACTCATCTGCAAATTGGCAGCTTCTTCTGGTGTCCTTGGCTCCTGTGCTGTCACCTGAAGCAGTGCAGGGAGAGTGCAGTCAGTCCTTACCCTCTGGGCTGTGTAGTAGCCAAGGGTCCAAGACTTTTCTGTCCCTTCAAATATCTTCTTTTCAAATCAGAGCGTTTTCAGCACAAACCTCTTTCTTTACCCTTTTTATTTACTACTTATCCTTCACTTACTGCTTATCCTTTTACTTACCTTCACTTGTTTTTTTTTTTACTTGCCTTTTACTAACCTTTTACTTTATCCTTTCGCTTTTCTATCGGACAGTTTCCTCAGGACCCATGTGGTTTTGGTGTATTTACTTCCTGGATTTTTTTTTTTGAAATTAGTGCAGGTCTTGTCTTGGTTGGAGGGAGAAGGAGACAGATCAAACCTGATATAAATCCTGAGTGCAGGAAAGGTGAGGCTGGGTAGAGTGAGGCTCTCAAGGAGCTCAAGAGATGGACACAGAACAGTTCACAGGCAGTGCCTCTGGTTGAAAAGGGTGGGTTTAGCTTATGTGAAATAAAGAGGGAGAAGGAAACAAAAAATGAATGTGCTGGATGGCATTCTAGGCATAATTGTCCTTGGCATTGGTACCACTGAGAGAAGACAAAAGGTGAGTCCCAGGAATGTGGAGGAAGAGTGTGAAATTAAGCTGTGGCTGTGAGCTACATCTCTCAGAGACTGACAACCCATTGCAGGGGAAGGAATACTGAAGAGGATGTACTAAAAAAGAAAACAAAAAAAAAGGAATCTATGCTGTATAGCTGAAGTATAGCTTTCTGTGCTGTTATACTCACTCTTCTGAGGGTACACAGATCTAACAAAGCTTCCAGAGTCCTCCAGGAAAAGAGAAAGATTTACCACCAATTTGCTCTTTCCTATGGCCACACATCCCTTCTCTGAAAATCTACACATTAGTTAATGGGTAAAACTGTCATCCTCTGCTTTTAACATTAAAAGTGTGGTCTGGAGGAAGAGCTCAAGCTTTCACAAATTGCAGTCTAAGAATAAGATCTCAAGATTTGATGTGATTTGGCATCTATAGTAGGTTGAGTTGTCTAATAAACCGTAGCAATTCATCATATACTTTGGAAGTCTGAAGTTTAGTAGGCAGTCATATAGTATCTCTTTTGGTGCCTAGAATACCTCAGAAAAAAAAATCATGGATCTTAGAGGGGCAAGGGGATTATGGCTTGATTTATTTGGCAACAAAATTGACTATAAAACTACTTTTACTATGCTCAGGGGATCAAGGCATAGAGATGTCATATTGAGTAATAACGTCAGGATAATATCAAGGTCTTTGGTCATCTCACTGATTTCACACAGGCGAAGGCACAGATATAAAACACTTGATACCAGAGGAATAGGACATTTCATGTGGATAATAAACACCTAGGAAAATTAATGACCTGTCTGGCTAAAGAGATAAACCCTGAGTCACAATAAGTGAGAGCACTGGGGGGAGAGGCAGCGACGTGCGTTTAACTGTTTTAGTGCTGCCTGAAGTATCACTTATCAGGTAAAATGGGGTTTGTATATCCTATATTCCTCCAGAAGAGCCAGGGCTGTATCAAAGAATGCCCTGCAGTCTGCAGAGTGCTGCCTAATTGCACTAGTTAATGAAAAAAGGGCATTTGTTAAAAGATCTCTTTTCTCTGGGACACATTTTAATGCCAAAGTGAGAAATGAGGGTTTAGAACTGGCAGTACCTTGCAGCAGGTACCCAGCTGTGGTCAGAAATACACTGAGAGCTCCTGACAACGGGATCAGTAGTTGAGCTTCCCTAAATTTTGTCTGGCTCCACACTGGAGTGCACAGGATTATAGGCAATGCCACAGGGATGTTGAGTTTGTCTGCAGTTCTGGGCACTCAGAGCACAAATCTGATGAGGAGTGGCTGAGGGAGCTGGGGGGGCTCAGCCTGGAGAAAAGGAGGCTCAGGGGGGACCTTCTGGCTCTGCAACTCCCTGACAGGAGGGGGGAGCTGGGGGGGGTCGGGCTCTGCTCCCAGGGAACAAGGGACAGGAGGAGAGGGAACGGCCTCCAGCTGGGCCAGGGGAGGGGCAGGTTGGATATTAGAGACAAAAAATCATGTGGATGTGGCACCTGAGGCCATGGTTTAGTGGTGAACATGGTGGTGGTGCTTTGTTGTTGGCTGGACTTGATCAGCTTGGAGGTCCTTGCTGTGATTCTCCCACACTGCCACTAATTCACCAAAAACACAGGAACAAAACCTGTCCTGAAGGAAAAGGCACTTCAGCTTGGGCTTTCACTCAGCTGGGCTTGCTTCTGATTCATGTTTGGTTTGTTGTCTTGAAATGCCTTGCTTTGCATCTCCCAGGTGTTTTTTTGGGGACTCTCCCCATGTGTTGGTCTCAGCAGAGCATTCAGACTTGCCCCTCCTCTGCCCACATGCTCGGAGCCTGCTGAAGGCAGGACTGTGATGTTCCCACTCATCCCAGGTGCTGGAGTGGGAAGGACATGGGAAGCGTGGCCTGGGCACTGTGAGATACCTGCTTAACAGTCTGCTCACGAGATGGGATATTTTACAGCATAAACTGAATTAAGCAGAGGTGAAGGAAGGGCAGTTTGGAACTCTTGCCAGAAAATATCTAGTTTTTTAACCTGTGCAATGATTATATTCACGCTGTAGGACACAACACACGCAGGAGGAAAGCAGATCAAACTCCTCTGTGGGTACAAAGCACACTGCAACTCTTTAGTGGTTACACCAGTGGCCTTTTCCTCCTGTTCCGTAAGGTGACCAAAATTGGCTTAAATGGCCTTAAATGGCCTAGTAGAAGATGTGAGTGTGTCTTCTCCAGTAAATATTTGAGATTCATTTTAAAAGAGAGAAAAATCTGTAAGCAGTTTAAAGGAACCTCATGAGCCTTGGGGTGAATCAGTGGGTGATGAATCAATCCTATGGAGACAGAGTAAGATAGGGAAAAACCTGGAACAAATAGGGAAGAAGACAGAGCTGGTGTCCAGGCACACTCTCAGTAGACAGGAAATGAATATGGATTCCTGCCCTTGCTGAAACTAAGTGCTGGAACCAAACTTTGATCTTCTGGGGGTGAGGGAAATGCCACAAGCAGAGATTTTTCAGATCCGAACGCAGTTTTAGCTCAGAAGTTGGGAACTTTTGGGAAGGAAAAAAAAATAAAAGATAGCAAAAATTGGTTTAGAAATGCAGAAATTCAGCCTGGACTCACTGTCATTTGCTCTCTAATTTATTCCATATATTTTCTCAGAAATACGTGAATTTAGATTTTTAGAGAAGTGTCCATGAGGTTTGACTGTTGTGATACTCCTGATACTGAATTCTGCAGCAGGCAAAGTTGTAAACCGCTCCAATGTTTGCATTTTTAATACCTCATTACATTTTATGAGTTACAGTTGATGCTCTCCCATTTGTTATGGTTTTATTTGGTCTGTACATGCATTGCCATCGTAGCAAAATTGCAATATACAGCTGTTCTCTCCCAGAGGAACTTTGCAAGAATAGCCAGGAACTGTTATCCCAAACCTCTAATTATAAAATTTATGTCAAATCACTCACAATATGTGCCATATAAATGATAGATTGTGCTGGCCTATGAATACAAATAAGTGATAAAAACACCAGTGCATCTCGTGAATAGAGTATTTAAAAAGGAAATATTTATAATCAAGCACATGTAAACATGACATTTTCCAAAAATTTAGTAGCTCAGAAGTGTTCCACTGGCCAGGGGTCAGACAAAATGAAAATTCCCAGAGGAAGTGTGCACTGCTATGTGGGTGCATTGCAGTGTTAGATTATAAAACAGGTTAAAAAAAAACAACAACAAAGAAAACCAAACCAAAGCAAAAAATCGGATATCTTAGTACATGGTTTTGAGGAAGTTTTAGCATACACAGGCTTGGACTGAACTCTCAAAGATTGAGAGAAAAAAGACTAGGCTGAGTGAATGAAGATCTGTGGCAAACAGGAAGGAAAAGGCAGTTTATGATCTGGAGGGATCTCCTTTGGAAGGAGAAAAAAGAAAAACACTGAGAGAGCTCTGGCAAATTTCCACTGCAGGCACAGCAAATAAGATGGCCTTTGGAGAAGGGGAGAGAAATAGGACCCCTATCAAACCAAGCAATCTATTGCTCCCTGTTTGCCCTTAACAAAGCAACAAACTCAGAAGCAGCCAGAGCCAAGAGAACGTTCAGGGGCCCCCAGGAGGAGCAGGTGGGATGTTCCTCCTCGCTCAGGACAGGGCAGGTGGTCTGTGAGCTGTGCTGGATGGGTGTGAGCTCAGTCCAGGGCTTCAGCAGAGACCCTGCTCTGATTCTCTCAGCCAATAACCTGGTTTAGCAATTGGGTATTTATTCTTTTCTTTCTTTTCGAAGTGCCAGATCATGGGAAGTCATTTTTCACCGTGGAGATTTGCTTGCAGAAAATGTGTAAATGCTAATTGGCCTTTGAGTTTATTAAAGTACTTGAAGATGGATTATTGAGAGTGATTTACTAGATTTCCTTGAATAATTCAAATTCCTGCTATGCTCTTCAAAAGTTTCCATGGTGCTGTTGTTTCATTTATTTGTATTCTTCGAGGAAAGCACTGGAGCTTTTGAGATAATTTAATTCCTTCGTTTGTTGGGGAGGAAAAAAAGCTTTTGCCATTAGCATTAGATTAATTTTACAGAGATGTATAAGGTGAAACAAAAAAGGACATTATTGTGCAGAACTATAAAAGAGATTGGCCATTTCTTCTGCAGCTTTCTGACGAGCGTGGTGAAAGGGTTGAATCATAAGGTGAAAAAAACCCAAACCCAAAAAGTCTGGCCTATCTGTACACAAGTTTTCTTATCTCTTGGTTTGACTGAGACTCCTGAAACAGCATTTTGACAAGCACCCATGTAGTCGTGTGCTTTAGGTTGTTAGAGCTCAGATTATGTGATGGAATCAAGACCTCATTTTTCTTAAACGCTGCAGCAATAATTAAATATACTGTATAGATAACATTTCCTTTGTGCCCCAAGGCTCCTTTCCTTAGTGCTTTTATGGCAAACACAACTAGAAGGAAGAGGTGGGATTTTTATTCCCACTGTGATGAGGTGAAACAGCTGAAGGATGAAGTTGGTCAGTGAAATCTGTTCTTTAACACTTGGACCTTTTCTATCCAACACAGATTTTGTCCTTGCAAACTTCTTTGTTGTTGCAGTGGGTAATAATTGCTTGAAAAAAAAGATGGCATGTTGTTCAGGTTGCTTTAAAAGTTAAATGAGATGCATTCATTATGTTATGGTTCACAAATTTAAGAATGAAACCCATATTCTCTTCAAATTTATCCTTTTTATTGTGCCAGGTATATACTGCCTTGTATATCTATGAACTCAATTTGCATCCAGTTTTCTCATTTAAAAAAATAATAAAAAAAAAGAAGAGTCACTTGAAATTACGTGCAAATAAATGAACTGTAAATCTTTGCTATTATAGTCAATTAAGAATATTACCAAATGGCCAGATTGGACACTTTTTATGCAGCTTTATTTATGTGATTGCTGCAGAGACTGGAACTGCTGTGGAAGAAAGACTTTGGAAAACTCCTTTGTTTCTTTAGGGTGAAAGGGGTGCTTTACAGAGGATGGTGGAGCTCTTCAAGACATTACTGCAGTCAGCAAGGTCAGCAAGGCCTCTCCAGCTGAGCAGAGCAGGAATCTCCAGTGTGTCTGGACAGTGCATTCACAGAATCATGGTGTGGGTTGGGATGGAAGGGACCTTAAAGCTCATTCAGTGCCACCCCTGCCATGGGCAGGGACACCTTCCACCAGCCCAAGTTGCTCCAAGCCCCATCCAACCTGGCCTCGGACACTTCCAGGGATCCAGGGGCAGCCACAGCTTCTCTGGGCAACCTGTGCCAGGGCCTCCCCACCCTCCCAGGGAACAATTCCTTCCCACTATCCCATCTAACCCTGGCCTCCCTCAGCTTAAGGCCACTCCCTCTTGTCCTGTCTCTCCATGCCCTTGTGAAAAGCCCCTCTCCAGCCTCGTTATAAGCCCTCTCTAGGTACTGGAAGGGGGGAAATGCAGAAATTCAGGAACATGCAGATCCCTTCTGCTTAAAATTTGTCAGATATAAAAGTGCTCTGAGTTGGAAAGGGAGTAGCTGCATCTTCAGCTGGTTTTAATCACTGATTTCACATTAGATATCCCTTGAAATTCCTTATATTATAGTAATTTAGTTCTGGAGGAAAATCATGTTTTAAATAGACTAGGTAGAGAGTAAATAATTGCTCAGTAGCATGTTTTGAGCTGACTGTGTTAGAGTAGGGATCACCTTCTGGGCCATGGAACAAAGGAGGTTATCCAATATTTCTGCTGTGTTATTATCCACTGGCAGTCACAGCTTAGGGTCAGAAGTGTACAAATACAGAGATGAGAAACTCAAAAGAGTTCTCAGAGAGAGAGAGAACTCTCCTCTAAGGCCAGAGATGAGAAGGGAATTCAAGAAATTTCAGGATGAAGCTGCTGTGATGGGAGTAGACTCCCTGACAATGGAGATTTTTAGGAGGGTTTTGATCTCTCAGAGTCAATATTAAACGTCACAGTGAAAAAGCTTATATTGCCAAATTGTTCATGATGTATTTACTTTCAAGTGTCTTCAGTTTTTAGGTCTGGCACAAGCTTTCATGAAACTGGAGTTAATTTCAAATACATTGTTTCTAATTTGGTACCCCAGAGTCAGCATTAATCCTTCATGTGCTCCATGATAAAGGTCTTTAGTTACCATGGTTTGACTGATGGCACGGACGTGTTGGGCAGAGATGCAGTGGGAGAATAACTTCCTGCCTCTCAGAGACTCTATTAATTTTCAGTAGGTAGTATTTTCAATATTGATGTCTCTGCAGAAATAAATCAGACCACTTTATTCAGCAGAACCTCAGTGTGAAGTCAGTCCCGCCAAGAGCTGCAGCAAAACAAATGCATCACCCACAGGGACCTGGAGAGTGGAGGCAGCAGCAGAACTGCACAGACTGACACAGAACCCAGCCCTGAGATCGAGTGGGTTTGTGTAAACATTGCCCTACATATTTGTTAGTCTCAGACAAGTCCTTGGGAATTTTCTTCCCTTCCATGATTTCCTTAGAGGCTCCGATTCTGATAAAAGGGTATTTTGTTTCACTCAGTGAGCATTCCAGCCTGCCTTTACACAGAGAGCAGTATTTTGTCTGGGTGTGTCAGACTTGCATATGTGATTAGCTGGAGCTTTTCTAGTAAATATGAAAGTGGATCATTGAAAAGTAAAAGCTCTTGTCCTGTATGACTCCCTTGTTGCCCTGGGAAAATACCCTGGTTTGAAAGAGCAGCAAAAAGTTGTATGTATGATCAAACACAGCTCCCAGGTGTAATGTTTATTAAACTGGATTTACAAGGCTATAATTTTGAGAAATGGTTTCTGATCCTCTCTGGGTCCCAGTCTCACCTCTGCAAGGGAAGTGATTCTACCTTGCACTGGTGTTTTCTGTTCTCACAGACCAACGTGCAGCTACAAGGGCTTCATGCAGGAGGCTGCAGGTGCTTCCTGCACTTCCTTCCAACACCTCCCTGCCCTGTGGCTTTTAGTGCAGGTGTCCTAAAAGAGAACAGGAGTGGATCCTGACTCTGATGTGTGAGCAGGTGGGACTCCTGTGCAGCTGGACCTTAGGTTTGCTGCTGGAGTGTCCGAGACAGGGAAGTGCTGGGGTGTTCAGGTCTGACCCAGACCCTCAGCAAAATCCCAGAATCATCCAGGTTGGAAAAGACCTCCAAGGTCATAAAGTCCAACCTGTGACTGAGCCCCCCCTTGTCCCCCAGCCCAGAGCACTGAGTGCCACATCCAGGCCTTCCTTGGGCACCTCCAGGGCTGGGGACTCCAAACCCCCCTGGGCAGCCCCTGCCAAGGCCTCCCCACCCTTTCCAGCCAGAAATTCCTCCTCATGGCCAACCTGAGCCTCCCCTGGCCCAGCTGGAGGCCGTTCCCTCTCCTCCTGTCCCTTGTTCCCTGGGAGCAGAGCCCGACCCCCCCCAGCTCCCCCCTCCTGTCAGGGAGTTGCAGAGCCAGAAGGTCCCCCCTGAGCCTCCTTTTCTCCAGGCTGAGCCCCCCCAGCTCCCTCAGCTGCTCCTGCTGCTCCAGCCCCTTCCCAGCTCCCTTCCCTTCCCTGCACACGCTCCAGCCCCTCCGGGTCTCTCCTGCTGAGGGCCCAGAACTGGGCATGGCCCTGGGGCTGTGACACATCACGGTAATTCCTCCTTCTCCCATCACTTTGTGGTGTCTCTGTTCCTCGGGGTGGTTGGAGAAGCTGAGGAGCTGCTGCTGCTGAGGAGACACTGAGTGTGGCCTGCACAACGTGAACCACAAACACAGGAGCCTTTCCATGGGCCAGGAGAGCTCACATAGAGGAAGGAAGAAGATGAGGAGCATTTTTGGGCTCCAAGAGGAGCAGGGCAGGTGTCTCTGTCAGACAGCAGGACATTGAAGCACCTTGCTGCTTTTTCAGTGGTGCTGGGATTTCTGAGGTGCTGTTTCTCTCTGCTTATGAAATGCTACAATCTGGTTAATCTGAAAAGGGGTACTTAGGATTTTTTGCGTGCTGTGCTTGTAGTCACAACCTTTCCAATTACACGAAATACAGAAACAACAGTTCTGAGTTAGTGAATTATAGTTTCAATCTGCAACACTCAAAGAGTCAAGTCTTGAAGTGCAAATTTCCTATAAGAAGTTAAAAGCAGAACTGAAATTATAGAAGGTCAGAGACAATGCAGTCTCTTGCAGTTTTTTCTACACATCATTTACTTTCCTTGATACAGAGTCCACGCTTTCAAATGAGTTTCCCCCGTGCCAGCTTTTAAGGAGAGAAGTTTATTTTCTGATCGTGAAATGAAGTTTGAAGCATTTTCTGCTTACTAATGAGGTGAAACTTGTTTTACCTTTCCCTCCTGGTGAGTGCAGGTAGCCAGAGGCCTTGCTAAGTGCTAATGAACTCAGTTCTTAATTTCAGCAAATTATGAATTCAACAGTTTCAGAAGGGGATATGCTGAGGTAAAGACTTTACTGAAATACAAGGAACTTAATTGTATTAGGTTCTCACCTCATTAAAAATCTTGGAGAATTTGCCAGAAGTGAATGCTGTTTTCCTGGTTTCATAGTTATTTAGTGGTTAGCTTGGTGTAAGGGTTTTAACATTTCAATTAGAACATAGATACATTTTTATACTTCTGTAGTAAAATGATGTAGTATATAATTAATCATGCCTGTTGAAAGTTTCTCTTTGCACTCTTAGGTTTATGGCAGGGCTGTGTAAAAAAAGATAAAATATTATAGTCACTAGCATTAATTTTTAACTGAAATGCGTGTTCATGTTAAAGAAGAGAGCATAAATACCCCAATGCTACTGACAACTACAGCTTTTCCTTTTCAAAGAACCTTGCTTTTGTCTGAAGAAAGCAGGGAGCAGAGCACCCAGTGCCACATCCAGTTGTTTCTTGACCTCCCTGGGCAGCCCCTTCCAATGCCTGACCACCCTAAGATACACCAGCAGAAGGAATTAGAGGAATTGTACAGCTTGCCATGAGAAAATTTCTGTGTGACTTCATAAATTTGCAGCAAATTCAGTTAGATATTACTCTGTCCTTCCCAGAACAGTAGCATCAGTCACGTGGCTGAGGAAGGTACAGAGGACTTACAGAATGCCATTGTTTATCTTCCCATAATATTTCATTTCCCATGGGAAATGTTGCAGTCTCCGTGCCCTCATTCTTTTATAACTGCTTGGTTTGTTTAAAGGTGAAGATTAAAGCTCTGCTGTAAAGATGAAAACATTTTTCAGGCTTTATGCATAACCAGTTGAAGATGTGAACGTGCTCCCCTTGCTTTTCTAAGCCAGCCCAACAGTGGCTTCTGCAGTTGGACTTAGGGCTTTGAAATTCCTGAAATGCTGGCTTGGCCAGTGTGTGTGGCCTTGGAGCAGCCCTTGCCTTGGAGAGATGTGACCAGAGTCATTTTTTTTACCTCTGTCTGGTGGAAGCTGAAAATACAAAGACCGTGTATTCTCAAAGAGAAACACGGCATAGAGGGTCTAATGCTGTTGCAGGTTTTCCTCTTGTGTTTTCTTTCTGTGTCCTTCTCCCCTTGGGAGAGAAATTCAAGGTACTAAATCCATCCACAGACTTTTCTGTCTCTGTCTTTGACGTCAAGCATTTGACGTAATTCCTGTTCTTGCACAGTTGTTTTGGATGTATCAGGGTTTTATTTTGCTTGGTGGATTTGGCCCCTGTTTTCCTGAGATGAGAAATGAGAAATACAGAGATGAGCTTTGTAGCAGAGCACAAACTGTGGCTGGTTCTTGGAAGATTTGTCAGCCAAGATTTGTAGTGGACAAGATTTGTAATGGACAATTACATATTTGATTTCAAATAAATGGGAGTTGCTATATGGTTTTTGTTCTGTGGCAAGGAGCGTAGACAGGATATTAATACCTAAAATACCCATTTGGCCTGGAAAATTCTTGCTGTTGTAGAAGTAGAGGAGGAATTGTTTATAGTAGCACGAGAGAGAAGTGCTGCCTTACAGTCTCTGAAAAGAAAGGCTTTTCTTTAGCAGGAAGGTAGAACCCTCTAAATAAAGTCCTTGTCTATAAGGGGCAATTCTAGGGAATGCTGGAACAGGCAACAGATCCTGCCAGTCTGAGGGTCTGTCCCACTAAGTCTAAGAGTGTCCTCCATGTGGAAAATTAATCTTGTGTGAGCAGTCACCCCATGGAATAGAAAGTTTTATCTTAATTGAGATTGAGTTAAAGATCATGGGAGTGTTGAAAGGATGTGTGACCTGCCTGTTCAGTTCCTGACTTCCACCTCTGCCAGGTAACCTGAGGGACTTGTCTGTAAATCAAAGTGTGTTTTGATGAAGTGAGCGTTTTTCCAAACTGCTAATGTGGGTAAAGAACATCATGAATCTTGGTTAAGGCTTAACCAGTATTTTTCTGAGAAGTTATTTTGTGAAAAAGAACAGTAATTCCTCAATCACATTGCCTTGAACCACACTGGACATTTGCTAAGCCTGTTATTCATTTCCATAGGTTCCTGTAAGAATGCTTTTCACCATATTATGCTGAAGATTTATGTATTCACAGAGTCATAGAATATTCTGAGTTGGAAAGACCTACAGGGATCATTCAGTCCAACTCCTGTCCCTGCACAGACACCCCAACAATCCCACCCTGTCCCTCAGAGCATTGTCCAAACCCTCCTGGAGCTCTGGCAGCCTTGGGGCTGTGCCCACTGCCCTGGGGAGCCTGGGCAGTGCCCCAGCACCCTCTGGGGGAAGAACCTTTCCCTGAGATCCAACCTGACCCTGCCCTGACACAGCTCCAGCCCTTCCCTGGGTGCTGCCACTGTCACAGGGAGCAGAGATCAGTGCCTGAGGCCCCCTCAGCCCCATCTGAGGGGTGTTGCTGACAGGATCTTTTAATACATGGACCACTTTTGTGGAGGTACCAACAAAACCCACCACTGGATTGTCAGAGATTTTCACAGCTGATCTGTTGATGGGCTTCAGAGGTTGTAGCAGAAAGTAGGAATAGTCCCTGGCTAGGCTGCACCTTATAAATACACAAATTGGCATCATTTGCTCCAGTCTGGTTTCTTGGAGGAGGTCTTGGCAGTTGTAATTAATTCTGAAACCAACCCATCCCTGAATTCCACATTACACGGCTGAGAGTTTTCTCTGCTTTTTGTTGGAAGAATCCAATTTAGTTGTGATTGACCTTTGTTCCTTCCTTATAGCAGAAGTTATTTGAGGAGCAAGTTTTATCTGAAACTAATGTATTTAACGTGTTTAAGGAGAAATTTATAAAGAAGCTTTGAAAAGGCTGCATCAAAATTATGGATCTGAAATCATCACAGGAATTTGGTGCATTCTGGTGTAGGTATTTTAAGGCTGTGACAGCATTTGCTTCAATCTGTTTTCTTTAGCTGGTAAAACTGAACACCCATTTTTAGCACTGAGTCCCACTTGGATTGCTTTCAGGTTGTTTCTTGTTCCTTGTTTTTCATCTCCCCTCTTTTCACATTTAAGAAGGAGGTGGTGCTGCCGTGCTGGCAATATTGCCAAAGGTTACTATATTATTATTTTTCAAAATAACCTTGTGTCACAAGGTTATATAGGGCTTTTTCATATAAATAGGAAATATTTGCTTCCCTGAAGGGATCAAATTATTTACATATTTTCAATGTGTGCATGTGGCATTAAGTAGGCATGTGACACACCTTCCTAGAATGGAAGTGAAATGCCCTTTAGAGGTGTGATGCTGCTTCTGGAAAGTTGCTGGAGCTTCAGAAACTTCATTTCATCCATCTAACTGCTTCAAACTTGGCCAGGAATCCAGAACTGAGAGGTGAGGGCATTTTCCTGCCCATCCCTTCACTTTCTGTCACCCCCAGAAAGGTTTTTTTGTTACCGTAACAAAATTTTGGATTTAGATGAGGTTCTTGTTCCAACCTGTAACAGATTTCAGATAGTGAAGTTAAAGCTATAGTTATACTTGATGTGTGGAAACATGTTTGTGTTCTCTATGTTGCCAAAGAGATATTTACAAAAAAGAAGTACTGGTGATGTCCAGACTGTGCCTTACCCAGGATTTGTCTCTCTGCAGAAGCAGAGGGCATTGTGCAGTGGTGCCAGAGACAGGCACAGCTTCTCACTGACATAGGGAAGGATCAATCTTTTTGGTTATTTTCCCATATGGAATTAGTGTTTCATAGTGACAGTGACAATAGAAATGCTCACAGAGTACCTTTAATGTAGACATTTTAAAAATACTCCCTTCAGGAGAACCAAAGCAAACCAACTTCCTCCTTCAAAGACAGGTGCCCATGCTTTAATCCTAAAAGCACTGTACTAAAAGAAGCTGGTTTAGAATGTGAAATCAAATAATATTTACTGGTTTGTTTAAAAGCTCTTGTTTTACTATTGTACACAAATGCCAGCCTCCACACTGAGCATTCTAAACTGCTCATCATTCATTATTTTGGCAGACTGAAGATGGTCTGCCATTCCTGTTCCCATTGGTCTGTTGTAAGACTGCAACTCTTGGCTTTTGCTGCTGTTTTACTTTAAGGGCTGTTCCAAACACCTTTGGTGATTCTCTCAGAGCCAGGTTCCCCACTTCCTTTATGCTCCTTGCAAAGGTGTCTTTCTCAAGTGTCAAGGGGCAGAACTATGTGAAGGCAGCACAGCATCATCATTTCCTTGGGACATTTGCCAGCCAATATGAGATGAGCTCCAGTTTCTTTTCAGGAATGCAAAATGAAGTTCCTTCCTTTATGCTTTCCTTCTGGACTGCATGTGCAGTCATAGAATCACAGAATTATTAAGGTTGGAAAAGGCTTCCAAGATCATCAAGTGCAGCCATCGACCGAATCCCACCACGCCCACTAAACCATACAATGCTGTGCCACATATTCTCATTTTTGGAACACTTACAGGGATGGTGACTGCCTCACTTCCTTGGGCAGCCTGTTCCAATGCTTAACCACCGCTTCAGTGAAGAAATTGTTCCTAATATCAAACCTCAGCCTCCCTTGGTGCAACTTGAGGCCGTTTCCCCTTGTCCTAGTGCTTGTTGCCTGGGAGAATTCATGTCCTTGGGCCTCCCCATTGGACCTGGGGAGCTGACAGACCTGGGAACCCACTGCCTCAGCTCACCTTCCTCTTTTTTTGGGAATGTGCAATGTCCAGAGCTGGCTGACACTTAGGAAACTCCTCCTGCAGAGACTGGGGTACCCATGTGCAATTGGTGTGGTTAATTCTGTTACACCACAGTGATGGAGTTTCTGTGTGCCCAGAGTGCCAGGGCTGGCTCCTGGCTCCAGGAGTACCCAAGGACTGCCCCTCAGACACAATCCAAGCTTTCCTTTCTTCTGCAGGGGTTCCAGCAAAGGGAATCTCAGGCCAAGTGCTGGGTCAGGAGAACCCCTGGGATCAATCCAGGCTGGGGATGAGCAGATGGAGCAGCCCTGGGAGAAGGCCCTGGGGGTGCTGGTGGGGCAGAGGCTGGAGCTGCCCCGGCCCAGAAACCCCCCGTGCCCTGGGCTGATCCCCCAGCGTGGGCAGCAGGGCAGGGGGGGATTCTGCCCCTCTGCCCCTCAGGGGAGACCCCCCTGCAGAGCTGCTCCAGCCCTGGGAACAGCACAGCAAGGACATGGAGCTGCTGGAGAGAGTCCAGAGGAGGCCCCAAGGCAGTGGTTGTGGACTGTGGCTTAGTTAGACCTGTCTCAGTAGTTATAAAGGCTGTTGAAAATGTGATTTTGTTTCTGGTTTTTAAGTGTACTCAGAGCTCCAAGTTCTTGCTGCCCATATTTCCTCGATATTTGACTGCAGGTGCAATTCCAGCCTTTACTCAATCTGCTCCCTGGTGGTCTCACCAAGGTGATAGATGGCAAGGAGATAAGTGTCAGGAGGCTCCAGAAATCATTTGTCTAAGCTTGTTTTTGTCTGAGTGTAGAGCATGTTAAGTGTTGGGATCCAAGACTCATTTTTTTTCCTTTGGGGAGAAGAAAACTGTTGAGTTTACTGTATGTAATTCACAGCCACTGCTGCTAAAAGAATGCCTGGCAAAGAGCTGTGTGCAGTTAAAGGATGGCTCCTTACCTTTGGAGCTGGGTGATGGTCAGGAGAGGTGCTGGCTGTTCCTGTGGGCTGCAAGGGCAGCAGGTGCTCCTGGCCTTTCCTCACACAAAGCTGGTGAGATAATGAGCACATAGTTGGATTTCTCTCCTGACTGAAACCCTGCTGAGAGCACATCCCTCATCCCCACAGCAGCAATCCATTGCCCAGCCAGCCTGGGACAGAGGTCAAGAGATTGGAAGAGGTGGTGAAGTCCAAGGGCTCACCCTGTGGAATAACAACCGAGTGAAAAAAGGTGATAATGTTCCCTAATTACTGAGCTGGAACTGCAGGAAGAGATGAGAGATTTCTGAGAGCCCTGATAAAGTGTGTTTGGAAAAGAGAAGCTTCAGGGTGACAAAATTGTGGCCTTCCAGGGCCTGAAGGAGCAACAGGAAAGATGGAGAGAGATTATTTCCAAGGGCCTGGAGTGCCAGGATGAGGGGGAATGGCTTCCCACTGCAAGAGGACAGGGTTAGATGGGATAGTGAGGGTGGGGAGGCCCTGGCACAGGTTGCCCAGAGAAGCTGTGGCTGCCCCTGGATCCCTGGAAGTGTCCAAGGCCAGGTTGGACGGGGCTTGGAGCAACCTGGGCTGGTGGAAGGTGTCCCTGCCCATGGCAGGGGATGGCACTGGATGGGCTTTAAGGTCCCTTCCATCCCAAAACATTCCATGATTCTGTGACGTGGATGTCATCACTGCAGGCTCATATTCTGACTTCATTTCATGTAGAAATACAGAACATGTCAGTTTTGATCGAAGTTTGAATAGGTTTCTGCACAGGGAAGCCAAATGAATAATTTCCTAAATGTTTTCTCTCTCCTGTGGCTGGAACCTTTATGCAGAGATGCTATTTTTGAAACTAATAGCAAGTACTAAGCTTAGGAGATTTTAAAAACAGTCATGTTTCTATAAATCAACTTTTTCTACNTAAATCAGCCTGTTTTACATTCTCTTTTTTTTTTTTTTTTTTTTGTCCCAGAACATCCAGGAGAAGATAAGATGTGAGAATTATTTTCTACTGGAATGGGAAATAGTGTCTGTCTGGTGAATTCCTGAAGATGAATAGTCTCTAAATAAGTAATAAAGCTGAAATAGCTGTAACTTGCTCTTAGGAGTTTGTTTATTGATAGTTTCTGCCACTTGAGCTTAGATTTTGTTGTCCTCAAGTTGAAATGGGCATTGTCAATGTTCTTTCTGTTTTTTGAGATTTCTTTTGGTGGGGGCTGGGGGTTTAGTTGGTGTTGTTTGATTGGTTCTTTAGAAACTGCATGAGCATTATCCTGACAGGGTAGTTATTTCTTATTACAATATACTCCAAGGCAAGAGTTGAAATTACAGTCTAAGAGAGGTTATTATCATTTACTGCATCATCCAGAACTTTGCTAAGCAAAATATTTGTTTATAAAGAATGCCATTTGGGTTTCTGTAATGCTGAACCAATGACAAATAATAATTGGGCTTTTGTGTGCAAAAATATTTTTTGTGCCTTCAGGTTTTTTTATGAGGCTTATCCCAGTTTATCTCCTTCTCCAGATACTAATAATAATCAATGTTAAATTTTCCATGACACTGAACACAACCATGGCTTCCAGTTTTGATCAGCCACCCAACTCTTCTTTAGTTAGTTTAGCAAAAACTTGTGTGGGATGCATCTGTGTAAACTTCAGAGAAGCTGTGGCTGTCTCTGGATCCCTGGAAGTGTCCAAGGCCAGGTTGGACGGGGTTTGGAGCAACCTGGGCTGGTGGGAGGTGTCCCTGCCCATGGCAGGGGTGGGGTGAGATGGGCTTTGAGGTCCCTTCCCACCCAAAGTGTTCTGTTCCTATGATTCAGGGCTGAGGGCTTCTCCTCTGTGCATTCCTGGGAGTTGTGCTGCTGCAGCCCTTCCCAGAGCACGGGTCAGCCTGAGCACAGGGCTCCTCTTTGCTCTCAGATGGTGGCTGGGAGGGTGCTCAGGCTTGTGCTGCTGTACCTGGTGTGCATTGACAAGGAGGATCTGCATTTGGACACATCCCAGGTTAATCAGCAGCCTGTGGAGTATCTGGATCCTGATGTTTATTTAGAAACCTGATGAGATGAGAGTTTGTACCCTCCTTGATTCTCTCCCACACTCAGCCCTGTGAGCCACCCTCAGCCCAGCACCGTGTTTATTATCACCTGACTTTCCTGCCCACCAGGCAGGTCACTGCTGGATGGAAAGGCTGGACAGAAAATCCTCTTTGTTCCTGCAGTTGCTCCATTACCAGTCCTGAGCATCACCAGCCAAGGTCTCAGGGCATCCCCTGACGTTTTCCTGCACGGATCTCCCCCCATTTCTAGGCTCTTCCTGCATTGCCAGCATCTTTCCCCACTTCCTCCCAGGCCCCAGACCCCTGGTTCCCTCCCTAACCAGGCAATGTGTGTCCTATCCTGTGTTTCCACCTCACCTCTCTTTATGGACATGGCAGCTGTGTTTAACCCTGGTGCTGTGAGCGTGTGACGCCCTCAGTGATGCAGACAGCAGGGAAAGGCTTCTGTGGAGAGTTGAAGAGTTCAGTTTCACACATTCATGCACAATGTGTGCTGACTGCTCTGTTTAACCGTGTTCAGGCCCCCAGGCTGCTGTGCCTACAAATGTTGTGCCAGCTGCAGGTCACTGTGCTGCGCTCACAGCCCGCGTGGAGCCCGTGCCACAAGTGCACAGCTGATGAGCTGGGCTGGGAGGCTTCTCACACCAATGCTTCTGCAGTCCTGTAACAAATGGTACCTTCCAGAGTAATATGATTTCTTTGCATTAGCGGGTCAATTCCAGGCCCATTCCAGCTGGCTTAATGGAGCATGGGAACACTTCTCCAAGTGCTTGGTTGACAGAAGGGGAAGATGGATGGTTGTGGCAGAAACCACCAACAGAGGTTGGTGCAGGAGAAGCTCAGTCTGTCCCTGGTCTTTCTCTCCCTGCCCTTCTCAGCCCGTGCAGGAAGCTCTTCTTCAGGGCTGGAGCACTTGAGTGTGCTCTGGCCTGAGCATTAAAATCCAGGTGGCTTTTGGTATTTGTCATTAAATCTGAGAGTTTGGGGTCCACTTCTTCCCTTATCTACTCCAGGTTTGTGGATCTGCTGTTGCCTGGGGGTGTTGATGGTTCAGTGCACAACACAGGGTACAGCAGAAAGCCATGGGAATGTGCCTCTTTCTTCACCAAAAGGGTGGTGAGGCCTTGGCAGGGGCTGCCCAGGGAGGTTTGGAGTCCCCAGCCCTGGAGGTGCCCAAGGAAGGCCTGGATGTGGCACTGAGTGCTCTGGGCTGGGGGACAAGGGGGGCATCGGGCACAGGGGGGATCCATGGGCTGGGAGGGCTTTTCCAGCCTGATTCTGTGATTAAACAGTTGTGAGACTCTCTTGAGGGCTCAGATACCATGGAGTACCTATTGATGATGGGACATGGGTGTCTGAACTCCATGGTGTGCCCCACAGTCCTGGTCCCTTGATGATGGTGCCTGGAGAACCTTTCTGAGCACCCTCCTGTAGATCCCTATGTGCTCTCAACTTCCCTTCCAAAGGGAACAAGACTGGGAAGAGAGTTGAATCCAGTTGTGTGCAGGGTGTGTACCAGGGAGCAAGGAAGTGCCCTTGTCCCTCCCCTCCCCAACTTTACTTCTTAATAGAAGTTGTATTTGGGAAGGATGGGAGGCTATGAGGCTGAAACAAAGTCACATTTGATGTGGTACTTGTGGAGGAAAATACATAAACCTGAGACTGCCAAACAAAACTGTTTATGGTGAGAATTCAGCAGTGGTAGAGAATCAGTCTGTCTGTGCTTTGTTGAGGTTGCTGTATTTTATAAAAAGTTAAATACGGTTTCTTATTCCAGATATCCAGAAATTATTTTACGGAGAGATGTGACCAATTTTGCTTGTGATCTCACAGCGAGCACAGACACGGCAAGGAATGATATAGTGACTGTGGTGATGACACATAATAAGACTATTTGATGTGAGTTTTGCTGAAGAGTATAATTTTAGGCACATTTCAGAGCAATCAGAATAGTTGCAATCTAAAGGTTGTGTGGAAAATACCAGAATTAACAGCCAAACAGCCAAATTCAGAAAGCTCTTTGGCACCACTAAATTCTGATCATTCAGAATGGAGATCATCACCTGCTGAAATGTTCAGTTAAAAGACACTTCCTGCCTTTACAGGCTCCATTGTTACAGGGCACATATGTGCAAAATACAGCTTTTTAGCCCACAGGACACGTGAAGATTTCAGGCTCTTTCTAGATGGAGGTGGCAGATTACCAACCAATCCTACTTTGGGAAAAGGTGTCGGATTTCTGTGTGTCCCTGAGAAGTGTTGTCCAGGCCAGTGCAAAGGTGGAAGCAATTTACTGCTGGCTTTTGAACCATGTGGGCAAATAACTGGCTCCATCCCTCTTAACATCCCCCCAGAGGTGCAGAGTCAGCAGCGGGAGGTGTAATGGGAGAGGCTGCCCAGAGCAGCTGTGGCTGCCCCAGCCCCCAAGTGTCCAAGGCTTGGACAGGGACAGTGGGAGGTGTCCCTGCCTGTGGCAGGGGGTGGAATGAGATGAGCTTTAAGGTCCCTTCCAACCCAAACCATTCTGTGATTCCAGGTGTTTGGGACTGGGAGCAGAGCAATCTTTGCTGCAGCAGAGATGTGTCACTGGTCCCTCCTTGTTCCTGACAAGCTTGGGTTGTTCACTTCAGCAGACAAGTGCCGATTCCAGGGGGTTTTTTAGCAATGCTGAAGGTGATGTGGAAATTTCAAATTTCTTTGCTGTGTCTTTTGGAGACAAAAAAGTAACCCCGCAGCAAACCCTAAGATACAGATTAATGTCATGACCTGAAAAGGAACACAAAGGTCACTTATCTAAGTAAGTCCTCAATTCAGAACTTCCTTTAGTCCTCTTCCCGAGGTTCAAAGGAAGGTGCAGTGCCACAGCAAGGACAGGAATGAAATCTCTACTCTCCCTTTCCCAACTCTAAGTTAAATGAACGTGCTGCTGCAGATGGCAGAGGAAGCACTTAGAGAGAGCCATGTCCAGTGGCTCTTTCTTATAGCCAGAAACACAAAAAATTAGTGTGACAGAATTGCACTGAGCTGCAGGTCTCCTTCCTGCTGCTCACTGTGAGGTTTTTCCTCCAGAGTTCCTTAATAAAGAAAAAAAAGCTCCCCGCAGTCAGAGTCTCTCTGCAGGGGAGGGGTGAGCTTTCAGTTGCCAGAACAACAAGTAGATTTTTTGCATGTGACCAAGGCCACTAGCAGAAAACTTTCAGGCCTCTGAAAGGTGAAGAAAGGGTTGTGAAGATATGTTTGAAGAAACTCAGTCACTAAAATCACCGTATATTTAACATAATTGTTCCTGAAGGCTGTGAAAACGCTGAATTATTTCACATCAAGTTTGCTCATTATGTAGGTTATCAGTAGTGCCACGTTTAATTTGCTGGAAATTTAGTGCTGTGAGAAAAGATGCAATTTTCACAACTACATAATCTTGTTTTGTAGCACAGACATATAAATACACCTATAAAACTGATACAATACTCTCAGCTATTCCTTGATCCAGTGGAAACATCTGCTGTGAACTCACTTGTGGCTTTTAATGGAAAGGTCCCACAAGTACGTGCTTTTAGAGCTAATGACTGATATTTGCAATACCTTAATTAAAAATACATAAAAGAAAATAGAAAGTGGAACCTTGTTTTGCAGTCCTTGCTGATCTGAAAGCTTTTCTAAAGCTGACTGTGACACTTGTGAGTGTGAACAAAGAGAACAAACATAAAGTTGTAAAGACACCCGACAGCAGCAGCTGTACAGATGTGGAAGTGTTAAGGAGGGACAGTGAAAAACCTTGACTGGTTGGAAGCACATTCCTTCATAGCTATTGGGGTAATAGTTGGGTATTTTTAATGGTTTTGCTGGCTATAAAACATTTGCTGTCCAAGGAGGCTTGTCCTTTGCAAAGACCCCACCTGACCTCTGTCCACCTCAAGTCCAGTGGCTCAGGGGGGGATTCTGCCCCTCTGCCCCTCAGGGGAGACCCCCCTGCAGAGCTGCTCCAGCCCTGGGAACAGCACAGCAAGGACATGGAGCTGTTGGAGAGAGTCCAGAGGAGGCCCCAAGGGGATCAGAGGGATGGAGCAGCTCTGCTGGGAGGAAAGGCTGGGAGAGCCTGGAGGGACAGGACAAGAGGGAATGGCTTCAAACTTCCAGAGGGCAGGGTTAGATGGGGTAGTGGGAAAGAATTGTTGGCTGTGAGGGTGGGAAGGCCCTGGCACAGGTTGCCCAGAGAAGCTGTGGCTGCCCCTGGATCCCTGGAAGTGTCCAAGGCCAGGTTGGACGGGGCTTGGAGCACCCTGGGCTGGTGGAAGGCGTCCCTGCCCATGGCAGGGGGCGACACTGGGGGGTCTTTAAGGCTCCTTCCAACCCAGGCCATTCTGTGACTGCAATTCTATGACTTTTATAGTTGGAACAGCCACAGTTGTGTGTCAGGTAATTAAATACCAACGGGAAGGTTGCTTGAGGTTCACATGTGCCATAATTCCACACTATCTTGCCTATGCAGACGTTTGCCCTGCGAGATACCGACAATTTTACGGTGTTCCTTTCAACCTTTGTGAGTGAGTTATGGGTTCATTTCTGCAGGGGAGAATGAACAACATTAATAGGACTTTGGAGAGCAGTTTGAGTTCCAGAATGATGTATCCTTATCTTTTGAAGTTCTTCTGTACTGATCTTTGAAGCAGATATGAAACCATTCAAATGGTGTTTTATAACCTACCCTTGGGAAAACAAATGTTTGTAAACATCACTCTCTTCTAAGGCCATAAGAAGTAGCTACTATATATATTATATAGTATAGCCACTGCACTTACTTATAGATCCTCGTGTCTTCCCCTTTTATCTTCTTATTTTTACCCCAGCTCTTACACATTATTCTGCTTCAGATTTGTGATGACTCCCACATGCATGGGGGAGATTGGGTGTAGAAAAAGTGTGTCCAAAAGGAAACCTAAGGATCTTGGGAGTAGGTAGGTGCTGATATTACTTGTTTCCACTCATAGGCTACTGATGAGAATTAAATTGAGGTCAGCCCTGGGCACAGAGGTTTATTTGATATTGTTGGTGTTGAGAGTATGTACAATTAACGTCTGACCTTGGGGTGCAGATCGTATTATCTTTGCAGGTTCTCCAGGGAAAGCTGCTCCCCTGTCCAGCACCTGAGGGAGAGAAAAACAGTTTCAAAGGATGCTTCCAACTGTACCACCAGGGTGTGGGAGACTGCTGGGGTCTGACATTCATAAAATTACTGTGGTGTACCTTGAACTTGTTTGTTTTCTCCTTCAGCTCCCAGCTGAGGAAATCTTTCCTCCTGGTAGCTGTAAATTTAGCCATAAGTGGTTATCTGTCTCATTCCCAGCCTCAGTGGGCTCGTTCCCACTTTGCAGCCCTTTGTTATTGTGGGAAATGAAAGCAAAGGGGAGCTGGAGTAGCACCTCCTGTGCAGTGGTGTTGAGTCCAGGACTATTGACAGCCAGAGCTGTATCCCATGTCAGACTTGTGCTGTCAATGCAATGGGTTTGAGCATATGTGGCCAGGACAGTGACTGAATTTCTCTTTATGTCTTTTCCTGCTCCCTCCTTGGGTTCTGTCTGCCTTTCTCTGTGTCTCAGCACGTGCTGGTTCACGGCCATCCTGCGATTGACTCATTTACTCAGATCATTTCCTCACATAAAACGTGTTTATTGCACCAGTATCGTCATCAAAATAAACACTGAAATTGGTTCCAAGCCCAGTCCTTACACTTAAAAACTCTCACACCTTGTTTTGTTTAGTCCTGGGTGCATTTGTTGGTGAGTTACTCTCCTGGGTTGTGAAAGGTGAGGTGCAAAGCACTGCAGCTGAGGAGCATCACTGCACAACCCCCACGGGTTTCTGGGTTTCATCCTGTATTTGTCACCTGGAGGTCACTGCCCCAGAGGAATTATTTTTAAAATTTAAAATATGCTCTTTTTTTCTTCATACAGGAATTATTTAGGTGCAAATCACATTAGTGCTGTTGTTAACAGTGCAGCATTAACCCTGGAGGATAGATGAAGGTTCTTCCCACACAAACTATGTTAAATCCAGGGAGAAATTATTTGGAATGCCACAGGGTATGCAGCCAAAGGTTGTATTCTACAAATCCTGTTACTTAATAATCAGTTGTGTGCTCGCCTCCCACATATTGCTTGGAAAATGTACTCATAAATTCAGTCTGAAGCAAATAGGGTGTTTTGAGCTATTGAGTCTGTATTTTGGGTAGTAGGAGGCTGTTGGGTGTCATCGGGCTCACACTGCGGTAGAATAGTTTGGGATTCTTCGTGTTTGGAGGGTTTTTTTCCCAAGAAGTCACAGTGTTTATCTCTCAGAATGTTAGACCTTTGTAAGGAACACATCGTGCCAGCTGGTCTAATTTACATGGCAGTTTTCCCCATTTCAATGTTCACGCTGTTTTTGCAGGAATGTAATTTAAGTTGTAATTTGACACGGGCTTGTTTTTATCTCCCTGCTAAGATTTTGGTTTGGGGAGGTTTGCTCTCCATCTCCTCTTGATGAACTAATACAATATTCAGATGCTGTGTGGACCCTGTATTTCAATTTGGCTCATCATTTGGAGAAGTGTGGAAAATGTTCAGTGCTGTATAATCAAATAATTTAAATTCTGCTGGGCCTTTTGCCAAGGCGAGAAGGTGAATGTTGGGAGTGCTGAGTTTAAAAAACAAACCCTGAATTACATACAGTTTTTGGTAGCTTCCAAAAGAGTTTTAGGACAATACTGAGGTAATGCAGGAGGCTTGTCTTGAAGAGGGAGCCTGGAGAATTTGGAGAACCAACATAAATGGAGAACCCTTGTTCCTTGGAGGAACAGAGTTGCTTTTGTCGTACCTTGGTTGTCACTGCTTGAAAGGGACACAGAAGTAGGGCTGGGTTAGCAGAGCTGGGCAAACTGAGGAAACAGATGGGACAGGGGTCCCTGTGGTGATACCACTTCTTCCACTGGCCTGCATTTTTAGGGTACATTGCCTCAAAAACATACCCTGAGTGTACATAAGTGTTGTGTGGGCGCAGAGTGGGGCTCCTGTCGCTTGGTGTAACTCACTGGAGCCAAGACCGTGGTTCTCCCAAAAACCTGTTCATTTTATTCTGCCTTGGGCTGGAATGGCCCACACATGTCATGTGAGAGCTTGCACAGGTGAGTTGATGTCCTGGTGTTTTTTGGCAGAGCATGGGAAACTGAAGAGTCCTTGGTTTGGAATGAGCCCTGCTCAGCCCCAGCTAAAGCATCAGTGTGTTATCAACGTGATTCCCACCCCAAATCTCAACCCACAGCACTGTACCAGCTGCTGGGAAGAGAAATAACTCTGTCCCTGCCAAACCCAGGACTTTTGGGAGAGCAGAAGAGGGGAATTTGTTTTCCTTCCATTAGTCTTCAAAGGGGTGGAAGGGAATCAGTGACAGGGAGGTGGCACCTTCATGACAATTTTTGTGTCCGCCAAGGAAAACTCCTGTGAGTGTGTTTGACTGTGATACTTGTGTGTGTCCATAACAAAACACAGAATACAGGAGCAGAGAGAGGAAACAGTTGAATGACATTTATTTTGTCTAGCAAAGACAATTCCAGAAATCACATTTTCAGTGAGAAAGGCTCCTCATTTTTCTGTTGTCATTCCTACACCATTTCCTTTGGTCAGCTGAGATTTGTACCTCCAGCATTTGGCCTTCTGGTAACATGGGTGCTCCCACTTTTTTTTATTTTATTTCTCCTTGTTGTTGGGGTTTTGAAGTTTTTACAGGATTTCATGTTTTTTACATAATGTTACTGTTATGTAGAAAAAAAAAACCACATACAGTTTTATCCCAGATTTTTTTGCTTGTTTTAGGTTTGTGTTAAAAAAAAAAAAAAAGTGGCTTTACATTTTTTGGAGTGTGATTTTCTTAGTGCAGCCTCTTTTGCTTAAGAAGTTCTTGATAAGAAACAGATTAAGAGAAGAGCTCTCATGATATGAGAATGAAATGACTTGTTTGTTTTAGGCTTGTAATTATTCTCTGTGATGGTTTTAGAGTTGTAACTGATTTGTAAGCTTTAATAATCATAGTGTGCCATCATACCTTGCAGCATTTTACAGATGAATCTATCTCTGTTTCCAGCTTCGTGCATCAGCACATTTAATGTGGTTGCATTTTTCATGGTTTAATTAAAACTATTAATTTCCATGATTCCAAATTGCCCATTCTGGCAGCCTGTGGATGAATGTAACAAGGATCAAATAATTGTCTTTGGGGAATGCTGGAAGTTACAGGGAAATTTGGGCACAGCTCAGGTGGTTTGTGGGATTTTGAGAGCCAGTGTGTGTCTTCCTTCTATACCAGTTATAGGCATTTTGTAAAATTACTTTTTGTGGCATGAGGGCAATGAGAATTCTGTGTCACTGACAAATACAATGAGTATTTTTCCCTCTGAATTAGTGAGGAGAAGCAGCCTGAATGACTCCCTGTCCTTAATGCATTCGTTGGGTACAGAACAAATAGGCAGTGTGAAATCCCTGCTGTATGCTTGGTTTCCAATTTCACTACATGATGACTTGAAGGGAAAAAAAAAAAAAGATCTCATAATGTTATTTCGGGTTGTATTTGAGATGTGGAAGGAATTTTAAGTTCTTTTATGTTGAGATCACTTTTACTTGGTAAATGTATATCTACATTTTCTGTTTCAAACAGAAATAGGAATAATGTATTTCATAATACAATTATATATAACATAATAAATATACTGTACTATACTACATATATTTATGTATATATGATATGATGTAGTTCACTCATCAGAGTTTGCAGAGGCCTGAAGGTGGAACAGAAATCCTGGGGAGCATTTCAGAACCATCACTAGGAAAATGTCCCTTACACGTATGTTCAAGTGTGGGCTCTGGGAAGGAAACACCAAAATCATCCAGACTTTGAAGTCATTTTGATTTTTTTTAATTAAAATGTCTATGACACTCAAATACTCATGGAAATTAATGCTATTACAAACCCTCAGTAGCTTTAGAATTAATTATTCCTTGCCAGTAGCAAAGGCTTAGAGTCACTCTGTGATTTGGTAAAAGAGACACTTCAGCGAAAAATTGTCCTTCTTTTTGGCTATTCTACTTATTGCTGCTTCAGTCAAAGCCACCTTTTTTACATTATAGTCAAAAAGTCCTTAAATTATCCCCCTCAGCTGCTGAAGAGCAGTGGTAGTAGTTAATGCTGTAATAAGGTTTCAAAAAGTAAAGTCA
The DNA here is from genome assembly GCA_013397135.1 of Pachyramphus minor. Classification (NCBI taxonomy): domain Eukaryota; kingdom Metazoa; phylum Chordata; class Aves; order Passeriformes; family Tyrannidae; genus Pachyramphus; species Pachyramphus minor. The sequence goes on along the minus strand of VYXB01004354.1, from coordinate 11,398 downwards.
TAGACAGATGTGAAGATTGGCCACTCTGAGTTCTTGATCTTATTTTAAATCTCCTGTGGAACTGACCTCAGAGGTTCTGGATATTGGGATTCCCTTCATTTGTTGCCTGTGGCTGAGGCAGGAAGGTGTGTTTGCACGTGGAGATGGCAAAGGGGTTTATTTTAATGTGATCTTACTCTCCAGGTTCTTGTCCTGCAAAGGCTGCTGAATTCTGAAACGCTGTTCCCAGGAATAATGAGTGATTTACAAATGGGAAATTCAACAGTTATATTACCAATATCTAGGTTTTTTCTGGGAAGTCTGTCTCATTCTGATCTGTTTTTCAGAGGATAAATATAAAAAAATGCTGTTTATTGTATACTGGATATAAAATATTAGATATATTATACTGATAGTATTTAACTTTTAAGTAGTGAGAGCATCATGTTTGCCAACAATAAAGAATTCATTGTAAGGAAATACGTTCTCACAGCTGGATCATAAAACAGTTTTCCCCAATGTGGCATAAGAAGAAATTACACTTCTCATAGATGGCAGAAAAGTCATGCTGCACACAAATGGGATCAGTTAAAGGGGGATGCATGAAGGGAATGGAGTTAAGATGGAAATATGCTTTGCTGAACATCTAATTGCTGCATTAAAAAAAAATAAAAATTAGGGTATTTATTCTGAACATGTTCTGACTCCAGATACAGACAGAGCACCCGGGAAGGGGAAACTGCAACCTGGTATTTCTTCTCTGAGCTCCCTCTGCCTCAGCTGGTCATGGAATCACAGAATGGTTTGGGTTGGAAAGGACCTTAAATATCATCCAGTCCCACCCCTGCCATGGGCAGGGACACCTCCCACCAGCCCAGGTTGCTCCAAGCCCCGTCCAACCTGGCCTTGGACACTTCCAGGGATCCAGGGGCAGCCACAGCTTCTCTGGACACCCTGTGCCAGGGCCTCCCCACCCTCACAGGGAACAAATTTTTATTAGAATCTAATCCAAACCTACTTTGTCAACCCATTTCCCCCTTGTCCTGGCACTCCAGGCCCTTGCAAATAGTCTCTCTCCATCTTTCTTGCAGGTTCCCTTCAGGTCCTGGAAGGTCACAATCAGGTCACTTCAAAGCCTTCTCTTCTCCAGGCTGAACAATCCCAGCTCTCTCAGCCTTTCCTTACAGGAAAGATGCTCCATTCCAAAGTCTTCACTCTTCAATTTTTTTAAAAAAGCAAATTTTCTTCTATAGTTTTCTCGTTAAACTTCCTTTGGTTCATCCTTTGATCCACTGGGCCTTGCCATTTCCTTTCCTAGATGGTTTCCTCCTTATATTATATAATTATAAAAGAAATGGAATTTTATTTAAACAATATCATGCATTTTAACAGTGAAGGTAATTACCTAGTCACTGTCCCTAGAGGTTTTGAAGAAATGACAGCATGTGGTACTCAGTGCTCTGGTCTAGTTGACAAGGTGGTCAGAGGTTGGACTGGATGATCTCAGAGGTCTTTTCTAACCTAAATGTTTCTATAATGGATGGGAAGAAAGAAAGGAGAGAAAATCTATGTAATGACTTTCAGTGCCAGAGACTGAGGCAGGATTCTCTGTTTAGGGATGGAGTGCAAGGACTGACCTCTGAAATACATTTGTTGTTGTTGGCATCAGCAAGAAGGTCAGCACTGGACATCAAACAACATTAATGTGGGACCCACCAAAACAAACAGAAAAGTTGTTCCTTCTCCTGATTAGCAGAGATGTTCATGTTCAGCATTCTACTTACAGAATGTCTGAGAATGTAACACTCAGGTTGTGCACTCACCAAAACTGTAACACTTGGAAGGAAGTTGGTAACATTGATGAGATTCAGAGAGGTGTTAGGAATCCCTCTAGCATTAGGAATCCTCAGGAAAATTATTTATGAGGTGGTGCAGTGGAGTTAGGAGCTGGCTGGTTCTGGGAGCCTCCAGCTGTTCCTCTGGCATGGGGATGGGTGGCCACCAGGCCTTGGATACTGAGTGGTTTGTGTGGCTTCTGTGCTTGCCAGGCCAAGATGGCAAATGAACCAGGAGTACAGAAATGCCTTGGAACAAACCCACCTCCCTTGTACGTGTAGACTACAAGCAAAGCAGCAGAAAAAGCGTGGTAACTATCTTAAAAATACTGTAATCCTTGTGTGTAATGGATATTGCAGTTATCAACAGATCATTTCCCAACTTCTCTCTTCCTAATCTAACTGGAATACTGTGTGAGCAGGTCCAAGTCCTTTCTGTTTCTGGGATCCCCTTCTGATTCAGTGTTGCAGGCTGAGTGCTCTCCTGTTCAGAGGTCAGGAAAGCACCCAGTGCCACAGGGGCCCTCTGTGAGGATCAGGAACAGGGGCCTGAGTTGGATTGAACAGGATCCTCAGCTGCTGGGTAGAGGATGCATAAGCTCCACATCCTCCAGCATCTGCCCATCTGTCCATCCCTCTTTGTGCTGTCAAGATCTCCGAGCGTGGTTCCCCGTTTCTGTCCTGTCCCTGGCTAGCACTCTGCTGCCTCTCTGAGTTTAAAACTTTGCAGACATGGCAAGATGCTCCTCCAGCCTTCAGCAGTGTCGTGGGTGGTTTTTATTTCACCAGGAGTCTGCTGGGTTCGAAGGGCAATTGGCAAGATACTGTTCTTTGGTCTCTTTACCACTGAAAATGAGAGCAGGGTGAGAGCAGGAGGTGAACATGTGAGGAGAGGATTTGGTGCAGCATGAGATGATTTTTACGCAGGCACTGAGCACACAGTTGATCTTTTCCTGCCTGCTGCCCAGGAATTTCTGTTGGTGGGAATTCTGCCTTGTGTGTGTGTAAGAATTGCTGTGTTTGCTCCTTTATGGTGATGAGATTTGTGCATTTCATGGATAGATGGGAATGTTGGGAGGTTACCCCTGCTGTTGCTTTGCTGTAGAGTTGCAACAAGTGAACCTTGTATTTTTTGGTCAACAGATATGTAGAATCACAGAATCATTTAGGTTGGAAAAGCCCTCCTAAGATCATCAAGTCCAGCCATTAACTCCACCCCACCATGTCCTCCTGTCCTTTGTTCCCTGGGAGCAGAGCCCGATCCCCCCCAGCTCCCCCCTCCTGTCAGGGAGTTGCAGAGCCAGAAGGTCCCCCCTGAGCCTCCTTTTCTCCAGGCTGAGCCCCCCCAGCTCCCTCAGGTGCTCTTGAACCTGATGACCATGTTGGCATGAAGATATTCTTACAGATATTACATTATATAATTCTGGTTTGGCTGTTTCTCTCCAGTTCTCCATTTTGCATTTCTTCTGCATTGCAGCACATTCTTTAGACAGAGAACAGGAATAGGGAATATCCTCCCCTGTTGGGATGCAGATTTGTATCCAAGAGCAAGTGAACTGATGTGAGAGAAGTTTTGTTTGCTTTTACTTAGTGATTTATTTAGTATAGCCCTAATTAATTATGTAATGTTATGACCTTTAAGTCTTCAGTTGTCCTTGCCTTTAAATTATATTAAAATTCCTGATGGCAGCATTTGCTGGTTTTTGGCTTCAGAAACATCTCCTGCAATCCGTATCCCACTCCAGGACCTTCCTGCTCCCCTTGGACTTGCTGCCTCTGTGAAGATAAATAACCCAAACTTGCCAGCAATGCTCTGGATGAGCAGTGCTGTGACTTCTGCTTTGTGCCCTTGGGCTTTAAAGGTGTCCCCAGCCTGAGGATGGGCCATGGAGCCCCTGACAAACCCTCTGGGTTTGTCCTTCTGTTCTTTAAAGAACTCTGGTTTGTGTGATCCGTGTTCAAACAGACTCATGTCCTTTCACTAGCAGGATATTCAGTCTCCTGGGATAAAGTGGCTGCTGGGGAAGATTTGTCTGAGCCAGGAGAGAATGTGCCAACTGACAGCAAGGGATTAAGTGGTTCTGTTGATGCCAGGGGTAATCCTTGTGGAGAACTCCAGAATCAATTGATCCTGAAGCGCAGAAGTTTTGGGGGTTTTTTTTCCAGGACTGTGATCTTGTCCCTTCTGACTTTGTTCTTTCCCCTAAAATACAGTGGGAAAAGGCTTTAATGAGCAGGGTGACACTGAGCAATTGGGAGTATGAACCCAAAAATGTCATCAGATTTCGGTTTATCAGTGAATTAGGAATCAGATCTGGTGATGTTAAATACCATTCAGTTATTGTTTAGCCCTCAAGGGGCTGAGGGGCATTAGAAAAAAGAATGTAATGCTAGATGTGCTGTACTTTTGTGAAATTTAAGAGATTAAGCAGAGAAAAGTCTTTGTCACAGCATGAGGTGCTCCCAAAGGGTCGGATAACAGATAATCCCCTCGTACTAAAGCTATATATTTCAGCTACAACAGCAATCAAAGTAAAGCCTTGAGAGCCTGCAAAAACCTGCCTGAAAGGCAAGGGCTCTCTGAGTGCTACAGAAGCTGTTTCAAAGTTGATACAACAAGAATCAATTCCCTCTTTTTCTAAACACTCCGTGTTGGATGTTGGGTCTCCTCTGATGCTGGCAGGAGCTCTGTCCCGGGCGGGGATCTCCGAGCTGTCACCTTCTTTAGTATCTGTGTTTAAAACAAAATGTATAAATAAAAAACCTCTTTGAATGAGGTTGGTGTGTTTGAGGAATGTAAGATTTTTTTATTATTATTTGATTTTTTTGCTGGTCATGTTTGGTGAGCTGGGTGACAGCTCAGATGGGTGTTTAGCAGGCAGGAGGATCTGCTGACCTGCTGGAAATGGGGAGAGGGGGAAATACAAGTGAATTACACTTACAGGTCACAAAAAAGGTTGTTAATATGAGCTGCCTTTTGGCCACTGGCAGGCAATCAGAGCAAAAATGTCTGTGGGTGGTCAGGTTTTGGCCTTTTCTCTGCGAGAACTGTCCTGGATCTGCAGGTTCTGAGGGTGGGAGGATTTCTCATTTGATCCCCACTGTCAGGTCAGGGAAGAAACCTCCATGTGAGGGGCTGTAACTCTGGGAGCTGGCAGGGCCATTTTGTACTCCCAGGGGCATTTCCCAGATTCTCAAGCCCCCTTTTCCTTTGGTGTAAGAATACCTCAGAGCTATTTGAACCTGGATTTCTGGAATTTCTGCTTGAAATGAAGCTGTGCTTTCTCTGTCTTGCCAGAGTCGCGTGTCGTGGCACTGGGGGGTGTGTGGGTGTCTGTGTTCCTGTACTGTGTTCCTGGGTCTAAATACTTCAGCACAACTCTGCAATTTAGAAAGGAAACACAGCTTTTATTTTCTCTTCCCTGTGCCTTGTTTTTCTCTTGCTTTTCAGTCGTGGGGGCTCCTCCTGACAGCCAGGAGCCCTCCCAGTCAGACATTACCTTCCTTGAGCCGTGACTTATTTCTCTTGTAATATGCAGCCATGACAGGATGAAATGCAGAACCATCATTAGGCTTTAACAGAGACAGATTTTTGAAGCTGAAAACAGTTGTGAGCTGATTTTTAAGGTTTCCTTTCAGCTGTGAATTTTCACAGCAAAAATGACTAATTTTGTACTAAATAAGGGACAGGAGAGATACAATACTATGTGGCAGCTGCTGTACATCCCAAAATTAAATTGCTGTTGGTGATGATGGAAAGTTTTAAAATGTTTCTAAATAGTTGCCACGATGGGGATGAGTGCTGTAGCAATGGGTGGCCACATTTGAGTGTAATGTCAGGTTATTCTTTGGAAACCACCTACTTGGTGGTGTGTTCCTCCCCAGCGTCTGCTGTGCTCTTCATATGTCATGTCTTTTCTCTCTTCTTTGATTTCTTTGCTTATTTTTTCTCCCTCAGTCTTTAAAACCCTTCTACCTCCCTGTGGTTTGCTGGATTTGGGATTTAGGTGCTTGTAGAGTCTGTGCTAAGGAAGGTGTAGAAGCATCTTGCACCCTGTTCGCTGAGCTCTGCGACTTGTACACAGCACAGTGTGGAGAGTTCTGGGGGGTTAAGTCAAGTCAAATGGAACCTGTATAACTGCTGAATATAAAGGAAAAAATAGGACATTAACACAAGAAAAAAAATATCTCTTAATGCCTAAGTTATTCCCTTTGTTGCTTACATGACCATCAGGAAAGCATTGAAACATTTCCTAACTACCAACTGAGGACAAAAATGAAAACACAGAATCATAGAATTGCTGAATGGTTTGTGCTAGAAGAGTTCTTAAATATCATCTTCTTCCAACCCTTTGCCATGGGCACAGACACCTTCCACTACCCCAGGTTGCTCCAAGCCCCATCCAACCTGGCCTTGGACACTTCCAGGGATGGGGAGTTGTTCTAACATGGTTTTATACAATGTATGAAAGTCTATAAAGTCGATAAAGAAACTCTATAGTCTGCTCTATAAAAGTAGAGGATAGTAGTGCTAAGTCTGGACCTTGCATTACCTGCTAAGTGTCAAAGCACTGGAGGAATGATGTTCCCCAGAAGAGGAAAGATGTGCTTGTGACAGTGTCAGTATTTAATGAGTAAGTTCAAATGTCCCACCAGCACATGGGTTTGTGGGCAGGGAAGTTTTTGAGTGGGCAGTTCAAGTGTCTGCTTTGATCCTCGGGGCTTATAGGAGCCATAGTGGGTCTGTACTTAGAAGATGTCCCCAGAAGATGTCCAGGAGGAAGATGGGAGGTCACAGCTGAGCTGCACAATGTATGTGTGTGTCCCCTGAGCACAGAGGTGCTTGGAAGAGCTTTTCTTTGAAGAACATGTTTTTCTCATGTGTTTGCGTTTGCCTGAGTCACGCAGGGAGGTTCTTTCCACGCCACTGAGTGTCACCAGGGAGGTCTCCTTTCAGATCCAAGTCTGCTGCCTTTGCTTTTCTGCAGCATTAGGCATTCCTCCTCCTCCTGTGCTGCAAAGGCAGTGGAATCCAGCCCAGAACACCCCAGCTGTGTTCCTTCCTCTCAATTAGCAATCACAAGGCACCCTCAGGACACCTTACTGTTCCTCAGTGGAGGCATTTTATCCCTTCCCCTGTGGGAAGCATGGAAGTGACTGAAGAATGTTCTCTGTTGCAAATCACCAGCAATAATGTTAAAGGTTGTTTCTAAGGCCATGGGTGGAGATTTGTCCATAAAAGACATACATGAAGTGATACTTTCTTTACTCCAGGAGAACCCCAGTGAACTGTGGGGTCACTTCCATAGAATTACATCACTTGGTGTTCTTTGGTACCACCCTTCTTGTCCTCTCACAGAACCACAGGATCACTGAGATCCAAGGTCACCGAGTCCCCCCTGTGCCCGAGTCCCCCCTTGTCCCCCAGCCCAGAGCACTGAGTGCCACATCCAGGCCTTCCTTGGGCACCTCCAGGGATGGGGACTCCAAACCTCCCTGGGCAGCCCCTGCCAAGGCCTCCCCACCCTTTCCAGCCAGAAATTCCTCCTCATGGCCAACCTGAGCCTCCCCTGGCCCAGCTGGAGGCCGTTCCCTCTCCTCCTGTCCCTTGTTCCCTGGGAGCAGAGCCCGCCCCCCCCCAGCCCCCCCCTCCTGTCAGGGAGTTGCAGAGCGAGAAGGTCCCCCCTGAGCCTCCTTTTCTCCAGGCTGAGCCCCCCCAGCTCCCTCAGCTGCTGCTGCTGCTCCAGCCCCTTCCCAGCTCCCTTCCCTTCCCTGCACACGCTCCAGCCCCTCCGGGTCTCTCCTGCTGAGGGCCCAGAACTGGGCACAGCCCTCGAGGTCCCTCAGCGGTGCCAGCACAGGGACGGGCTCTGCCCTGGGCCTGCTGGCCTTGCTGGTTTTGATACAAGCCAAAATGCTTATTGCTTAGGGAGAAGCAAACCCTCATGAATTCATCAGTCTGCAGAAAACACAATAAACCCCACAACCAGTAGGTCTAAGAGGAGGAAAAGTCCCGAGGAAAAAAGTCAGCTCAGTACTGCCTCAAATATAAACCACTCTGTAGTTGGTGATGGGAAGAGGTTGCACAGTTGAGAGACCTCCATGTAAAGCCAGTCTCAGCCTTGGTTTTGTTGACTACCACCACCAACAAAAAAAGTTCTGAAAAGCCTTTTGCTTTCCAGAATTTGTGTGTGAATTCTGTTAAGGCATCACTGCAGTAAAGGCCTTTGAATCCAAAAGTACAGAGTTGGTAAAGGGACAAGTGATACAGAGGTGCTTATGTTCAGGCATAAAACTATCTCTGCAAATACCTTGTGGAGAGGGAAAATCTAAAATAAAGATCAGGACAAGGCATCACCCTATCAACTATTCAACAAATATGTAAGATGGTGCTGAGAAGTTGTATCATCTCAGCCACCTCACAATTCCTTCTGTGAGCTTTTATAGCTCAACAGCTGCTTTTTCTAACATTTTTCCTCCAAAAACTGTGGCAGTTTTGTACCATCTCTGCCAGTCTGTCAGAGGGCTGTGATAGAACAGGATAATCATCTATTTAAGAGAAAACAATCAGAGTCAGGTGAAGCAACATTTGGGACTTTGGAGTGTGAATATTTTCCTACTCTATGTAGTAAAATATTTATCTTAAGGTATTTTTAGATTTAGGGTTTTTTACCAGGTAAGAGTAAAATTCATGGCACTCGTTTTCCGAAGGATGAAGTATTGAATAGTATAGTCTGCAAATATTGAATTTAATGCTTCCTGTCATTGTGAGCTGCATTGCAAATACAATCAGAGTTTCCTCACTAATTTAAGGAGATAATGCAAGGGTCCAAGGAGGAATAGATAAATTTAGAAAAATAATTAGAGGTATGATTGGTATTCAAGTCACCAGCCTTGGGAAATTCACCCTAAAGCGTCTGCAGAACTGGTCAGAACAGAGTGACCCTGACCCTGTCCCTGAGCCTGGCAGGCAACAGGAGAGGTCCCAAAGGACTGAGGAGGGCACTTCCACTGCAGAGATGATCCCTTTATAGATTTGTAGCTTGTTTCAAGTTCAGTTGCTCTTTTAAGAATTCACCACGTGTTGTTCATAGAAGTGAACATCGGAATTATGGTCTGGGATAAGTCACCAGGAACATGATCCTGGCTCAGTGTGACGCTGCTGTCACACAGGGAAGGGTTTTCACACCTCTCCTGAGCTTGTGACAAACATTAAACTTTAGATGCCATGTTTAATTTTTTTGTTAATTCATTGGCTGGTGAGATATCAACTGGTAGAATTGGCAAGTCAGAGACAAAACAGCTTCAGAAAGGACTGGAGACATTTCGACAAGGACAGAGTCACAGTTTTAAATGATGTTGGCTCAGGAAAAAATGCTCTGAAATAATTAAGATTTATTTTCGTCACAACGAGTGCTTGGCAATTCCAAACAGAGAAGAAATGGCTGTGCATAACTAATAGGACTAAAAAAGGCCTAATGAGGGGCAGTTGGGCGAGTGGCATCGTGTGAGGAGGCACTGAATGGATTTGGAGTGTTCCGCCTGAGAGGTGCAGCCAAGGCTTGGGCCTCAGGGAGGGATAGAAGCTCCCCAGTGGGAAAAAGGGGTTACAGGCAATTTAATAATTCTTTCTCATCATAAAAATAGTAGGATTAACATATTTGCAATGAAATTATTCAGTAGCAAATTTAAAGCAAGCAGAGGGAGTGCTTGCCCATGTCCTGGTTAGTGCCTGGGGCTCACTGCCCTGGGGTGTGGTGAGATGGGAACACCTTATAATTCCTTCCCGTGCCTAAAGGGCACTGGAAAGAGCCTTTTCACAAGGATGTGGAATAACAGGACAAGGGGGAATGGCCCTGAGCTGAAGGAGGGCAGGGATAGGTGGGATATTGAGAAGGAATTGTTCCCTGTGACGGGGGGGAGGCCCTGGCACAGGTTGCCCAGAGAAGCTGTGGCTGCCCCTGGATCCCTGGAAGTGTCCAAGGCCAGGCTGGAGCACCCTGGGCTGGTGGGAGGTGTCCCTGAGCCTCATGCTTATCTGTAGAACCCACTGAAATTAGTGAGTTTTTCTCTGTAGTTAAGGAAAAAAAGAACATATGTAAAGTCTTTTGGAGCCACTTGCCATGAGAACAGTTTCACAACTGCTTTTATCATGCAATAAATTACCCACAAAAAAAGGATAACAGATTAATTCAACTAATTTAACTAAATTGCAAATAGTGCGTTGTTTTATTAAGCAATGCTGTGTTGTAATTAAGAGTTGTTACTGATTAAACACCTTGTAAACACAGAGCTATTAATTAATACTAAATTACAATAAAATTAACCAAGTAACATAAACAAGCCATGTAAATGTTTTAAAATGACAGATAATTCATCAACTAAAAAGCTGCTAATGGAAACCATTTCCTGTAGAGTTTGCTGAAATTAATATGTATATAATAATTGCAAAAATGGAAATAGGACAGGAAGAGCATTCTTTATAATTTTTCAATTCAAACCACTCCTTTGATGAGAAACATGGTGTTTTTTTCAGATGGATATTCTTAAACAAATGTTGTAGCAAAGGCCTTGAGCCTCAACTTACAGAATGCAGGGAAAAATGTAAAAATAAAACTCAAAGACACCTTCAACACTGTGTCTGGATTTGACACTTGTTTGTCTTATTTGAATATGAATCTGAACAACTGGTGCATCGCTAAGCTCTAATTTGAGTATTATGTATTAATGCTGTGGCTCCCATTCAGTTCTCATTTGCAGGAATGTCAGGGTGTCTGAAACTTATTTGCATGCTTAAAAGATCTGCTGGATTGGATGGTTCACAAGTTCTAGAAATCCCAGAGGTTTTCATTTATCGTTGTGCATTAAGCAGAGAAATACAAAATCCATGATATCAAAGTGCAGGACTATAGGGGATGGTGGCAGTAGGAGATACAGAAATAACTCTGAACTATTCCAGACCTGGCATCAAATCTGATTAAGACCAAATAATTTGAAGCCAGTTTTAGCAGTGCCTGAGAACACCTAGCAGCAAGATTGCCAAGGTGTATAATACAACTCAGGCCTTGGGCTTTTGTTCTGTGTGAGGCAATGTGAAAACTCCTCTAAATATCTCTGGGGTTTAATGGCACATTCTTGAAACTACTGAAAATTTCAATTCACTATTTTGATTGTCTCACAAACAGAAGCTCTATAAATAGACTGTTTTTTCCTAAGGAAGTTATTGAACTTTAAAAGCTAAAATTATTATGTTTCTGTCATGCTGTTGAATAATGTTGTAAGTGCCAAAAATGTAAATAGATGTAAAATGTAAAATAGACCTGGTGTGGTCTATTTTAGACCTAAATAGACCAAATTGAAGCCCCAACGTCTCAGCCAGGAGGCAACTAAAAAAAGTTTGTTACAAATATCAAAATCCCTTCAATTTCTAGTTTCAATATCTCAGGCAAAATTTGGTCTCTTATGTGTTTTAATACATCAGTGTGACATGTTTGTGGTTAATCAACAGTTTCTCTCTTGTTGTCTTGCCTGGAGCACGTAGGCACATGGTGAGGACATGGGAACATGCAAATGCATTTGCTGCA